>VZRL01006422.1:463515-545513 GCA_013397895.1 Origma solitaria
GGTGCCCGGCGGTGCCGGTGCCCGCTGGTGGCGGTGCCCGGCGGTGGCATCGGCCCCTCCATGCCTCTGGCACCGCCCGGCAGCGCCCTCTAGCGGCCGCGCCCCGCAGCGCCCGGGACAGCGCTCGGGAGGCTCGGCCGCGGGGAAGGGGCAGCGGGGGCACATCCGAGCGGCCCCAATAAAGCACAGAAGACTTTCTCAAGGGAAACTGCCCTCAGAGCTCCTGTAAGGGTCCGGGGAGTCCCCCTGCCCGGCGAGAAGCCTCTGGAGCACACTGCAGGGATGCGCCGAGGGGCTCAAGGCTGATGGAGGCATTTGTGCACGGCTTAACCCAGAGTATCACCGGGGGCTCGGGGCCTCTTGCTTGTCGCAACTACAGCCGCTTCCCCTTGTAACTTAGAAGGCAATTCACTGCTCTTAAATATCTGAGATTTGCTCTCTTTCTCATGTGAGAGACGATAGCAGAAAACAAATCAGAAACCAGGTGTAGACAAAACCAATTTGTTTAGAATTATAATTACTACATGACTCTATATTGCATTGTTTTCTTCTTGAAACTTCCCTCAAGTACAATAGTAAGATGGTAAATGGTAATATTACCTTGCTGTGTTTCTCCAGCACATTTCTTGGTGAGTTATGCCAGCTAGCTTTGGAACCATTTGTTTAGAAAAAAGCTTAAACAGCCTTGTTGATGATGGGTTTCAACATATTTTTCTTCTCTAAAATATGTATTTGACACTGAATTGTTTCATTTTTTTCCAATCTCCCAGAGTACAATTCTTATTATTAATAATAACAATATTTCCATTTTTGTGTTTTTCTCTTAGGTGTGGAATTGTACTTTCCCATGACAATCAAGATGGGGAAAAAAGTGCATCTTACCTTATAAAAGGAAAAGAACAGCATGCACTCAGCAATAATTTATTACATCAGCTTCTTGTCAGCAACAACATTGAAAGAAAAAAATGTTCCAGCCCCAGGAGCCCAAGGAGAATACTGGGATGATGCAGAGAAGGAAGGGAGTGAAACTGGGTGTGAATCCATCAGTACCGCTCAGCCCAGGGAAGGGCTGGCATGTCCTAAATGATACTTCTGCATGCCAGGAGTCAGGAAGGAAGATTTAGTCTTGTTAAATCGGCACCTATATTTGCCTGTGAAGTGACACAGCTGAGATGCTGATGGACACAGGACTGAAGCTCACAATTCTAGGTCTCAACATAGATCTTCTGGCCTTTAGTGGTCCTGCCTGGCCTTGCTAGAGTTAATGTTTGAATAAACTCTCAGGCTGACTCTGCCCAAGTTTCACATACAAAGTCTGAGGTACCTCCTAATCATCCCAATGGAGTTCACTGCTTTCTGGCAGTAGGTCCTGAAAAGAAAGGTGTTAGTAGGAAAGATTTGTAACCTTGAGGGTGGTGGCACAGGCCTGGGGTTGCCTGTTTTGCAGAGTGTGTGCCATTCCATGCTCTCCTCTCCTCAGCTGTCTTGCCAGGGAAATGCTTCCATATCCCTGCTAAGGGCCAGCAGGTGGCCAAGAGCAGGAGAGCTTTCCAGGAGTCTTCGACCAAAGTGCCATGCTATAAAGTGCCCAGTTTAAGGTGCCCTTCAGGAAGAATTAGGAAACTCAGGAGAAACATGAGTTATGTGTACTTTTCTTGTCCTTCTAATGCTGCTGTTCCCAACCTTCTTGGACCCAGATACTTTTCTTTTTTTTTCCTTTTATCTTGGAAAACAGATGTATGGAAGAAGAGCATCTTCTTTTAGAGCTCCTGCCCAGACTTTTAATCTGGCTTCCTCCCTTCCACTGCACTGAAGTTTCATGCACAAAAGTCTGTAATTCTTTAAGACTCCTCTAGCCCACTACTGTGCTATCTTCACCTTACTTGGCCATGTAGTTACTTAGGATGATGTATCTGATTATACATTTAACCCAAAGGCTTGGCTTCCCCTTCTCTTCTCATCTGCCTTCTATTTTTCTGCACACTTTTTCCTTTCTGCAGGATCTTTGATGTCTTTTCATCTCCCCTCATCCCCTTATCCCCTCATCCTGTGGGATGTTGGGATGATCTTCTTTTGTACCTTTCTTTGCCCCTCTGAGCTGTTCTTATCCACAAACTCGTATCTTCTTTTCATGCAGATGACTTTCAAATTTCAATGATTTTGCCTCCATCTATCAGAATGGGAATCTCATCCTGCAGTATTTCCTTGGGAATTATTTCTTGCCAACATGAGCTCAGCAGGGTTAAAAGAGATGTTAATGTTTTCTCCACACCAAGGTGACAGCACTTTTCTTGACTACTTTTCACTCAATCCTGCTTCCTACTTGTTGCCCTCCCTGCATCCCCAGGTCTATCTGTCTTGCAGGGTGTGGGTGTAGGGAGGTGTGCGTCTCTGAAAATTATGGGCAATGTAACTTTTCCTACCTCTTCTTAGCTAAGATTTCTTGCCCATATCTTGCCTGCTACAGCATTCTTTGCTCTCAAAAAATACATTGTTGGCTCCTCTGAGGTTTGCCAAACTGCTTTTCCTTGCACTGGGCTCAGATCAACACTCCCTGTGCACATTTCCCAAATGTGCCCTCCTTGAAAGTGGCTCACGCAAACAGCTCTTTGCATTCTCAAGTCCCTTTTCATCCCTCATTTACCAGGTACAGGCTGGTTCCTTGCTCCTGCTGGCCCACTTTGCAACCTGTACTCTCCAACTGCACTTTCAGATGCTGTTATGGCTGTGTTACTTTTCAAGCCTGGCAGAAGAGTCCTGTAAATATATATCTGCATGGTGTCTCCTTCAAACACTTCCTTCTCTGTGAGCACGCATCCAGTGTGTTAGGCAGTTCAGACATCCCTTCCAGCTGTGTCAGTTTTTGATGACTGTGTGTCAAGATGAAATGCTGGGAGTAAGTTACGGATTTGTTAAGTCAAATAACACACTGAAGGAGTTGCCTAATTTAGGATGAACAAGCTATTTTCAAAGGCACAGTGGGAGCACTTCACATTGTGTGGCCTGCATCTTCATTTGCACTGTAGGCTGTGCGTCAGCAAGGCGGCAGGATGGAGGAAACTTGACAATGCTTCATTTCCATTTTTACATATTCAAGAAATCAGCACATCATATCTACTTAAGGGACTTTTATGCTGTGAATTATATTCAGTTCCTTCCCCAGCCCCTCTGACCTCCAGTGATGCAGGTATGAGTACAGATCTTTGCTCAAGAGAAAAAATCTTTATGTAATTTATTCTCTGTAAAGCCCTGATGTAAATCAGATCCCTGGGATGAACTGGGTTAGAAAATCACCCTTTTGTGAATAGTTTCTGTTAACTTTGGTGACTGAAAAAGAGTGGTGAACAGAGACACAGAGCATGATATGGGCACATAGGGGTGACAGCAATAAAAATGAAGAATTTGCTCGAAGAGATTATAGGCAGGATACCTTACACTGCTTTGTTCCCTCTGGGAGATGAACAGTTTCCAGAAGAAGAATATTTGGTAAATCAGCGGATGTTGTGCTCCACAAGCTCAGCAGTGAGTAATCCCTGGTTCACTGGCTCCTAGCCCCAGTAATCCAGTTATCAGGAAACAGCAGAGCCCTGAGCACAGGGACTCCTCTCCTGACTCTTCACTGCGGATCCAAGTTTATCCTCTCCTCTGAGATGGGAAGAGGCTGCTACGAAGGAAAGTCACACAAGCAAACATGACACCCCTGGCAAAGAGCCATGCTCCAAGGAGACAATTCCCTGTCGCCCCCACATCCCCTGGGTGCTGGAGGTACCTGGTGTGGGGGACTCTGCATGGGCAGCCCACCCTGGTACAGCAGGTTGCTCCTGCTCTCCAGGGTGATGGCTGGGCCAGCCTCAGGTTTTCAGGGTGGCCTCACCAGCATTACCTGGCTTTCATCACCAGATCATCTCCCACAGAACTTCACAGGGCCTCAGAAACCCCTGCTGCATTAGATTTTCCAAAGCAGTCCGTTTAGACATGTGGAACACATGATGGAGTGTCTTTCAAAAGACCTCGGCACAGTGGCTATTTGGGCTCTTTGAAAATCTGCCTGGAGTTGTGACTGCAGCAGCTGCAGCTGTCCAAGTGCCTTTGAAAAGCAAGTCCTCGTGTCCTTTTCTCGATGGAGACTACATTTGTTTGAAACCCTGGCTCCCTTTCTAGGTGGTGAGCTCATAAGCAATGTAAAAGCATAAATTTCATTACCTTTCATATAGATTTAAGTGTTTTTGAAAATTTTGCCCACCAAACTTTTACAGCTCTCCCCCATTGTGCACAGTGAAGGAGTAAGAAGGTTGTCTCTTTGCAGCTGTCATTTGGATGTTGGACAAAGTTTGAGACATGAAAAAGAACCATTTATTGAAAGTATGTGTGGAATCTCTCATTGTCCAACAGAAAAGCATTATAATGCAGGACCAGGCTCATGAGCCCTGCATCATTCTATTCACAACTCTGTGAATAGAGCAGCTTTGTGAAGTAACTTTGTGCCAGTCACTTCTTTTTTTTTTTTTTTTTTTTTTTTTTTTTTTTTTTTTTTTTCTAAATCTGTTGTGCAGGTTACTTCAGTGGTAAAACAGCAGTATTGGTGCTTACCTTACTTTGGAGAGAGGCTTGGGATCTTGAAATGAACACAGAGGTGGCATGCTCATACAAATGCCCAGACATTTTGCCTGTTCACGGAAGATAAACGCTGGAGAGAAATGATTAAAAAGGTACACCATTTATTATAAACAAAACCTCTCAAATGCAATTTATGACAAGGCAAAAACATGTCTGGGAAACATCCTCAGCATTTTTAAGTTACTTCTGGGGAGCATCTGCAGGCCAGGCAATGGTGAATAAAACTTGTGTCCTTCATCTTCCCTGAAACAGTCTATTTATGTTTGACATAAATAATGCATATTTTTTTTATAATCTAAACTGTTTCAAGTATTATAGGATCTGGTTTTGTTTGGTTTAGGGTTTGGAGTATTTTTTTTTCTTGTCTTTTCAATTTCTCATTCTCTGTGGTCAAAAGAGTTTGTCCTAAACCTGAAGCTTGGATTTGTCAAAAACAAAAATGAGAAAGCTGTAACTGTAGGCTTCAAGTGCTTCCTGGAATGAACTATCAGACTTGCAAAGGTAAAGGTGAAGTACATCCTCACAGAGATCATGAGAGCCCTCTCCTTCACTGACGGAGACATCTGGGATATGGTGATGTGCCTCACCTCGAAAGAGTTATCAACACCATTGTCTGCAGGAAAATAAGAAGGATTTCCAGCATTGCTTCTCATTTCTTCCTTTGCTCACCCCACATACTTTGCCATATAAAGGGAAGAGTGATTTCAATGTAGAAGAGTTTAAACAGTGAAGACTTAGTGGTTCTGTTAGAGGATTTTTGTCAGACTGACCACTTGGTTTTCCATCTGGAAAAATAAAGGCTTGTGATGAAAGCTAGAGATTTTATATCTCAGATTGGTGGGTTTACAAATCCCACAGTCAACAAGATGTTTGAATGGGGAGGGAGACAAGAAGTCCCCACCTCCTTCTCAGGGCAGGTCACTGCCAACTACTGGGCAGGCTGCTGGGCACAGAGGTCCATCAGGATTACACCGAGTGGCTGCTCCCATTTCCAGAAGTGTGCTCTCCACTTCATTCCAGTGCTCAGAAGGCAAAGTGTGGGGGGAGATGTGCATCCCTCTGTCGTGCTGCCCCTATCTCCAGACTCCCCGATACACTGGGAGAGCTGTCCCACCATGGTGTGTGGCAGGGCTGCTTTCACTAGCTCCACTTTCAGCAGTTCTTCTGTGTGCCTTTGGTATGTCCTGCTGTGCAGAACATGGCATTGCCTCCAAATGGCATCCACCCAACCTGGCAGCCTTGCCCAGAGCTGGCCCTGACCCACAGAGGTGCCTGTGTGCCCTGATCAAACTATGCAGGGTTGCTCTCTGCTTTTAGCGGTGGTAACCTCCAGACTATTCTTAAAAGCAGGCTTCTGTCTGAAAGGAATACCAGAAAATTTGGCTTCTTCTCTGCACGCTCAAGCTCTCAGCACAGCACTTACATGGGTGTTTGTCTTGAAAAACATATGTAAGTAGCCCTACTTAAAGTTAAGGGTACACATAAGTCCTTTGTTGACTTAGAGTGGACAGCAGAAAAACAGCTGAAAACACTGACCCAGGTCACAAGAATGAGGCAGAAAAACAGCAACTGAAGCCTCCTGCTTCGAATCCCACCCTGGGACACCACTTTCAAATCCCTGGAGATTTTGTCCTGATTGTGTCCTGAAATGCTTCTTTTATGCAGAAACCAGTGATCATGCTTTAATGCCTGTTTTGAATCCCCCCCCCCCCCTCACTTCCAAGTAACTCTAACAGTTGGTTAAACTTTTTTTGCCTGCAAAAATGAGCATTTGCAAGGGAAAATGTAAATTATAGCTTCATTTAATTCTGCAGGCTGGTTTCCAAATTAACTGTATTTCTCCACAGTCCAGAAGGTCCTCGTATATATTCATAAATTGCCTGTTATAAAGCAATAAGGCATTGGTAATAGTTATATCTTAATTAAGTTCTAAGAAGGAGTTTTTTCAGACTGTTATAAGCTGAGCAAGTTTCTCTCTGCTGCATCTCAACGTGCCTTATCTACGGATGCCAGTATGATGGGTACCTCATAGATAGAAATGATAGCATTGAATGGTGAACTTTGTCCCGGGGTATTGTTATGTCCAAATTAAAAAAATTAACAAAAACATGTGCAGAGCTCAGGCTTCCCTGGGTAACTTCAGGCTAACAGTGGTAATATTCATTTGCCTAACTTAACGACAATGTTGGGTTTTACACCGATTGGCTTTATTAATCACACTTGTCTAGGGGGGAGAAGGGAAAAAGAATTTGGCTTCATCTCATCATTCTCTTTCATTGGAACAACTGAATACTGGAGTGCAAGGAAAATAGGTGTGCTATTACTTAAGAAGGTGGGATGGCTTTTCTGAACACATAATTTGCAGTGAGAAATTAACTGGGTTGGGTTTCGTTCGTTTGGTGTGTTGGTTGGTTGGTTGGTTTGTTTGGGGGAGGGTTGCTTGGTTTTGATGCGTTTGGGGGTTTTTTGGGTTGTTGGGGGGGGAGCCGGTGACGCTCCCGGGGGGAGCCCTAAGTGAGCAGAGGTGGTTTTTTTCACCTAAAGAGTTAAGGGCGGCGCTGCCCGCCCGCCCCGCGCGGCGCTGCCCGGAGAATCCAGCAGGCGGCCGGCGCTCCCCGGCGCTCCCCGGCGCTCCCCGGCGCTCCCCGGCGCTTCCCCGCGCTCCCCGGCGCTCCCGGCGCGCTGCGAGCAGCCCGCGCACACCGTGGGAAGCCGCGCAACGATTGACGTACGGAAGATCCTGCCTATAGGATCCGAGCCGCCAGCCGAGCTCTGCTTTCCCCCCTCACTTTAAATCAGCTGGCGGGGGCAGGCGCCGAAAGCGGGAGAGATTGGCAATGCAGCGTGGCAGCAACTCCCGAAAGTTCTTGCTTTCTCTAACTCCGTGCTTTCGGACTCGGAGCTGCCGGCAGACCTGGAACTGGGAGTTTCACAAGCCCCGTTTGTGAAAATGCCTGCCACTTGCTGGTCTTTGAATGTGACAATTTTCCTTCCAGAGCTGAGGAATACTTAACAGCAAGACAAGTCAAAGGGGAAAAGGCAAGTTTCACAATTCAAACAATGCTTAAACATGTTCTCCTTTACCTTATGGAAACAGGACTGTGGAGAAAACTGCAGGTGCTTTTTTGTTTGTTTATTGACAAGATGTGTCACAAAGTAATATGACTTTTAAACTCTTCTGACTGTTTAAAGCCAGCGAGGAGCAGCAAAATTAAAGCAAGAAATTAATTTTTAAGGAATTTGAGGACTTTCAAAGAAGAAAGCTATTTTCTGAGAAGAGCTAAGCAGGACGATGGCATCTGGAGAGTGTCTTCTGCTAGACCTAGAAACAGATAACTTCATTTTCTATAACATCTCTGTCAATCAGAGTGCAAACTTCTCCCTCCTTGGGGAAGACTGGTTCTACCCAGCGTTCCTCTACGCCATCCCCACAATCTACGGGATCATCATTCTGATAGGCCTTATTGGCAACATCACTTTGATTAAGATCTTCTGTACTGTGAAATCCATGCGAAATGTCCCTAATTTGTTCATTTCCAGTTTGGCTCTGGGAGACTTGCTGCTTTTAGTGACTTGTGTGCCTGTGGATGCCAGCAGGTACCTTGCTGACGAGTGGCTGTTCGGCAGAACTGGGTGCAAACTTATCCCCTTCATACAGCTTACCTCTGTAGGGGTGTCAGTCTTTACTCTCACTGCTCTCTCAGCTGACAGGTAAGCTTGACTGTTATTGCCTTGAAAAGAAGCCTGCATAATTATGACTCCATAAAATGCGCAATTATAAATTTGTATTTTCAGGTAAAATGTTTTTTATATAATGAGAGAAGAACCACCTCAGGTAATTTCTGGTGGTTATTAGAATACAACTTGAGGAGGGTGCAGACTGGATATGGGATACTTTTTCTAAACTAAATGTTTCTGCAATTTAGCTAATAGCCTACATTAATTCAAATAGAAACAAGAACAGGTCAAGCAAAAGACTAGAGAGAGAACATACCATTAATGAAGCTCTGCTAAAAGATAGCATGTTCATATTTGCCAAAAAGATAATTGATCCATACTTCATGAAGTGTGAAGGCACTGGAGCAGCAATTTAAAGTGCAGTGAGAATCAATTCTTTCTAGTGGCTTGCTTCCTTAAAGTTAATGATATGTCAGGCAATATTTCATAAAATATTTTTCAAATATTCAAATGAGTTTGCCTGAAGCCAGGGACTGCAGCTGGCCATAGCCAGTGTACTTCACTTGGTTAAATCGTTTGCCCCTTATCCAGTCAAAACTGATCTGTGCTGTTGATTCAGAAACTTTGTCTTCCACTAATGTTTAGTGAAAAATAACCTGTAGTAAATATGCTGGTTTATTTTCTGGATGGTTCCTAAAGAGATTAAGGAATACATTGTCACCATGCTGAAGTGACACAGAAGTACTGAGTCAAAAATTATTTCAGTTTTGTTTTGATCAAAAAAGGCATGGGGATTGTATCCTTGCTCACAAATAAGTGAAATTGGGTTTGCTTTGGGTAGTCCGTTGCATGCCACTCTGTGTCTTTCTTGCTAAACTGCTTTAAAACATCAGACTACTTTTGTTCAAATTTCATTGTAGTTCATGCACATATTTCAATATACTTTTTGCAGTTTCAACGAATGACTCCTTAGTGTTTCAGAAACAGAATGGTCAATATGTTTGTCCACTCCTCTGTGTTGGGCTATATATAAAAATAGCACTGTCTGTCCCAGTAGAAGATGACAAACAGACTCATGTGTGATAAAAGTCTTAAAGCAATATGCTTTAAAGTGCTGTAAAAATAGGAAAACTGCACTAGCAAAGGACCACATGCACTTTTACTTCTGAGTTTGATGTGGTGTCTGGATCCCCCTGACTGCTCTGAAGAAAATGTTGGGAAAACAATTAGTATCTCTCCAGGAAAATACATCTTTCCAAAGCTGTAGTCTAAATTGTTTCAAGGGGTGTAAGGGGAAAAAAAGCATTGTAGAGAAGATTATGTTAGATTTATTGCTATCTGATCACATGCTACATAAAGTAAACACTGCAAATGCTTTTACTGAGCAGCGCATCAATAGCACTTTTTTCCTGAAGTGATAGGATAGAACAAAAAACAGCAGCTGTGCCAAGCTTGAGGTTTGGTGACTTCAAGTTCTGAACTTCAGCTATATCTGGAATATGTTAACCATCATGCTGCACTGGTGATCAATGTTCTCATTTCCAAGGGATCATTTTACCCTCTTCTAATACATCTGTGGTTCACTGCAGAAGGAGATAATAATTAAACATTTAACTTTGTTAGATCTATGAACTTAATATGCTGTGCATTGAAACACAAGTTTCCTATATCTGTTACATTTGTTGAAGTTTCTATTTTGGTAAACTAAGAGCAGTGCTGGAATTATTTTGTTACAAAATAATACAGTCTAGATTTTGTTCACTCACAGCCCATTAGTCTATTTCCTTAAAACTCTCACCCTGAACTCCAGACCCGAGTATTAATCATGTCAGAATCATTAGAGAAGTAACGTTAAAATGTAAAGGTAAAACTTCCGACATGTGAATTGAATATGAACCAGCATGGTGATGCCTTTTGGGGGCTATGGAGGGTCTGGCAGCCCAAAACCCTGCTGCAGGTGAGATGCTGAGCCTGGCACGTAGGGTGGTTTCATAGACAACCATTTCTGATGACAGACATGGCCCCCCATGAAGGGGAACACCTGCAGAAGAAAGGGGCATGGTGGTGAGGTGGTTAATGTTCAGTGATGTGAACCGTACCTGAGATGCTCACATGAGGCATGTGAATGTCCCTGTTCTCATTAATCAAAGCCATAGACCACGTGAGAGAAAAACCTCCTTAACCTCCTCCTGTGAATAGCATTACATGGCAGTGTCTCCAAGGAAAGGGAGACTTGTCCAGGTACTACAGACCTTTTGTCTATAATTCATCATCTGCGAAAAATTATCATAAAATCCTCTTGGTTTCAGCATCCTTCCTATGGCAAAAGCAAGAGGGAACAACTGCTGTCATTACTGAATGTATCATGGTGATGCCTAGAGAGACATCACAGGGATCAGAAGTCTGATGTGTAAAGAAAAGCATTGGAGTGTGATACAAGAGGGTCATTTCCAGAGAGATGACCATGGAAACAAGGTGAAAGGGAGTGGGTAGATGTGATGGGCAGATAGAGTACGTGAGAGTGTGTGAGACTCTTATGCTACATTACAGCAATGGTAAAAATCATCCTGCCTGTGTTGGATCACCTTCTGAAAACGAGAAGCCCAGTTTTATCAGGTTTTTGCACAGCTCAATTCATTGATGTAAGGGTATGTCCCTTTCTGAGGTACACTTTTATTATTTCCATTTCCCCTTTCCCTTGTGTTAGGAAGCTGTGATATGCCAGTGACTACAAACACTTGGCTGAGTGCCAGCCTCCAGCACAGAGCACCTAAAGCTGCTCAGTGGTTTGACCTGCCAGGAACAAGTTGTCCAGAGGATTGACTGTTCATTTGCAAACTTCTCAAGGAGAAACAGAGGGACAAACTGCTGACCTCAGCTCTTCCTGCAGTGGGAGCCTCCCAGCCTTTAAGTACCCTGTGTCCGTGTGGACACAGCTGAGCATGCCTGCACAGATGTGAGCAGGTAGGGATAGCCAGAGGGTCCCTGGGTGCTTAGGATGGCTCTGTGTACAATCAGGAGATTTCATCAGGTTGACGCTGTGTACAATCATGAGATTTCATTCAGAGTTCTTCATTATTTCAGACAATGTGTAAGAAAGGGCAAAAAAGGGTTAACAATATTAGCAATGTATTTCTTGTGGGACCACTCCACTGACTGCACAGTGCTTGCATCTGTCTGGCTACATTTGCAGGAGCAGTGGGAGGTGTTGGGTGACACCTGTTTTGCTGCAAGTGTGTCAAGTTTTCAGAGCAGCCAGGAGAGGGTTAAGGCATGTGCTGTGCTTGCAGCCACCTTCCATGAGTGATAAGGCGCCAGTGCTGAGTATACAAGAGCAGGGAAACAAGCAGCCCATGTGTGTGTGTGATGTTTGTGTGTTTTAGAAAGACTGTAAATGAGGTTGGCAGGGGAAGGACATCTGTCTGCCCTGTTGCTCTGCACTGTCAAGGCACTAGTTTCTTCAGCTACTGCTCAGCTTATCGCAGAAAAAAAGAGAGTTTGGGTTCTGCCCCTCCTCCTTCTCCTTCTCCTCAGTGCAAGGATAAGGGGTACAGAGGCACCCGTGAGAGCAGTGACACCTGGGCTTCTAGCCCGGGCAGAAAAGCCAAGGCTGTCTCAGCAAGGGACAGGAAATTAAGGAAAATCTTTGCACAGCAAGAGGAAAAGCAACTATTTAATTGCCCATGTCATGGGAGACGTCTTTATTTAATTGACTTTCTCCTGTGACTGACATGATTTATACATTTGCATTTGAATTAAGCAGGCTGTCAAGCATTGATCATAGTTCCCCACTGCTAGACTGACACCATAAAAGATTGAAATGCCCTGGTGCTCCTGCAGCGAAACCTTCCTGAAGCAATGCTGTTTTTACAAGCACACAGCAGAGTAAGTGTAAAATGTAATTGGAGTTTACAAGCAGCATCTTTACTTTAAGCACCTTGGATTATGTGGATTTTAGCACTGGAAAACTGCAGCAGTGTCTGCCAGCCAGAGCTGCCTGCACTCCTGTGGTGGGAGGGAGTGACGGTGTAGTGAGATATGTGGAGTGACATTACACTTGGGATTAGGTGGCTTATGGTGGTAAAACCAGCTGCAGACAGCAGGATTGCAGCCATGGGGGAGACCTGAAATGAGTATGTTAGCTTTGGAAATGTTGACCGCAGTGCCTTGGGTGCAGGGATGGATGCAGGGATGCTGCAGGGCTCCCAGCTCTGCTGGTTCCTTAGAATGCATCACAAACATGACTTTTGATGTTCCTCTGAACTCATATGACAGTTTGTTTATCTAAGAAATAAAACTTTAAAACAACACTCTCAAAAAAGCAGCAGTGCAAGGAAAGAAACATATCCAGCATTTCTAGAAGTACACTTATAAACATGCAAAAGTCTTTGTTTAGTGAACTCATCTCTTCTGTGATTTAGATGTCTCCATCCCTTACTTTTAATATTACCTACAATACCACAGGAGGTGTAATATTTATGTGTCAGTTCATTTATTTTATTTTACAGTCACTGGATTATGTCTCCACAAGAGGATTAAGGGAAGCATGCCACCCTAATAAAAAGCTATGGAAAGTCAACCCAGATTTCCATTGAGTTGATTTACAGAGTGACACTCTTTTTTTAAATACCATCAGTTGTAAAGTGCCAAGTCCGTAGTGGTTATGAATTTATTCTGGGCATTCTAGTCACAGTATTCATTAAATACATTCATGTCAGTAAGGTACTATTTTGGGGCATTTTACTTGTGCTGTAATTTACTGTGGAGCCCCAGGGAGCTTTGAGGGGGTGGCAGAGAAAGCCACTCTGAACTATCAAGAGAGCCTCTAATCCAGTCGATGCAAGTTGGTAGAATGATACCCCATGTGGAGAGTCTGGATCTGCTGATGTGATCTCAGCCAGAACATCAGTTCTTCCAAGCCAGGCAAGAAAACAGGAGGGACTTTGGGCCCCAGTCCAAAGCCTTTTTTCATACTGGAGCACCAGGCAGCCCCATCTCCACCCTTGCCACTGGCACAGTGTCCGTGCTGCTGTCCTTCATGTGCTGATGGATGCCGGGTGCTTTACACACATCTCTTTCAGCTGATGCTACAAGAGTCTTAGATCCTTGTTGCTGGCCACTGTGTCAGTGTAATATAAACTACTCTTTACACCCTAAGTTTTAGCTCTCATTTCCTCAGCCCCTGAATCCATCTCCACCACCAGCAACTGATCAAACTGCACAAACTTTCTGAATATCTTGATTAACCAGAGCAGATGGCCAAAACACAATAGATGCACTTCTATAACCAGGAAGATTAGAGCCCACATTTATAGCAGTGTGACTGGTGTGCAAATCTGAGTTTAGAGTCAGTGCTAATGTTCTGGAGACTGTCAATATTTAAGCAATCAAAAGGAAGAAAATTCAGATTACCTATTGTTTACATTTCAGTAAAACCTAAAACGCCCAATCAGTTGTCATGGTCTCATAGTATGAGGTGCTGTCCACACTGTTATTAAGGAGAGCTACTGGCTGCGGAGAATTTGCCCTCTGTGTGTCCCAGCAGTGGGCTTGGATTTCAGCATTGCTGCAGGAAGATGAGTTTATGATGGTCCCACCAGTTCATGTCTTACTACTTGATGTTCAGATGTGGACAACAGCCTGGCTGAGAAGAGTAGGAGGGAGTTGAGCTGAAAAAGGAGTAGCAGACACAACCATGCTGTGAAACATCCAGTAGTTACTGGATAGTAAGCTTTGCTCATAGACAGCCCTTGCAATAACCTGTTTTCCATATTTTGAAAAGAGACTTCACCACTAGCCCTATGGAGTCCCCTCACCTTGTTTTTCAGCAGTTTAACACCCAGGTGCCCACCTCATGCCATACAATCTAGGATCCCATGGGCCATGAGTTCCTGCCCACAGCAGGCTCTTTGATCCCCCCACACACTGTCTGCTGCACAGGATCTCAGGCAGAGCAAGGGCTCTCGATATCTAGAAGACCAGCCTGTGCCATGGGGCAGAAAACAGGGGCAGTCCATGGGCCCCTCACAGTGCTGAGACACCTGAAGGCATCCCAGCAGCAGTGTGCTGTGGAGAAAAGCAGAAAGCTGGAGGTCCCTTGCAGAAACTCTCCTCCCGATGCCAGGCTAGTGATCAGTTCAACTGGACAGCAGAAGACTGTGGAGCGTCAAAGGGAGAAGCAACGTCAGGGCTCTGCCCATCCTGTCCTCACTTGCCCTCTGGCTATGGTCAGTCTCTGCAGCTCTCTAGGTAGGCAGGACAGAAAACAGTACCATGATACCCTGAGAGAAAAAGATGTTTCTTCACACCTTCAGGCAACCCTGAAGCATGAGATTGAGACATGAATGTTCAAGTGACCTGGGAGAATGAGAGATGTGGATGCAGACTAGGAGATACCGCATCAGCCATCAACTCAGCAGTCTTTCTTGCCCACGCCTGTGCACAGAGGGTACTGAATATCTCATAGGATTTGGATTAAAACAAATCTTTCTAGTGACATGTGGCTGCTTTCTGAGTGTTCAAACTAAAGGTGCATATATCACCCTGCCCCCTCTGTGTGTCTGGCGCTCTGTTGTCCTCTCTGCTTAGAACTTATGTGATATTTCAAACTGAAATTCATCTGACCTCTAACCACTGCATAATAACCTACCACACAGCAAAACTGAAAGGCTGAGAGAGTTGGGGTTGTTCCATCTGGAGAAGAAAAGGCTCTGGGGACACTTTATTGCAACTTTTCAATACTTAAAGGGGTTTATAAGAAAGACAGAGAGGGACTTTTTACCAAGGCCTGTAATGGACAAGGGGCAATGGTTTTAAACTGAAGGACAGTGGGTTTAAGTTGGACATAAGGAAGAAATTTTTTATTATGAGGGTTGTGAGGCACTGGAGGGAAGTGGCCTAGAAAAGTGGTGGATACCCCATCTCTCAAGGTGTTCAAGGCCAGGCTGGATGGGTCTGTGAGCAACCTGACTTAGTTGAAGATGTTCTTACTCATTGTGGGGGCGTTTGGCTTGTTGATTCTTTAAATGTCCCCTCCTATCCAAGCTATTCTATGGCTCTGTGATTAGAGCAGTCAAGAATAGCAATAGATTGTTCAGCCCCTACATGCTGCTGAAGGTTCTCACAGTGGTGACGATCTCTTATTACACCTATGTTTACTGAAGCCACAGAAAGGATTTAAGCATCATATAACTGACTTTATATTGGATTACACTAAAGCCATGACACAACGAGAATCCCACAAGATATCTCATTTTGTCACATGCAGAAGAGTCACTCTAATGTCTTCTCTTGTCTCTTCTTTCCTTGACAGAGCACTAATTTTTTTGCATCTCCTGCTCACTTAGCTCCTGCATATACTGTTTTACATGTAGCTGAGTTTAAATGGTTTCTTTTAGACTGTTGCCCAATGACTCTACAACATTCTCAGCCTGGTTAGCCACTGTGTCATCTGCAAACTTTCCAGCAAAGGTTTTATAGCCTCCTCAAGGCAGCTGATACGCACAATAAATAACTCTGCAGCTAGAGCAGGTTCCCAGGACCCAGGCTACAAATGTTTCCACACACTGCTTTTTACCACCATGCTTGATGTCCTGCTAGGTAAGCATGGGGCTCAGGGTCCCCACCTGGAACACCCCCCCTTCCCAGGCCAGGAGTCCTAATTGTAGCCCTTGTCCTGTGGGAGTGGGACAGGGATTGCATGGATAGGAGAGGGAGGACCACATGTACCCTGGCTCACACAACTGCATGTCTACATGCACAGTCAGCCGTACCAACAAGCCCATGAAAGCTGCAGCTTCCCTGTATGCCAGCATGGCCCCCATCCTATTTACATCCCCTATCATGTTGTAACAAGATTAAAAAAACCCTGAAATCTGCTGTGTGTTAAACAAGACAGACTTATATTAATTATCACCTGTTAGCAGGATTAACCTATCTCTTATTCTTTCTACAACTGGTCTTGGGCAGCCCAAATGTTTGCAATTTTCTTGGTCACACCATTCAGTTTTTCTGAACATCACAACTTTGAAGCCAGTCCTCCACTTCTGAGGAAATTCACCACTTTTTAAAGATTTGTAAAAAAATTAACACTAGTTGTTCTTTAGCTGGTTCCTTTAGTACTCCTAGGTGTAAATTATTCAGGCCTGCTGGTGTGAAATTAGTTTGTGTTAGCAGATGTTGGCTCACATCTTCTTTAATACACCTCACAAGTTTTCTGCTACGTCTGTTGTGCTGCACACATAGTATTACATAGTATAGAACCACATATATCTTCTACACATTTGGTCCTGAAGTCGAATATCAGGTTATTGCTTTTCACTTTGTCTCATCATTGTTCATATCTTCACTGTTTATGTGTATGCCTGACTTACTATTTTTTTTTATTCCTGATGTATTTTAAAATGCCATTTGTCTGTTACAGAGTGACCTTTGATAATTTGTTGGCTCCTCCAGCTTCCCTTATCAGTCACCAACATTTTAAAACTCCAATACTTGCTGTCATTTACTTTTGCTTTTTTTCCCATCTGCTGCATATTGATTTTTTAAATTACTTCTTTGAGGTTTTAACATGACTCCTCATTTTCTGTTATCTGGGGCAGCTTTTTCATGGCAAGGTGGGAGACACCAGGGAGCAGGCTGGAAGTCAGCAACTAATGTATAGATAGTGTTGCCTCTTTACATTTGTGCTCTCAGTGAATTGATTTGAAAGTTGCTTTTAACTTCAGGAAATCTGATTCCCTAAAGTTAACAGAATCATAGAATCACAGACTGGTTTGGGGTGAAAGAGACCCTAAAGGTCATTTACTTCCAACCTCCCAGAAGTGGGCAGGGACACCTTCCAGTAGACCAGATTGCCCAAAGCCTCATGCAACCTGGCCTTGATTCTAAATATATATAGCTTTCTATTCTATTTCCACAAAATTAGTGTAAGCACACCACAGCTGCTATAGCTTATGGAAGTGCTACTTTTTAGGTCAATGATGAGCTCTTCTTTCTCTGTCAAAACAAGGTAAAATATTGATTTATTGTACATCACAGGCAGGACTTTTTTGTGTTGAGAAACTGCCATTTTTAGAAACTGTAATGAATTTCTATAACTGGCTCTGTGGGATATCCAGCACTTATGCCACCTGCTTAGATTACTCAGTGGTGCTGTCTCTATGCAACAAAGGTGGTGCTTTCAGGAGAAATAAGGCAGATTCTCTACTGAACTGAGGGGTCCATGTCTGGTGCCCCAGCATTAGTTGCCCTGGTCAAAGTTCTGTCCTCAGCCTGCTCCCAGGCTGTTGATATCCCTGGAGACTTGGGCTGAGGCAGCAAAGCCTTGGATGGAAAGCATCCCTGGGGCTTGCTCCTTCTCGTGCCTGATGGCCCCAGTGGCAGCACCAGTTCCCCCAGCCCCACTCCAGACACACACCACATTGCAACCCTGACACCAGCATGTGTTCTGGTGCCACATGGCACCAGCAGGCACATCCCTCTGGCTGTAGCCAGGCACTGAGCACATAGAAATGTGTGCAGTGCTTAGCTGGTGCTGGGGAGCTGTGTGTGGGAATTCGCTGGTTTTGAAGTTAAAGGATGTTTCTAAACCATGTCCTGGGGGCCATCAGGCACAGCATCACCAGCTGGGCCAGGGAGGGGATTGTCCCACTCTGCTCTGCACTGGGGCAGCCTCACCTCCAGTGCTGGGGGCAGTTCTGGGTGCCACCATATAAAAGACATTGAGCTGTTAGAGAGCATCCAAAGGAGGGCCTCGAGGATGCTGAGGGGTCTGGAGGAGAAGCTGTCTGAGGAACAGCTGAGAGCACTTGGTCTGTTCAGCCTGGAGGAGACTAAGGGGAGGCATCATTGCAGTTACAAGTTCCTCATCAGGGGAAGAGGAGGGGCAGGCACTGATCTGTTCTCTGTGGTGACAGTGACAGGACCTGAGGGAATGGCCTTAAGTTGTGTCAGGGGAGGTTTAGGTTTGATGTCAGGAAAAGGTTCTTCACCCAGAGGGTGGTTGGGCACTGGAACAGGTTCCCCAGGGAAGTGGTCACAGCACTGAGCCTGGCAGAGCTCAAGAAGCACTTGAACAATGCTCTCAGGCACAGGGTGTGACTCAGGGATGTCCTATTCAGGGCTAGGAGTTGGACTCAATGATTCTTGTGAGTCTCTTCCAACTCAGCATATTCTGTGGTTCTGTAGATGAATGAGTCCCACCCCTGCTTCAGACAGCAGGTCTCACATCTGTTTGGAAGGAACTTCGAGGCTGCCCCCATTGAAATCCTTAATTTGGCTTCAGGCTGAAGACCTTCTGGGAATAAATAGCCTGGGTGCAAAGGGGGATTTTCTGATAAGAAAAGCATCGTCCATGGGACTCACACTATTTCCTGCAGCAACCTTTTAATCTATTGTTTTTCATATGCATAGTTAATTTCTGGAATATTTTATGCACTAAATGGTTATGATTAGGAATAGCACAATCACTATCCAATGATTAAGCTCTTCTCCCCCAATATGTAGTGCAGTTCAGTGGTCTCTAAAACACTCTGTCTCAGTTCTGAATTTAGACATTCCTGGACTGAAATTCTGATTTGTCCATATTCCAAGATAATGTAGCAGTATGCAGGTACACAGACTGAATTTTTAACACATACTTTAAAAGTAAGAACTATGCCACTTCCATCAATGCCTCATTTTTCTTTCCATTTAAATGTTAAGTTAATAAAAAGAGAAAGTAGGCAGTACCTGCCAATGTATTTAAGATTTGCCCATTAGAGATGTCTTTGTGCCCATATGCAATTTACTAAAGATTTTAATAACAGATGTTCACTCAAGAATCATGCATAATAATGTAATCTTAACTACGTATGCAGAAAGCAGATAGACCCAGAATAGGTTGTCGGAGTGTGTTGATGGGTTAGACAGTCTAGCAATTTTGTGGATTTATTGAATTGTCTTCAGAACTATAAATATTCATAACATCCATGGTGGAAACAATAAAGAAAGTTTGTGGCACTGTATTTGTCATAAATGTCTTCAGATATTTAGTAAGACCTTTTTCTTGCTTTCCAGGTAGAGCTTCACACTCAACAGGGCTCCATCTTCTTCATTTATGTAGTTTTTCCATACCATCAGTTTTTCTCTGTTGCCTGAGGCTTTTTTGCGTGGTAATTGAGCCAGTCCTTCATAATATGTGGGCAAAACAATAATGTGATGTTAGTAGAACATAATTACAAAATCTTAATGAAAATATTTTTATTCGATCTGTTCTTGGGCCAGGACGAGATCAATGTGAGTGCATTAACCTTACAAATAGGAATGGATGATTGGGGATCAGAGGGATTTCAAATTTCACTTTTCTCCCTGTTTCAGTTACAAGTGGGAACAGAAGAAGTGTGGGGAACACGTTGACTGAGAGGCAGTTCTTCCATCATTACCACAGGAAGTCATGGCAATTTCAGGAACTTATTTTCTAGATGTGGGAAGAACTGTTTTCACTTCTCAGCAATTTACATGACTGTTTTTGTAAGACATTGGTCCATTCCAGCCAATCCCTGCTTTTTTATTTAAATTTGAGATTCAAATTAGCTCAACTTCTCAAAATAGAGCTCAGTTTAAACAGATTCAAAACTTTTAAGTGGATTTCTCCCTTCAGAGAGAAAACAGAAAGTGGCAATGTGGCACATCTTTCCACCAACCTGACGCAGTCTAAACAGTGGGACTGGTAATGAAGCAAGGGTGGGCAAGGCTTCTGAAATCTTCTTTGAACAGGTTTTAACACACTTGGTTTTTAAACCATTATACAAATTCAGGAGTGGATCACCGAATCTTTTTATGTAAATGGTGTAGGACATAGTAAGAGATGATACTATTTGGAGGAAACCTTCCTTGACACTTAAGTACTCCTGCAAATTCATTTTGGAGGGGCAGTGTCCATTTTCTCTGTAGGAAGGACAGGCAGGCTTTTTTTTCTCATATTTCTTGCAAGTGTGAGGTTAAGCTGCAGAAACATGGACCTGCTTGGAAGGATGGAGGTAGAAAAGGGCAGCACTCTGTGACAGCGCCTCTTTCAGCCATTTTCTCTTCCTACACTCCTGGGTCATCTAAATTAGCTTTTCTTGCTGACATAAGGCAAGGGAGAAAGGCATCAATACAAAGCAATCATAGAAGAGGAGAGCAAGCTGAGGCTGCCTAAAGCACCAGCTTCACCATACAGCATGAAGTTACTTCCCTAAAAAAAACCCAAAACCAGAGACTTAGACATATGGAGCTAAATTAATTTAAAATCCCAGAGAAACATCTGATTTTCCTCCCCATGCTTTAGTTGTTTTAATTTAATTTTTGTGGCTGTTGTAGCAGGCCTAAGTGGATTAAGGTGGCAGGAAAAAGCCATGAGGGAAGCACTGAGGCTGCAGTCTTTATGCATAAGGTCCTTTCTTCCCAGGAGAGCAAATTTGCAGCCCTTCATATATCTATGTTAGAAATGTATATGCAGTATGGCTTTGAATGCAAAGCCCGTTTATGCGTCAGGTCGTGTGTATTTTCTTGGCTCAGCTGAGGAGCACAAAGATGGATAAAATATTTTTGTACCAACAGAGAAACTATACCTAGAAAACTCTGACATCCATTTGGGGCTGTATTTTGGTTGGTGTCTTTGGACAGTATATCTGTAACTGTCTTTTTCATGCTACAGCTACTTCTGTGTTTATATTTGAAGCTGCGGCTTTGGGGCTAAGTGCATGGTATTAACCAATGTTTGCATACTCCAAGCTTTAGAGTACATTAGGTGATGCTATCATTAGTTACATTATTATTATTAACACAGGGACAATGACATGGTTTTCCTGTTTCCCTGGCATAGTAACCCCAGTGGGAAAAGTATTTACCATAGAAAGACCTTGGGTGTGCCACATTTAGTGGTTTATGGTCATTTCAGTAGTTTCAGTTGTGAGGAACAATTACTCAATGAGTACAATAGAGATCCTAAAGGATATGTATAAGATATTTTCAAGGATTCAGTGGAGATGCACATGCGCTGTGGGCTCCTGCCAATCCGCACTGAATTTTGGGGATTAGGTCAAGAAGTGATCAGGTGTTCTGGGTTGAAGCCACACAAACACCGACTTCCTCTTGGAGACTGACCTGGAGAACAGGGATAGCATCAGAGTCACTGTGACTGGTGTGGGGAGGATTTCCTTAGTGGGGAAATCCTCATGGTGCCTCATGAACTGCAATCATATTAAGTGCACTTAGGGTAGCCCCATGAGTCATTTTTTCTGAGGGCTTCTTTGAGTGAGACTGTGAGACAAGGAGCTGACTGGCATCCATCCTGGCTGGAAGGTCATTGGCAGCTGCAGTGTACATGGCAGGTGGGATGTACCTGGCTTTGAGAGTGGGAACACAGAAATTCAAAGACTGAGCAGGAGTAAACGGCAGCATCTCTTTCATATTTCCAACCACATAAGCAACCCAGTCGTTTTCATCTGGGCTGTTTGGCATGAGTCCTTGACTGTGTCTTTTTTTAATTCAACTGAATCTTCAGAAGAGATATTTTTACGTCTTGGCCTTTGTGGAGGGGCATGAATTTTACACTGGTTTTTAAACTTTTCCAAAAAATTTCTTTAAAAGCTGATAGGGAAAGAAGTTTAGCTGAAAAAAGAATAAGTATTTCAAATAATAATTAGATACAGAATGTGAGAGCAGCAGAGGTGATCAGTCCAGGTCCATGTCTAGATCTACTGCAGACAGTTGAGCATGCAATGTGACACACACTCTCAGAGCCCATGTTACTACCTAGGTTAAAAATAATGCCATGGTAAGGCCTTTGCATGAAAGCTCAGCTCCATGAGGTCTATGGCTCCTCTAAGGTGTATAGGCATATTCATCAATGTCCCTTTCAAAGTGGATTGAAATATTCACATGCTGGATGTTAAATACGGCAAAGTTACGTGCCTCAGGCTAACTCATTGAAAAACAAATTGCAGGGGACAGAGCTGTGGAAAGCTTGAAATATTATTTGACATACAAACTGGAAATACACATGCTGAAAGGCAGAATGAGCTGCTACTCAAATCCAGTCGACCTTGATGAAGTTCTGAAGAAATGTCAAATAAATTACAAAACCCAGGCTTGACCCTGCCGGAAAAGTGGTGTGGAAAAGTAAAGGAGTGAAGGCATTTCTGAGCCCCACTCAGAAGCCAGCCAGGAGGTGCAGCTTTTTCACACCCTGAACACCAGCAACAGGAAAATCTAGTGGTGTCTCAGCCCAAGCACCAGCCTGGGGGGCCAATTCCTTACTCATAGCCTCCAACCCCCATGCCCTTACCAGGAGCAGCCCCCACAGCAGCTGTCCAGAGACACAACCTGGGAGAGACCCACTGACACATCAGCAAGATGACTGGACATGGCGATTCCTACCAGACTGGTACTGATCAGTCACACATCAATACTCAGAGACTAACAGAGATCACTGGAGATTTCTCAATAAGTTAACCCACCATTAAGGAAGACATGCAGATAGTCATCAAAATAGTTTTATTTGATTGCCAGGCTATTAAGAAAGTGTCTACCCACGTTTCTGCAGTTGAGAACCTGTATTTTCAGAATCTGTTTTCTAGTTTTGTTTCTTCTGTTTTATCTTTCTGTTCTTTCTCTCTCTCGCTTAGAGTCTACGCTGAACCCCTTGCAAGCAAAATCGCTCAGATCTTCTCTTACATCTGCTGTAGGAGGCTTTAAAAATAAACTGAACACCTAGTAATCAGTGCCAGCATTCCTAGGCATTTCTTATTATGCTCTGTCCAAATTGCATTGTTTGTAAATGCCATCTCTAATTAAAATGTACTAATAACTTGAAATGTATTCATTTTCTGGCTCCCCCAATCTGTTAATGTTAATAAAAACTAGACCTTTTCTCTTTCTCTGTGTTATTTAATTTATCCATGTTCCTGGAAAATAATATTCGAAAATATTCTCTCAGCTGCCTATATTTTGTACGAAAATCCCTGAAATAATCATGCTAACATGTCATGTTGATAAGCATACAGTAAGCATCTGCAGAACGACATTTGAATCGAGTAAATTTGTTAATACCTTGATATATTATTAATTTCCCTTTGCATTTCTCTTCCTTAAGGTTTACTGAAGACTTTCAGTTAACTAGTCTTTCTGCCAATAATCTATATCTGGTCAATGAGACTATAAATTGAGCTATTTCAACAACACTCCCTTAGTAATCTGCCTAACACTGCTGTTTTATGACTGCAATAGCCATAGCATCATATTTGTTTAAGTGCCATGACTTTCTTTGCCTGAGTTTATGATCTGGTGCTGGAAGATTGTTCTTTGTGGTATGGCACCACTTAATCCTCAGTTTTTGAGTGCAAGTTAAAGAGGTGCTAAACAAGTCTTAAAAATACTATGTCTGGCTGCTGCAGCTGTAATAAAGAGGAGCTGCAGAGCTTGGAGAATAAGTGATTAAACAGCAAACTACTGAGCAAGGTGTTTGTAGTACTGTGCTGGTTTGAAATGTAAACCAGCGGGAGAAATGAACCCCCACACAATTACCTTGAGATTTCAGGTCAGAGTTACAATTTGATAAAAAAATTGCAATAAATGCGATGATATGCAGAAAACCGGCTTAAACCCAGGAAAGTCAGAATACAACTTGATGCCCTGTTGGACTGGGTGGTGGCCACAGTTGTATCAAGTAGTGATTGCAGTCCTGTTGAGAGCGGTGGTCCTGTGGAAGGTCTGGTCCTCCTGTGGAAGGTCTGGTCCTCCTCTGAAAGTCCAGTGGTGGTGACATCCCAAGCCCCAAAGTGCCCAGATGATATACAGTCAGATTCAGGCAGGAGTGTTCAGTACCTTCTCCGGGGGGGTGGGGGAATTTCACAACGGAATGATGTAATCCTATGAATGGTAGGATATTTTGGGGAGTCTTTGATGGGCTAGGTCCTGTTGCAGCTGCCCACTGAGGTCGCTGAGCCATGATGGCCCATTGGCAGAGGTGAGCCCCTCAGGCTGGGTGTAGTTATCACCTGAAGACAAAGAAAACACTACCCTGCCTGGGAGGGTTTGCCTCTTTCCCTTATCTAATTTAACTCTCAGCTCATAGTTTGCGGGGTGGGGTGTGCACTGGGCAGCTGTTGCAAACGCCCCATCATTAACAGTTCATCAGGAATAATGTAGATGGGTGTAGAGTACATAGTTTGGTTACACCCATATTGGCATTCTTTCTCCTGTAACCACATGAGAGGAAAAGTCCTCTACACAAGACATCTGTGTAAAGAAATGTCTGCAAATGACATAATGTCCAGATGTCTTTATAAAAATAAGTATAAATATGTAAATATGCATGTAGTTATGTACACATGTATCTGCATGCATCTATAAATATATGTATGTATATAAAATACAGAGATATGTAGACATATATATATATACCTACAAGGAGGGAAAGATAGGTTTGCTGGGCAGGATATTGAATATAATCAGAGGCTGAATGCATGCTTACCCTGCAAATAAAGCAATTATCCAGTTAAACCAGTGCAGGACTGATGGACTCCTCTTTCAAATGTTGAGCTTTAGGATAATGCAGGCTATAGCAGGTGGAGTGTCCCTGGAGAGTGGGTTTGGGCTGCCAAGTAGAGGGGCCCTGATGTGCTGCCTGGACTCAGGCAGAGTGTTATGCTGCCTCTGCTGCCTCTGTACTGCCTCTGCTCCCACCCAGTGCACAGCTCAACTGTCTGGAGGAGCCAGGATCCTGGAAGGAGCTTAGAAATGGACTCTGGTACAGCTGATGGGATGTACCCTGCTGATGCCAGAGTGGGCTGGGACAGCCCAGGACCCAGGCACTCACTGACGCCCAGGGAGCAGACAGTGATCAAGGGGGAACCAAATAAACCACAGGCAGTGTGAGGCAGATCCTTCATTAAATATCCAACAGTTTGTAACTGTTATAGTAATGACTCTACATGCTAATTTGTGAAACCTGTAGATCCTCCTCCCTAATTATTTTTTTTCTTCTACCTTGTTCCTTAAATGCATATGTGTGTTGTGGTTTACTTGGAGTGTGAACTCCTGCCAGAGCAGGGCTCCAGCATATGTGAAGCTCTGACATTTTCCATTCGTCTCATTACACACACCAATTTCAAATAAATTTGATTCTGTGATGTTCTTGGATTCTAAAGTACAATTTTCTGAAAGGCTGAAATCATAAAAGACAAAATTTGAAATCAAAAAATGTCTCTATGTATCTACAATAGCAAGCAATATTTTTTTTTTCTGCAAGAAACTCAGCAGTTCTGGCTACTTAACCTGAATGCATTGAGTTAGGGAAGACTCTTGCCAGCTACACAACCAAACAGCAGTTAAAACAGGCAACATTTTCTTAGTAGCTTGAGAAAAAATAAGATTTGGCTTGAAATATGTTTGAAACACAGCTTGAAACATGTGGCAAAATCTCAGCCCAGTTTCCTTCAACACTATTCTGTGAAGGGGTGTAAGCTGCTGTACACTTTTGAAGAGAAGTCTATGATTGCACTTCCTGTCTTAATGCTATTTGGACACATATTAATGTTATTAATATTAATTAACATATTAATGTCAGGGAGCCCTGTGCTTTGTTGGGTCAATTACAAATTAAATTAACTCATGATAAATACACATGAAACTGAATGAACTGATGACAGGTGGCTCTGGTTTAAAATGAGAAATCTGTTGAAAACATTGACATTTAAAACACCAGAAAAAAATCCAGTCTTCAGTAAAGAATGATTTTGTTTGGGTTTTTATTTCTGAGTGGAAGGGAAAAGCAGAAATACAATGCTCAAGTGTTGAGGTCAATAAACTATTTCCCTTTTTTTTTGTTTGTTTTTTAGGTATAAAGCTATAGTAAGGCCAATGGAAATCCAAGCATCCCATGCACTGATGAAGATTTGTGCGAGAGCTGCTATAATCTGGATTGTATCCATGTTGCTTGCCATCCCTGAAGCAGTGTTTTCAGACCTGCATCCTTTCCATGACAAAGGGACTAATAAAACCTTTATCAGCTGTGCTCCTTACCCTCATTCAGATGGGCTTCATCCCAAAATTCACTCAATGGCATCATTTCTCATATTTTATATCATTCCACTATCTGTCATTTCAGTGTATTATTATTTTATTGCTAAGAATTTGATCCGGAGTGCTTACAACATCCCCGTGGAAGGAAATGTGCATGTGAGGAAACAGGTAGAGCTTCGACCTTCTTTAAAAATCCACATTCTCTGTGAATCTGGGTGGAGAGAGGGAATACAGGGAAATTTATACTGTGACAGACCCGTGTCTGCTGTACTGATTTTAATGGATTAGGTGGGGTAAAAGAATTAAAATGGTTGAAAGAAGCCATGATATAGGGCTAAACAGTTAAAGTATGTGTTTGTGTGTTCCTGTTTGTGTGTTCAGAGACTTTAGCAGAGTGGTTACCATGGCAAGCATAGCAGGAGACCCTTGCCAAAACCTGGGAGGGTATTGACTAGGATGCTGGGAAAGAGGCAGAGCTGGATACAGAGTTTGCAGATTGAAGCAAATATGGGAGAAAATCAAAACTTCACAAAGTTGCTTTGTCAGAGAGAGGACCTTGGATAAAGCATTGCCTGTTTCTAGACAGATTATTTACCTTGACGTATTTATCTTACTTGCCTTACCTCTTCCTTTCAACTGAGGTGTGCTTCAACCTCATCTAAGCTGACACAAGCCATTCTTAGCTGAGCAATTGTCCACTCAATTGCACCCAGCTGACACCTCCACCTTAGGCTGACCCAACACAATCATCTCACATAGCCTTCAGATGTTGTGCTGAAGCAGTAGGGCTGGAAAGACTTGGATTTTGCCCATCAAATGATGTGCAATCCCTGAAATCCTTGTCCTTTTTCCCTTCTGAATGTGCATAAGTCTTTTGCCCTGCAGGCCATTTCTCTGCTGATTTGATGGCCGCTTTGATTAGTGGCAATAAAGTGAGCAGTACAAGCAGCCCTTTCTCCTTTTGGTTTTGGGGAGAGAGCTCTACAGAAGGCAAAAGGCCAGGCTGCACTCTAGCACCCTCCGTCCATCATTCCTGTCCTGCAGTGCATTCAAGTGCTATACGTCTCCATCTGAGATAACTGGTATCGATTTCTTTATTGCATTGCTTCCTTTCTTTATAGTGCAGATGTGGCCTCAATAGCCCTATATCAAATTAAGAATACATTTAAAAACAATATATGTTTTAGCCAAGGAGAGCCCTTTCTCAAAGGATTTAATTTTCAGCCTGTTCTCTGGAGACATTATCACCTGGTACATGTCAATCCTTCCTGAGCTCAATGGCTGATTTTTAGTCAGTACCATTAAAGAGGCACAAAACAAAGTGAAAATGGGCTTGCCATGTCTCTCCTGCCTGCTTCCTGCTTGTAGCTGTCCTGACAGAATAGATCAGCCTGTGTAAGATGCTCAGTTTCTCATTTACCTGTGTGGCTTGGAAAGGGAGTGAGGATGGGGAAGTGTCCCAGGAGCCTGGCCAGGCACTGTGGCTGCACTGGGGCAGGAGCAAGGGCAGCATGGCTGGGGCTAGGAGCAGTTGCCGGCCATTCACATCCTTCTTAAATACAAGAAGTGGCATGCAGCTAATTCTCTAGAAGTGTCTGGGGAGCATTACTGGGGTTATCACAGAGGAGAACATTACAAAGCCCTAAAACATCAGCAGTGTTACACTTTCCAGTCCGCAAACTCTGGCTGCACAACCTCTCCCAGAGAGCAGTGCATTTTAGCAGGTTTTTGTGGGCAACACTGTCTGTTCTTTCATTTTGGGCAACCTCCTTCATGGCTTTTGTGTTCCTTAGGAAGAGAGATGTGATTTTCAGTGGCTTTGTTATCATAGTGTGCAGCACTTGTGGACAAAAGACAAGGTATGATTTACCTCAGCTCCCCTTGATTGAGCAATACCTTTGGGTTGACTCCAAGCCTGTAGAAGTAAGTAAAACAAAGTGTGGCTGGTGAATGAAGGTTATACTGTGTGCTAGCAAGCTTTGAGGAAACACTTTTTCCTGACAAAGCTCGGAGGTGCTGAGGGGTGGTCACCCATCTATTCACCACCTGTAGTGTCTCCTGGTGGCTCCAGTGCTTTCAGCGGAAGGGTCCACCTCTGCTGCCTTGGTGTTTCTCCAAGTACAGAATATCCTCTCTCTATTTCTCTGTCTCCTGCAGACTCTGAGTGCTGCGCTTGGTCTCAAAGGGCTGTGAGCTGTTGACAGCACTTTGGTGTACATACACCACATGGCCCCGTGGCAGAATGTCCTGCCTCTGAGCTCTGCGAAATATCCCAGACTCCTACACGATCATTAATTACAATAATAGCAATAATAATAATAAGGTAATATATTAAAATTACATATGATTGTATATATTATGTGTGGATAACTAATGCAGATTGTCCATACTTTTGTTGCCAGAGCTGGGATTTTGCAAAGTGACAAGCCATTGGAATTTTATCTCTAAACAGGAAAAGAAAGACTGCTTCTTATGTAATAAATTTTCAGAATTATTTGTTTATAAGGAAAGGGGGGTGAGGAGAGACAAGGAGAGTTCTTGGCTGTGTTCACCTGCAGTCCAGATTTCCCTGCTCTGGACATGCCACCTGCCATATGTTAGCCTGAAAGCTGCAGCAGTGGCAAAAATAGTCAGCCCCTGGTCTGAGTTAGGAATAGCAGCTAATTTGTGTTTCTCTTTCTTTGTGCAGATTGAGTCCCGTAAGCGCCTGGCCAGGACCGTGCTGGTCTTCGTGTGCCTCTTTGCCTTCTGCTGGCTGCCCACTCACATCATCTATTTATACCGGTCCTACCACTACTCCGAGGTGGACACCTCCGTACTGCATTTCATTGCCAGCATCTGTGCTCGAATCCTGGCATTCACCAACTCTTGTGTCAACCCCTTTGCTCTCTACTTGCTCAGCAAGAGCTTTCGGAAGCAGTTCAACAACCAACTGCTGTGCTGCAGAGCTCGCCTCCTCATCCGCTCCCACAGCATGGCCAGGAGCACCACGCGAATGACCTCCCTCAAGAGCACCAACCACTCCCTGGCCACCTTCAGCCTCATCAATGGCAACCATGTCTGCCACGAAGGCTATGTCTAAAGGGCACAGTCAGGGACATCAGGTGCTGAGCATGGCTGCTGGACTTTGCTCCACGGGGATGGGGAGGAGTGCACACACGCATGCACACACGCATGCAAGGAGATATGGTGTGCTCAGAGAACTCAGAGGAACTTGAAATATCCAACATTTTGTCTTGGGCTGAGGTTGAAGCATCCAACATTTCACCCTGGACTGAGGCATCTCCGGAGCATCAGATCATTGAGCACCAGCCCACAGGATCTCCCTGGGAAGTGCTGCTGTGCTTTCAATGAGAGCAAAATGAGCACTTTAAGATCAAATCTCATTTGGCTCTGCAGAATCTTCATCACTTCCTGCTCAATTCCAAATTTATGCAGACTTACAGCAGTGATAAAGACCATATCAAGTGCAGGCATTTTGTCAGAACAGTTGCATCCATCAGTTCATGGTGTAATGTATTTTGACATAGAAATAAATGCATTAAAATAAGATAAATACTTTTACGAGGGAGTTCACCGTAGGTCATTTACAGACTTTTCAAGTATTTATTAATGTTCTGAGTACAGTATTAATTCATGGTATAAAAGATATTAAGAGTTTACTGGGGCATGTCAGTGGCCCCATGTGAAATGAGCAGTGTCTTGCACCATGTCAATGTGAAAGCAGTAACGTGAATAAATATGAGTTGGAATATGTTTACAGTTTCCAACTGTGTGAGCTTTTGCCATGATGTGGAGGAGACAGCAGGGCAATTTCCAAGCATTACTGTTTTGTTCTTCCTGTCTTCAAAGGTGTGAAATAGTGTATGTTCCATCACCTAAGTGGTACGAAATTTTCATTGGGTTTGGGCAGGCAATAGCAGAAATGGAAGTACAGCTATTTTTCATGTAGTTGTTCTTCGTAAAACATTAATGTTCCAGCAAAAACTATCAGCAATGCAAGGTCAGATATCCAACCCACATTTCTTCCTACTGTCTTCACAGAAATCTGTGGAGACAGAGTGCCAAAACTGGCTAACAGATTGGAGAATCATGTCTACCGTAATGATCGCCCCAGAACAATTCCTGTGCCAGGCACCATTTATTCTGGAAACAGGAGCAGAGTGTCCTGCAGATAACAAACTCCTGAAGCACCTGGGCTCTAAGACACGCAAGGAAGCTGCACACCTGATAAATAAAACTGCTGCCAAATGAGGCCATAAACCAATCACTGTAGCAGGATATTGGGTTTTTAATGGCCCTTATCCTCTTTGATGATGCTCCTTTTCATTACCGCTACAAAAGAAAAATGAAAGCTGGTAAAACTTTGTCTTGGGTTTGCTCTGTGTCTGTAGAAAAAGTCACGTGTACAGTGTGAAAGCACTCAGCCCTGCATCTGCAGCTGCTTTGGGATGCTGGTGGGAGCTGCTGTCTCCAAGGACTCAAACATGCTCTGATGCCAAAGACAGAGCTCTGAAAACTTTGACTTATTTTCCCTTTTGTCCTCCGGATGTGATTGGACACACAGGTACGTGACCTCAGGATGTGGCCACTACACTGTGCTGTTGTGCTGCTAAGGGCAGCGCTGCCCTGTTCCCCCACCAGCCCTGGGCACTGCCACCTGTGCCACCCCCTCCTGCAGTCATAAGTACTCCCACATCCCAATCAGCCAGAAAACTAATGGGATAGGGCTATTTTAAAGGTGAGTCAATTCCCTTTCTTGGTTGACTATCTCACTATGATATTAATTTCAGCTTACTGGGCTGAGAGGTCCTCATTTATTAAAATTTTCCATGCTTTCCCTAATCTTTACTATGAAGCCACATACAGTACCAGAAGGTCAGTCTGCAGCCATTTCAGAGAGTTTTGTTGAGGTTCGAGCTGTTGATGACATTTCAAAATGAGAAAAATTTATCTGGCCTAACATATTTTTATTAAATATTTTCATTGGCCTTGTAAGAATTTAATCAAAGACAAACAGCAATTACATACTTCAGCAGCAGCCCTACCAGGTGTGCTACATGATGTGTCCTGTTCAGAAACAAACAAGAGATTACTGTTGCTCTACAAGAGACTTCAAAAGTTTCTGAATTTTTGTTTCTGAGGGAAAGGGCTAAAGTCATGAATCATGAATCATAAAAATAAGAAAATCATAAATATGGGGAAAAGAGCACTGTTATAACTCCCTTAGGGCTAAGCTGAATCAAGTACTCTGCCTCACTGAGAAAGGTGCTGTTTTGAAAATAGGAGAGTTATGAAGATTTAGCACTGTAGATTTAAATAAGTGCTATTGATTTTACCCGTTTCTTCCAAACAGAGCTAGTGACTCCTCCAAGAACAGGAAAGATGGCTCTGGTCTGGAAAGTGCTTTCCAGAAATGCAGCTGCAGGTTGTCCACGTTTGTCACAACCTCACTCTTGCCTAAGTTGTTCAGTATCATTTAGTGGTGGACTTGGCATTGCTGGTTGAGCTCAATGACTTTAGAGGTCTTTCCAACCTTAATGATTCTGTGATTCTATGATTCCTTTTAACTTTGTTTTCGCATCTGATAGGCATTAATTTAGGGCGAGTGCCATGCAAAAAGCAATCCTGTAATCAGAATCTATGATACCTACAAGGTCTTTTAATATTTAGAAAATTAGATCGAGCCTTTTCAAATGAGATGTCAATTTTCATTAACATTCCTCATTTTATTCAGCTCCCTGGCTCCCTGTTCAATATCTTTAAGACAATTAGGTGAGTCTATGAAAGTAAAAAGCATTGAAAAAATTCCTTCCAAAAAGTATTTTGAAATATATTTTACAAACTTGCACTCATTTTTTAATAACATTAAAAGAGCAAACCTGTGGTTGGACTCATTCCTATTTCATCCACATATTAAAATAATGAAAAAAAATCAGTGCAGCAGTTGAAATCAGGGAAGGAATATTCAAGAAAGTTTTCTGAAATATCCCAGCATGTAACTGAAATATTTGTAGTTACAATTTTTGTATGTGTGTTTCTCACTCCTTGTCCCATTACCTTGGTTTCAAAAACACGATGTACTTTACACTGCTGCAGCAGTCTGATCCCTTATCTGGAGCTCTGCTGGCACAGCTGCAGTGCTGATTCTTTCAACCTGGAGCGTTGTCTGCAGCGTTTTGTTTGTTTGATAAATTTTCAAAGTGCCGAACATAAAACCTGTGCCCAAGATATAACCCTGGCAGGCATCTCCAGCACTGTGCACTCGGGTAGTGCCCAGTCCTGGGAAGCTTTGCAGTCCCTGGCTGTGACCCTGGGGTGGCTCTGCACCCTCTTTCAGCTCTGCTCTCTCCATCAGCCCTGGAAGCATTGGAGTAGTGGCTCAGACCATGTTGTTTCAGGAATGCTGTGTTTCAGGATCCCTGAAATGCCTGGCTCCTGGGAGGCCGAGGAATTTTCTGGCAGGGTCCGCACAGACGCATCTAAAAGTGGAAAGGTGAAATTCCCTTTGAACCGGACGGCCCTTTGGGCTCAGTCTGCTCTGTCCTGTGTGACACATGGCAGTTGTGTCATTCCAACTATCTGCAGGGTGGGGGTGTGGGAAAAATGGTCCCTGGTTGGGAATGTGTGTCACACAGCGGGGCAGTATCGCTGCTCACCACAGTGCAGCTGTGCTTTCGTCACAAGTGCTACAGGGCAGAGAGTTATTAAAAGTACGGAGCTGCCTTTGCTGAATCAGTGTGAAATGCAAAACTAATGTTAGACAGGGCTAGATCTGTCCCCTGTATCTGAATGGGGAATACAGGGAAGCCAGAGAGGGACTCTTCATCAGGAACTGTAGTGATAGGACAAGGAGCAATGGGTTCTAACTGGAAGAGGGGAAATTTGGGTTAGACATACAGAAGAAATACTTCACTGTGAGAGTGGTGAGGCACTGGAAGAGGTTGTCCAGAGAAGTTGTGGATACCCCATCCCTGGAAGTGTTCCAAGCTGGATGGGGCTCTGAGCAACCTGGTCTAGTGGAAGGTGTCCCTGCCCATGGGAGGGGTGTTGGAACTAGATGATCTTTATGGTTTCTTCCAAAGCAAACCATTTTATGATTCTATATTGAGTTACATTCATACTTATTTTGTTATGTCTGTGTTTTCTCAGGAGAAATTAGGATAAAACATTGTTCTTCATTAGACATTTAAATTCCCTGAGATTCCTGAGTTCCCTTCACTCCCACTGAACCTGATGGGAGATGAAGATGCCAAATAAAATCACAGCTTTCAGCTGTTTTTGCTTTAGTTTAGGATTATTTGGTGCAATTTGGCTCAGACACTATTTATTCTAGGTTTGAAAAATCACCACAAAGAATCAAAAAGTATAGAAACTTTCTAATACTGACACCAGGTAAAGAATTCAGATTCCTCAACGCTTTCTACAAGGGGCATTTTTGCTGCAGAATTTCCAAATATTGCCTTTTAGGAAATATTTAAATATGAAAAATTAAAGGTGTGTGATTCTGCTGAATGGCAACAATAGTTGCAAGCAAGAAAAAATATCAGATGGTGAAAAGGAAGAGTTCTACTTTTGAACACAAAGATTTATCTATGAAAGTATTTGTTTAACTCAAATAGTTATTTTTTAAAGTCCACCAAATAAGGTAATACATTTTTCTTTGTTTTAAACAAATGAACAAAAATTCAAAACATCTCTATTCACTTAACAAGGAAACAGGAATGTTGTTACTGATATGTGTAATCCTGATTCTCCCAATTAACTTGATTTATGTGGAATGAATACTATAGTTAAAACCCAGAAAGATTACACTTTTATGCATGGTTTGGCAGAAATAATATACCTTCTTCCTCATTTTTCTGACAAAATACATTTTTTTTTTACAGCAGAAAACAATCTGTGTGTATTCAGTTGGGAAAAAAACCCAAAAGCCCTGTCTTTCAGCCTTCTTTAAAGGCAAGAAGCTCAGTGCTGCTTATCTGGGTAGTAAGCAATCCCCTGAATGTTAACTGCTCCTTGTTAATGCTGGGCCATGATAACAGGGTAGCTTATCCTCTCCATCCTAGGAAACCACAGCAGTTGATGGGCCTCTATCATTTGCTGTAAATCATTTGGGATTGCTGATAATACCCTTTTCAAGAGGAAGAAGGCAGCAGTTCAAGGATGCAAGGAAATATTTAGATGGCATTGTTTAAACCTGAGATTTTTCTGCACCTTTACTGAAATCTTTGTGCTACCCTCACTTCATTTTAATTTTTTCAAAAATTTTTATAACAGCCTCTTTTAATGTGATACTCTGTTTTAAACCTGAAAAAGATGGATGGAAGATAGCTGATTTTAGCTGATTCGGGTCTTCTGTAAATTGATACTTATTTAGGAACAGAAAAGTTGTTGTTTGACCTTAAAATGTATTTTAGCTTGGGCAGCTCCAGACACGCCGCCCAAGCAAGTTCAGCCAGGCTGCAGCTGGGGCTCAGCAGATGAGCAGGACAAGCTGCTCCTGCTGCAGCCCTCCCTGGCACAGGTGTGTCCTGCACATCTCACATGCACCACCACAGCCAGACCATGCCAGAGCCAGCAGTGCTGGGCCAGCTCTGTGCTCACACACCCCTCACGGACAGACCCTTTGTCCCTAGCTCCTCTCTCCTCCCAGAAGGGCTGGCAGGTGTCACCGCTGCCATCCTGCCTGTGGCTGGGGCGGGGAGCAGCTGGACAGCTCCTGCTGGACCCCTGGCAGAAGAGGCACCGCACATCTCCAAATAGTGCTTCAGGCACCCCACGTGCTGTTCACTCAGGCCCAGGCTACAGATGTCCTATAACTCATTTCTCCATTGGAATAGCTTCCCTAGGAAGCCTGAAGTTTAATTGTACAGGCCAACTTGAAAGGCACCTTGAAATTGGTGGAGATGAGTATGGATTCACACTTAACCCATGAGTCCCCACAGAGGTAGGGCAGCTGTGCAGGTCATGCCACAAAAGGGATGAAAGAGTTCCCTATGGAAAGAGTCCCCCCTTGGAAAGTCCAGTTGGATGAATATTTATGTGTCTACCTTGCACTTCATAATAATTGAGCACAGCAATTCTAAAATCTTTAAAGAATAGAGACTGAAAAACATTCTGCTTAATGCTAAGATTATCAATGAAGACTGAGTCTAATTTTATATTAAAATCACATCTAAAACTCATTTTCTAAGTGCCTAATTGCTTGTTTATGGAAATAGCTACTTCAAATGATTTCTGTGATTAGCTTGACTATTTTACTGTAAGTGGATAGGAATTAAAGAGAATCAATCCTAGAATTCTTTTGAAATAAAAGATTGAATCTATCTTAATGTAAATTAATTACACTTAATGGCGAAATGCCTGCCTTATGCTGAACATCTCTTTGTGAGTGCTACTCTGTGTTTTCAAGGCAAGTCAGGTCCACCCAGTATACTGCTTTGAAGTGGATGGATCTGGGCTTTGTGTCAGTCCAGCTGCAGGGTCAGACTGTGTTATCCACACCGACATCTCCCCGCAGCTGGGTTTTAGTGGGGGTGGATTTGACTCCAGGCTCCGCACTGAGGCAGAGAAGGAAGATTATAACACCTGTCCATTGAACAAGTCGTCTTGTCTGAAGCATTCCAAAGGGTTCAAGGAATTAAAAAAAAAAAACAAACAGGTGTTGTTTCTATCTATGGTTTATGGTTAGCCTAAACCCACGCCAAAGCAGGTAGAAATGGATGGCTCACTGACTTAACGAAGTTGAATCTAGTCCCCAGCCCTGTAGCCCTGAAAAAAGCAGGAGCACAGCCTTGTTGAGCTGCCTCCTGTTGTCCTCACCCATCCATGGAGAAGGACAGGCACATCCAGGGCACACCATACCTCCTGTTTTGGACACTTCCCTTTGCATGAGACACAGTGCCCCATCTCCCAGCACCCAGGCCAACTCCAGATGACCAGCACAGTTTAGATGCCCAACTTTAAATGGCTGATCTCTGTCCAGCCAAGTCCCACCACAGTTATCTGCCCAGGGCCCCTCTCGGTTCAGCCCTGTCTCCCCGCTGGCCAGCAGGATGCACCTGATGCCCCATTCTTCTATTCTGACCAACAGCTGCCCTGTCACCACCATCTCATGTCACCCTAGCCAGGTTGTTAGGGTGGTTTAACGAGGAGAAGGGGTCTTTTACTCCCCATAAGTCACCTTAATGAGGCACATAGGAGACCTCTTCAGATGGTGGTTCAGGTCTTTGCTCATTTGTTTTTCTCTGGTTGTCAAACTCCCCACTGGCATGATAAGGGGAATTGTCTCTGAAAACATCCCAATGGCCACAGGGACCTTGTGGGATGACTTTAGACACCTTGCTCAGGCTCTGTTATACCATACGTCTAACTTACGGCCTGTCTCCCCTATGCCATGTGCTATTCATGAACAGGGAGGAAAAGTCAGAATAAAAATGTCTTATAGCAATAGACTCATTCAGAAGAAGGTAATAGCAAATCCAGAAAGTTCTCAAGCCAGTCTCATGCCTGCAGTGCTTACGCTTTTGCTATCTGCGCCAGAGGCTGAAGGTAAAGAGCAATGGTCCTTGGTCTCATACGCACTTACATATCCCATGAAAGGGGCAATCTGTAGGAAAAATGTAATTTATTGGTGACCAAAAGGAAATTTGGGAAAATTGGGTGTGCTTCTCCCTGTAAGTGTAGTGTTGCATTTCAGGGAAGAGGCAAGCTGTGTGGTACCATCTGAGGGACAGAGTCTAGGTTGAGAAACACTCTAATTTTACACCCTCACTCAGCAGTTAGCAGTCTCCAGGCAGAACTCACCTCATTCCAAGAAGCGGAGCCCTTTGAGAGAGCGGTGAGCACTGAACTCCAGGAGGGCATTTCAAGTTCAGTTGTTTGTTCCTGGAGGAAAAATCATTGAGCACTTCTAATCGTTCTGAATGTGCATTCAGGACCAGTTGCTGGCAATCTAGAACAAGCCAGGAATTGATTCAGGAAGGGTGGCAATCCATTACCATGACATGCACTTAAAAAAATATCTTAAATAGACCACACGGTATTTGCTTTTTATGAAAATGATAACAGCAAGATGAGAAGCAGTTCCATACCACACACTGGCTTTGTTAGCAGTGCACTCTGAGGACAGCTGAAGACATTTCATTTCAGTTTCCAAGTGCATATGTGCAAAACCTTAGTTACAAGCTACAAGATTGTACATATTTCATAAAGTGTGTGCAAATTTGATATCTCCTATGAATATTATTTATTGCTTTGTACAGTAATGTATGTATGCATTCAGCCATCTGTATAGAATGTAAATATCTTGAATTGCTGTGCACAGAGGCAGTGCAGTTTATTTTATCTGAAACATGCTTTGCTTTCCTTTTCCAGAGGCTGTATAATCTGCTGTGAAAAACACTGAAAAATAATTTCTCTATTAAATGAAAATTTACATTAATTTCAATGTCTCGGCTCTCTTGAAATAGCATTTAGAAAGAAATTTAGAAGAAAAAAGCCAGAAAGTGAAAACATGTTGCAATTTGGATTTTTTTTTCTGTGACTGATATATTTTCCAATTTTATACACTGTGCTTTTAAAACTGCTCATGAATGGCCTCTAAAGAAATATGGACTCAGCTGAAGACTCTGTCAAATGTGAATATTGAATTGCACAAAACTTACAGCTAATAAATCATGACAGATAAAGTAGATGACATTTGTTGCTTTTTAGTTAGAAAAAAAACCCCACAAGTTTCATAAGCATTTTTATGCACTTGCTTTTCTGTCAGTTTTCAAGCATTATCAAAAGGTTATCTTCCAGTGGCCCAATAGCCAGCATGAGAGGCTGTGTCACCAAAAATCCCACTGAGAATCCTCATCCCAGACCCAGTTTGCTCCCATGGGCAACACTGGAGTGGCAACAGATGTGCAGAGGTTTTTGAAATGTGCAAGTCTCCCATTTCTGCCAGCACTGACCTGCAGCAGTGGTGCAGATGTGGATGTGACACCGGGGGCTGCAGATGGAGCAGGGGAGAGAGGAGGCCACACACAGAGCAGGGAAACCTGCAGTCAGCATTGCTTGTGAAAACGAAAGGCTCAGAGCAATTGTATTAGAATAATTGAATATGTCTAACAGTTATTGGCTGTGAAACTCAGCTGCCTAAGGTTGATTAATTAATGGAAAAATACAGAGGCATGTTATGAAAGCTCTCCTGTGATATGTTGGCATTGGTGGGCTTTGTGTCTGGCCCCCTGGAAAGAAACCATGAGTGACCTTTGCTTCAGCATCCATACCACTTTGAGCATCTGTTACACAACAGTTTTGCCCCTCTGAGAATCAATTGCAGCTCACAGCTTGAAGGAGATGTTGTTTTGTGGAGAGTTATTGCACTTGAGGTCATCAATCCAATCCACCAAGTCTGTGGATCTTTTCCATCTTCATTGCCAACATTGCGAGCTGGATGTAGACATTAGGAGTGTAGGAGTGCTGCAGGAGGCAGAATGTCATACTAACTTCAGTTTTTTCTGCTTGGCATTGTTTGATTTGGATTTATAATGCAGCTCACACTTTGTTCCATGTTTGACTTACTATTAATAATATTATTTATAGCTTAAACAGTATAGACAACTGAAAAAAGACTGTTTATTGGAAAGGTTCTCTTTACATGTTTATGCTATCTACCATTTAAAACTTCAATTTCCTTTTCTATCCTGTTGGCTACAGTTCTGTTATATATTATTACACAAAACTGCTTCTTATACTGCATTTTCTTACAAGTGATCTGTGTATTATAATATCAAACACCATGAAATAATCCAAATTCTGCATTTGAGTAGGTATTTTTCAGAGTACAAGTATCAAAACTCAGACCTTTCACTGTGCATTTAGCATGAAAATGTATGGAGTACAATAATATCCCATTAGTTCCATTTTTTTTTAATGTAGCGCTTTGCACAAATTGGAAAATCCGCGATACTCGTTGGAAAATCTGCAGAGAAAAGTGTTGCAAGACACCTCATAGCACTACTCACAATGAAGTGCCTGGAGACTGCGAATTCTACATGTCTGCAGTCTGGTTTCTTTCTGCTCAGGCAGACAAGGCCAGTACGAGCTGTGCTGGCACATCAGCAATCTCATGACTTGAACACACGAAGGAATAAAGAAATTCTCTGGGCAACCTGTTCCAGCATCTCACCACCCTCGCAGTAAAGAGGAATTTCTTCCTAACATCTAATTTAAACCTGTGCTCTTTCAGTGTGCAGCCATTCCCCCACATCCCAACACTACAGGCCATTGTAAAAAGTCCCTCTCCAGCTCTCTTTTCAGCCCCTTTAGGTACTGGAAGGCTGATAGAAGGTCACCCCAGAGCCTTCTCTTCTCCAGGTTAAACAACCCCAGCTCTCTCAGGCTGTCCTCACGGGAGAGATGCTCCAGCCCTTTGATCCATGTGTTGGCCTCCTCTGGACTCACTCCAGCAGGTCCATGTCCTCCTGATGTTGGGAGCCCCAGAGCTGGATGCAGAACTCTAGGTGAGGTCTCATGAGAGCGGAGCAGAGGGAGTGAATCCCTTCCCTCGACACCACTTTCGATGCAGCCGAGGACACAGTTGACTTCCCAGGCTGTGAGTGCACATTGCTGGGTCATTCCAGCTCCTTGTCTACCAACACCCACAGTTCTTAGGGCAGCTTTGTCATATAATACAAAGAGCAATAGAAAGAATCACCTTATGCTACCTGATATTACTTCCAAATAGTAGAAATATTCTAGAGCAGAACTTCTGTGCTTTTCTTTGTTTCTGCTGCATCTTGTCTGATGTTGACATTGATTACCAGTTTCCATGTATTTCTGTTTGCATGGGAGATCTTGGGAATTCTCTACTGGGAAAGTACATTTCTTTGCTGTTTCATACCACAGACTTAGGGGTTTATTAAGATATTCATTAAGAAAATGTGTCAAATCTCTTACCTAGTACCTAGTAGGTTTTATTAAGTATTTTGGGTTATTAACTTTACTGGGTTCTATTAAGTTTTCTGCCACTGGCTTAAAGGAGACCCTTACCAGTCAATGAAGTTAATGAAGCTTCTATTTCCATATTATACTTATATTAGGAAGATTATCTGCGCCCTCATTCAGAGCTGGTCAAATGTAAATAAGGATATCTTTACTGGGAGTTACTCTAGGGTCCCTCAGGCCACTTAATTCAGTTTAATTAATATGATTGAGAACTGATTCTTATGCTTTCTTGTGTAACCACAGCTTCTTGCTAGTCCTCCTGGAACAGAGATTATTGGCCCTTGATTAAGGTAGATTATTATTTTCTTTATTATAATTTTTAATTTATTTGTAGTAACTGTACTTGAATTTGTTAAGCTTCGGGGAGCACTCCAGTAAACTTGTGAGTACAGTTTCCACATAAGAAGGGAGCAGATCTGATAAGTCACTGTACATTCACACAAACACAACAGATCTTAGAACAGGCTCTAAAATTCAAATGAAGGCAGAGGATCTACAAACACATTCTCTTGCACTGAAAAAGGAAATAAAGCATATGGTGTTGGTGGAAACAAATAAACGTTTGCTGATAGAAAAATGTGCTCTCCCTGCTGCCTCGCAAGCCCAGGATAACTTTCTGTGATTACATTCTCCAAAGTCTACCCAGCACATAGATCTTTTCCAGTAACAAGAGGTGCAGGAAGGACCAAATGAAACATCACTGTAGCTGAGTTGTGGTGTGTCAACAGAAATTTGAATTGAATGACTGAATGAGAAATTTGAACTGAAACATTTCCAGTGTTGGAGATGTTAGTGTTACCTACAGCACTGCTTCTTTGCAGACTTTTTCTAGATGCCATGTGAAAATAAGGCTTCAAAGAAAACTGTAAAGATGGATGGGGAGAGTCTTCTCAAGCAATGCAAGATTTTTTTATAAAATCAGGCCAAGTTACTGTGCCTGGTGAAAAGAGCAGAGAGACAAATGAAAAAAAATGATGGAGATATCTAAGAGAAACACTGAAGTTTGAAAAAGTGACTGACCGTAGAGGCTAGAATTACTTTCAGTGAAGAAGGCAGGGCTACCTCAGTCTTTCTGAAGATCAAAACATCAAGACATTTCTCAAAACTCTACCTCTAGCATGGGCACTGCAGAGAGCTACTCTTACCTAGATTTGGCTGAACCCTGTTCATTTAAAAGAGGCAGTCACACTGATTTCACTCCTGCTAAACATTTAAACCCTTTTCATTACACGATTTGAAAAAGCATAATTGTTATGCTGACTTTTTTTTAAGAGCACAAGATCAGTTTTCCATCTGAACATACGTGGTGGCAGCAATAGAAGATGTGAAGGTGAGTGTAATCATAATTTCTAAACAAAAGTGAAGACACATGAGTACAGACAAAATAATGACTCTGGTTTTAGATTTTGCTTCTCACTGCAGTGAATTTTATAATTAAACTAACTGCAGTATAGACAAAGCGCAAACACCAAAAAAGCACTGATCTGCGCTTTCATAGGCAACATTGCCATAAGAGCTGCATCTCCACAGGTAACAGGGAAACAAAAAGATAACTTTAGTTTTCATGCTGCTAAATGATGCGTTGTAGGAAATCTTGACAGCTCCTTTATAAAGTCGTCTTTTTGATCATGCATTTATCAATGTTGTCAGTCAGTTTAAACTACAATCCCAACGACAAGTTCATCTTCTGCCTGTGTGCTGCAGTGATTATGAGCTGGACACACGACAGAACACAGAACACTACTGCCTTGCATTGGGGATGGATGGCCCATCAGCTTCAAAGAGGCTGTGAGAACCTGTTAGACTCTTCTTACAGAAAGATCCGGGGAGTTAGGTGTTGGTTTGGGTTGGCTATAGCCTTCTGCACCTTCCAAAGTGGAGAAACATGGGTCTGCCTTGAATACTGAAGAGAGGCGTGTGAGTGTGTGCCTTCTCCTGGCTGTGTACAAACGGTCCTTGTCTACTGATGGTTCTTTGTTTGTCTGGCATGGGTGTGTGGGTTTACAAATGCTTCAAAAAAAAGTTCTCAAAATGCAATTTTTAATTGTCATTTTAGCTATGTATGGAATGAGTCATTCCTGTGATGAGTGTTTATTAATGATGAATTGTCAATTTAAAGGGAATATTGTTACCCACAGATATTGGTTTCAGACCATCATGAGGCATCCTGAGGCAGCTCCCATTTGAAGTGACAGATTCCCAGTGAAGTCCTTTCTAATGCCTGGAATGAAGGCTCAAACCACAGGTTCACACTTCTTTTCAGCACTGCTTTGGTGAACACATGTCCCTGACAGTGTTTAAAGGGCAGGGGAGCAGCATTCAGGCCTGATGGGCTACAAGCCTATCAGCTGCACAAGCTCATTGTAACTCTGCATCTCCAGCCTTTTCTGATGTCTCATTCCAGTTCTGTATTATGCCCAAAGTTGGGATCTTTGGAACACTTCCATGTAACTGTGGCAATGGTTTTGCCCCACAGTGCATCCAGGCTGCTTACAGCTGATGGTGGCACACCTGCCTTCAGGCAGCCTGAGGCCAGAACAGATCCTAGCTGGCAACAGCACATTCCAGAATCTTCCAAAGGAAGCTCCAAGGCTTGATTTTGTCAGTACCTAGGGAAGCCTTTCCATGGGCAGCTGCAAATGCAGCAGCAGTCAGGCATGGGCACGGTGACGCCAGGCCTGGTCCAAGCTCTTTGCCCGAGTGACCTGGCTCTGCTGCATCACAGCACTGCAAACTCCAGGTTGCCTTCCAGTAACTTGCTTGCATGGCAGTTTTTGTAAGCCAAACAGGAAACACTGGTTGAGCTGAGAGGGTCAAGGGCATTTGCAGTGGGGACATGCTTGTATTTATAGCACCCTGCTTAAAATCATGACTTACTGCTTATGCCATGGAAATTTCAATTCCCATGGTAATCCAATCTTCTTCAAACCTAGTTAAGAGATGCCTTATTATAGCACTTGAAGTAGATCACAAAGCCTGAAATTCCCATTAGATTAATTAACGTTTTGAAGGCATGCTTCTAAGACACTTTGTGAGAGCCCAGGATGAGAAATAAATTTCATCATGACACTCACTCTGGTACCTCCTTCCAAAATGCCCAAACCTTTCAGGGTAGCTCATCACTCATGTGCTGCGAGTAAAATGTTTATTAGATGCTCTGCATCTGTCCTTCCTGTCTTTGCAGAATGTTTTCTTGAATCTCTCTAGACATAAATTCTATTTTAAATTGTCTTTCAGAACTTGTTAATCTTCTGTATTCTTCAGTAGTTGTGCAAGTCTCTCTGCGTTCCTGAAAGATTATTTTAGTGCCATAGATATCAGAATTTCTTTTAAAATATAATTTTTAATCTGTACTTTGATATAATTCTTGTTATCAGCAGGAAATCAAGATAGCATCCAGGCAATTTTCTGAAAACTAGGACGAGTAATAGCAGTGAGCACGAATCCTTCATATAAATGTATAAATGCAAGATAAATATTTTGGGAATTTATCACTTGCTTTCTTGATTATTTGCCATATTGATATCTCTGGAGCCTGCTGGAAAGAAGTGAGAGAAAAATCTTTTGTGCTATGATTTTGTCTGCCAGAATGTGCTTGTTTTCTTCTGGGATAGTTAATTTATCTCATAGTAGCTGGCATGGGGCTATGTTTTGGATTTGTGTGAAAACAGTGCTGAAAATACATGGATGTTCAGAATCATAGAATAGAATCATGGNGGAGGGAGGAAGGGAGGAAGGAAGGAAGGGAGGGAGGAAGGGAGGAAGGAAGGAAGGATCTGATGGTGTGTCCAGTGTCCTGGGTTGTGTGCACCCAGGCTTCACAAGGATACCTTTTTATAAATAAGTTTTCCCCACCCTGGAGCTAAGTTTCTCGCTTTCTGTGCAAATTAATTATCACACACAGTTTGTTATTCCAGACCTTGCTGGAATTGGGTCAGAGGGCTTCAGGGATCTTTGGTGGTCTTTTTCTGGAGATGGCAGAACACCTGCCTCCCCATGGGAATTGGCTGCGTGGGGCTAAGCTGCCAGCTGGGGGTAAAGCAGCACACAAATCTTGCTGACATTCAGAGTGACCTGCAACAGATGGAAGGGTAGACCCAACTTCCCACTCTTGTGACATGCTGCCAAGCCACAAATATATATGACATTTTTCCCCCTAGCGGATGTTTCTGTTAGTGAAATCAGAGGGGATGAAGCAGAGCTTCACTTCTTCTGGCTGTGCCAGCTGAAGTACAGCAGATGATTTAAAAGGTTCTCTAGTGTTCTCTTTACTTCAGAGGTGCAATTCCCACCCTGACTCCCTGCCACCCCTCCCTCCCCCAAAAGCTAGAAGAAGGAATAAAAATTAGTCTTTGCTTTTTGTATTTTGGACTACTTCCCTTTGGACAGCCTTATCAAACACCCAACATTACCTACCCCCCTCTCTCTCTAGGAAAAGTTTCCCATCTAAAAGCCATCCAGTTTGCAAGGTATAACACCTACTTCTGTAGCTTGCACACCCCTTCATGCTCTGCTCCTGCTCTCTCTGGGGTCAGCTGCCCTCATGGCCCCCTTCAAAAAAAATTGGTCGTGACAGTTGTATCTGAAGGCTTTTGCAGCTAATAAAAAAATAACCCTGGCTCTTGGTGACCTGTAGTTCGTGCCCTGATTCCATGAAAGGTCTAGTAATAAGTTTTTCTACCTCACATGGTGATGAGCAGTGACTGATGTTTCAGAGCTAAGTCAGCCTTTCACAAAATTTCATTAGCCTGTTTCGCCAGGTCAAAAGGCTTAGGAAACCAGACACTTAAAGAGCTGTGACAAAAGGAGGGAGCAGTGAATGAGCAGGAAACGAAAAGGGCTTGTTGCCTGCAGCAGTTCCCGCTGCACCGACTTAGGAGGAGCTGTCTGAGGAGAGACTCTCGCTGTTCCTGAGTCTCTATTACCAGGGAGAGGAATGAATTCTTCGCTGCAGCAGCTCACCCAGGAAACACAGCCTGAGCCTGCAGGGTTGGGTTGTCAATGTGAGTTGTCACACTGCCGTGGCCAACATGCACCCACTGCTCCTCCTCCTTGCTATCCTGGGAACTCATTCTTTCTCTCTTCTGCATTTGTGCTTACAAGAAAATACAGTGGTCTGCATGTATTGAGTATGTGATGATCCAAATGCAAGTTGTACCACCATTGTACATACTTTACTGAAAATATAAATTATATTCTGTTCCCTTGTATACTTTTAAAAGATATATAACTGCTCCATGTAGCACCTTGGTTGATTATTTGAGCTGTTTATATATTATCTCTGAGCCAATTAAATTATTACACATGTAAGGGTAATATATTATAGAGGATGGAGACAGTCTCTGCTGTTGACTGCAGGAGAGAGAAGGGAATAGAGCAAATCTGACAACTCAGGACCATGTAATCCAATGTAAGGAGCTGTGAATTGTGCAGAGCTGGAGATAAACTATGCTGAGTACTCAGGAGCCTGGAATGATGACGTGTCAAGGGTTAAAGTCCTACTAAAGCAGTTTGCTGCTGCAAATAATGGTTTGGCTTAGTGAGTTTAAGAGTGGTAATTGAAGCTTCCTCACTTAGGTTTTGCCTATGTAGCATTTACCCCATTCTCTCTATGTAGGCAAAAGCAACAAATACACTATTTTAGCTGCTTGTATGTTTTGCTGCTACAAGATAGGACCCACAGGCTTCAATTAACACAGTATTGCTGGGGCAGTCCCACATATCTGCAGTGGGGCAAGAATTATTGTGTTACAAGCCACATTAACTACCATGGTTAAAGATTTTCAACTGCACTGCTCTGTTGCAGTGACTGGCTCAACTGAGTGGTTTAGAAAACAGGACAAACTTCAGAAAGATGTGCAAAGGGTCTGAGCAGCTTCTCTGCCACAGGCATGAGCCAGTGCTGTCTCAGGGGCTAATTACAGAGGTTTTGCTGGACCCCTTTCTGAATTGCTCTTATCTGTATACAAACGTAAGTCTCTCTTTGTGATTTAGTCCTTGCACAGTTTCACTCAGTGAAGGGTTTCTGTTTGATCCACACTTCATCTCGCTCCACTTTGCAATGCCATCTCAGTCATCTTCTAGAAAAGAGGGAGATGTCTGTGTGCTGAGGGCTTTTCTCACCACACCAAAGATGAGGAACACCAGTCCCCACACAAAATCCCTTTGGGAGCTTCATTCTGACTCTGGTTTGTCAAAGAGGGATTCATCCACTACAAATGCCTTCAGTAGATGCCTTATCCCACAGAAACACCACACGTTAACTTAGCTGTGTCCTTCTTTCTTTTCCACCGTAGCTGTCACTCACCCTAATGTCCTCCCTGCAGGACATGTGCCCAAGTATCTCTGCTCTGTGGAAAGGGATGCATACTCCACCTGCCCTGAGTGTTCCAAGTGCAGGACATGATGGTTTTGGTGGGCAAATAGATAAAGCGAATTCCCAAAGTTTCCTAGAGGGATTTAGACAAAGCAAAGGCAAGATGTAGTGCAATGTCCATGGCAGAGCTCCAGCAGTAGCAAGTGCACCTTGGAAACCATGCAGTGATCCTCAGTGCCTGCAGTGGCCTCCATTCCCATCGTATGGAGGAGGGAGCAGCCTGGTTCCCGCTCTGTGTGTTCAGGCACCAGTAAGAGGTGGAAAGCCGTGAAGGGGAAAAGGAGCAGAATTGTGCTGCTTCTCATACCCCAATTCCTGGCTTCAATGTGACCTTTTTTCCTGCACCATCTAATGGAGGGAGGGAAGTCATGCAGGCAAGTCTCTTTATAAATGTACAGTCATTCCTGATCTGTAAATATCACAGACCAAGAAGAAGAGAGACAAGTAACAAAACCATCAATATCATCCTCTCTCAGTTGCCCCAAGGAAAGTGAGAAATTAATGCTCTTGAGGCTGGGTACTCCCACTGAGACCATCCTCTTCTCTGTGCAGGGAGGACTTCAGAGGCTTAATGATGCATGTCACTTCTTGATGCTGCAACTGAGACTGTATCCTGCCGTGGCACCATGCCTGGGAAAAAGTGTAGCTGTTGAAGCCTGGCCTCAAATGCTGAAGGAAAGAAATGACCTGCAGAAGTGTATGCCTTAGAATAGATGATAAAACTGGGATGTGGTTGACAGTACACCAGGCCCCTGGGTTAAATACAAAGCTGTTGTATACAATGCAAAAGGCTTGGGAAAGGGGAAAGGATGATGACTAAAAATGAGCTGTTTAAGAGGCCATTAACATGTGCCCTCTGGAAAGTTTTTTATTATGCAGCCCTTCACTTCATTTGGGGAAAAGGACAGTGGTGGGGATGGAGATATTCTCATCTGTGCTATGGAGTAGTGGAGCAAACTAAAGGCACGATGTGAAAGCACAGTTGATTTTGCCAAATTTGTTTGAAAATGCTGTGGGAAGGCATGCCTGTAGCAAGATGCTCTGCCCTGGAATGTGGTCAAGCAGCTCAGACAATGCTTGCAAAGCTATCAGTAGTGGATTGAGAGGAGCTGCCATGTCCTGGTTTTGCTGTTTTGAATGATGCTAAAAGCAGTCTGGCTAACTAACCCCAAATTACCATCCTGATAGTGAGGCAAAGATTTGGCAGATAAGCTGCTGAACTGGAGACATATGACAGGCAATCAATCACTTTATACTCTAAAAGGCCAGTCCACTTTCATGCAGTTAGGTTCTTCCAACGTATCCCTCCGTGGAGTGTGTGAAGTTTAATCCCTTGGGTAGGGGAGGGGTACTCCTCAAGGTTAAGAGAAGGGGATCTGCCCAGGAGCACTGGTATGGTGAGTTATGTCAATCTCTACTTAAGAATTGTTTCTTTTTGCTAGCTTTAATGTAATTGCTTTGATATAGTGCACTATACTATATTATACACTCTAGTAGTTTTAGCTTTTTATACTGTGTGATAACTCTGATTAAGATCTTTTGCCCAATCATTTGTCATAATAAATAATTCATTTTATATAAATATGTCTGATTTGCCATCACTAAAGCTTGCAGGACAAAGTTCCTTAAGCCATTGACAGTCTGAGGCTAAGAGCAGATCCATCTGCTCCCAGGCTCCTCTCTGAGAAAGAGTTTAGGACACAAGGTGATCTTTTCCGCACCTCATGGCTCAGTGGCAGTTCTGCTCTAATATACTTTGTCTGAAGCTCCCACAACAATGACTTAAAGGCTTCTTGTGCTGGGATGTTACAGATGTAGAGTATAGGATGAAAATGAAAAACGTCTCTCTGTATCAGATGATGAAAGCCTAAGTACAATATGGCATGAAGGACCAGGAGCGCCCATTGGGTGGTGAGATCTCATCCTGATGCAGACTTTTATGCAAAAGTAGAACCAATAAAATAGTCAGAAGAGTAAAAGGCAGAATCTTTAGAAATATTCAGTGATATCCTCTGAAGGTATTCTTCCATCTGAGTCCCCACAGAACTACTAAAGACAAAAAAAAAAAAAATCACAGAGAAAGACAGACACATCTACTGCTCACCTATTAAGAAATTTCTTTCTTTTTTTTGTTATTATATACCTTTAAATCATTAAGTTAACAGACAGACTTTGCACTCTGTAGGTCTTTGAAAGGATCTGTGCTGAAACTCATGTTATCACACATGTTCATATGTCATCTGGAAAAATGAAGTAATGAAATTTTCTGATGATACTCTATTATTTAAGGCAATAAAATGGAATTCAACTGTGAAGAGTTGCAGATGGCTCACAATACAGAGTGATTGTGAGAAAAATGGCAGATGAGATGCTGATAAATATGAAGTATTGCACATGGAAATAAACATTCTTAACCATGCATAACAGTGATGAGCTCTAAATCAGCTATCAGCAAGCAGAAAAAAAATCTTTGAGTTACCATTGACAATTCCAATAAAATGTCAATGTCATGCTCAGGAGCCATCAAAAAAGTAAATAGAACATTAAGAATTCTTGAGAAAGGAACAGAGAACAAACAGAACAATAATCCTCTGCCACTGCATGATCATATTGTGAATGCTATGTGCTGTTCAGATTCTTTCCTCCACCAAGAAAACAGAAGCAGAATATATATATTTGAAGGCAAGAGCAGTCAAAGCCTTGGACTAGCTTTTGTATGAAGGTTAAAGGTTCAAAATGTTTTCATCTTTGAAAGAAAAGGCTCAGAGAGGAACCTGGGTATCTTCATGCGTATACAGCCATGAATGGCATGTAGCAGTGAATAGGGACTCATAGTCACTATTTCTCACAACAAAAGAGGTAAAGGTCAACTGATTAAATTCTCAGGCAGCATGTTTAAAACTCTAACAGAAATGGTGGTTGTCTTTCATATGGTGGTGCCAGGCACTTCAGACCAGGATAAAGGCCATAAAGTCATGTATTTTGTCTATATTTGTAATTCAAACAACATCAGAGATTATTTCTGGACAGCGGGTTTTACACGAGCAATGTGAGCAGCCTCAAATGCAACCTGGCTAGAAGGGAAAAATTACTGAATGGAATAAAATGTCTGCTGAAATATATTGACAGAGGAAATTCCTGCCAGCCTGGGAGCTGTGAGCCTGGGAACCAGGTCTGAGAACCAGAAACATACTTGAGAAGTGCAGCAGCTGGTCTCTTTGAAATGCACCCAAGGTGCCTAGAAACTAGAGACATCCTGAGATACCACCAAAAAGTCCAAAACCAAGGGACTTTAATCACCATTTATAACCTGAAAAGGTGAGAAAGAGTCTAGAAAAATAAAAATTTCTCTGAAAAAGTCAGAAAACACGGTCTGTCATTTGTTATATGTGAAAAATCACATTTTATATCTGTTGGCTGCTTGAAGGGACAATATCTACACCCTCTTATGCCTCTGTGATATGAAAAGTACTTAATTTTTATGCAAAATGGGTAAAACAACTGAGAACAATGCATGCTGCACACATTTTTTCTTCCTTAAACAGGCTGAATTCTCAACATGAACTCTTTACAAGATCTTGGACTCTCAGTGGGGATCCAGCTGACTGACTGCAAGCGCTGTGATGTGAAATAATCTCAGAAGTGAGAGTCTCTCTGTTATCTTACCAGACACCCTTTGGGCCACTTTTGGAGTCAGTTTGGAGTCAGTTTCCCACCTGTGGAATGGTTTGGCCCCTTGTGCAATCTGTCTAATTCATCTGACACAGGTATTACCTGTCTATACAAGTAATCTGTCATCAGCATATGTGCTGCTAATTGTTGATAAGCTCGTTTCCCTAGTGAAGAGATTGTAGTAACCTGGAACAGTATCGACACCTGTTAGTGATGGTGGCTATTGGTTGCTATAATATTGGTTGCTGCCATACAGCTGATTGTTGCTATACCACTGGTTGAGGCTGGATTGATTGCTGATAATGATTTGAAATGGCTTGAGAGATAGATATGAAAACTTTATTGATAATATGTGTCCTTGTGTAGCGTTTGTGGTGATCTATAATAAAAAAAGAGAAATATAAAAGATAAGGCCTCTGTGTCCTTGTGTATTCAAAAATCCCACAAACCCACGGTCATGATCTCTATATCCCCAAGGGCTGGATAACCATTTAGGCCATGACAATGAGTCACTGGCCCAGTTGGACCTGGGAGAGCTTTCAATCCCTGGAGAGCTGCAGGACATACCTGAGAGTCAGCACAGGCCTGGGAACTGTCTGTCCCCAGCCAGTTTTAGAGGGTGAAACAGTTCCATGGTACAGATGTGCTCACACTGCTCTTCTGACACTCCCCAATTGGCTTCTACTTTCATTGAACCACAGTGCCCAAAACTGGACAAGATATTCCTGCTTGGTTCTTACTGATACATTAGGTGTTTTGCCAACTCCACGTGTGTTTATAGATCATGGTACATTGTTTGTCTTTTTCATAACAGTGCAGCGTTGTTGCGTTCTGCTTGTGCTCCCTCTCCAAAACAGCAACCTGGCTACTTGTTAAATACACTGTGCCCAAGCAGTTGAGCGCTCACCTCTTGGAGCATTCCCTTGCAGTTGTCCTTAGTTTTCGTGCCCTTTCTCTGTTTTGCCAAATTAACTTTGAGCCTTCGACCTTGTGTTCCAAGCCAGCTTTGTGTCATCTGTAAGTGTGTGATTGGGATCACCAATGCAATCACTGGGCAGAAATGGAACAGAAAGATCTCTGGAAGAGCCCTTGCCGACACTTTATATTTCGCCATTGAACTAATTCTCAGTATAGATACAGAACATGTTTTGTAAACACCACCTAGGAATTTAATCCATGCTGTATTTCTGTTGCTGGCTTATAAAGAATGTCGTGTGAGATCAAATCAAAAGAGTTCCCAAAGTGAAGTTTTATGGATTAGTTCCAGATCTGCTTTTCTGCTGCAGAGGAAAATCAGATTTTTTTTTTTTTGTAATACAATTTGCTCCTTACAAATCCCCACTGCCTCCTTAATTTTCTTTATCTTTCAGGTACTTTCTAAATAGTTCATCATTTGATTAAAATAATTTCTTATTCTCACTGGCATGTAATTCTCCACGCCCTCTTTTTTCATGATTATTGGGAGAGTCACTACCATTGATCTGAGCTGGGTCCTTCTAAGAAGAGGAGGGAAGCAAAATGATTGCTATCAAATTCATATCCTAGAGCAGCTGATCAGTAATGAGAATTCTCACCATTCCTTGTGGCTGCCATAACCTGAAATTCTGAAACACATCCTCAGAAAAGGCACAGAGTAGCAATGTCTTTTTCGCACTCTGCATTTCGGCCAAACTCCCACCAAGTCGTGGGAGGTGGACTTAGTGCAGCAGCAGTGGAAGTTGGTGGTGTGGATAGGCCTGCTGAGACCATCAGAAGATGGGTGCAGTGCACGAGGGAAGAAGGGAAAGCAGGAGGGTGCAGAAGAGCAGCTGTGCAAGGGCTGACATAAGTTGTTCCCGCTTTTGCTGCTGAAATGTGCCCACAGACTTGCCTAGACAGGGTTAGGCTGAGATGAGACACAGCTCTGTGGGACACAGTCAACTTGCTTTTCTGCTTCTTTCACAACTCCCTGCCCCTGGAAGGAGAGAAAGCATTGAGTGAGGGAGGAGCAAGGCACATGGTGATCAGGGCACATCAATATCTCAGCAGCAAAGTGCTTCGTATTGAATAAAACACTTCCTTGTGTGGTGTGCCTGTGCCTTCAGCAGACATACAGGGCTGTCACACACCGGTGGCCTTGTGCCTCCTGTTGGTTAGGAGGAAATGAGGAAAAATTAGCTGTGACACAGCAGGCTGAAATGTCAGGCTCTGACTTGCTGACAGCCCTTATCAGCTTCTAAGATGAGAAATGACCAGGACCACCTGCCAGCCTCCAGGGCCAGCGTGCCAGGTCACAAACAGGCTCCTGGGAGAGAGGCACGGCACAGGAACCACACTGCCCTGTCTGACTGCAGCTGTGGACTGAGGTCAGCTTGGACCATGGTCACAGCTGTCAGCCACTAAAAAGCCTTGTGGGCCTTCTCCAGATGGTGACACCACCTCAGGTGCTGATCCAGCTTCCCAAGGCTGGCCCAGAGACCCTGATCCCCAATTCTCTCCCAAGGCAACCCATATTCCAGCAGGGTCAGTCAGTCAGGCTCTGCAAGGCGTCTGGGATCCAGCCAGCCCAGATCCTCAGCAAACTGAGCCTCAAAGGGGAGGCCCTGGTGCAACTGCAACATTACTTACCAGGGACCTTCTAATACACTTGGGGCGGTAGAAAGTCATATTTCCCACCATCTGAATAAAATTGAATAGAACGTTTAAATTCTTGGCTTGTCAAATACACATTTTACTTAAAATTGGAACAGTCAAGAGGTCCAGGAATGCCCAGAGTTCTCGCTTTGAAAAAAAGCAGGTAAGCAGAGTAACTGAAAGTGTTTGAGGTCCAAAAAAAAAATATTTGAGTGAAAGCAGGGTTCCTTCCAAGAAGGAAGGAATTGTTCTATACATTTATTTATAGATGTTATATTTGTTCAATGCATTTATTTAGATGTATTGTTCTATAACAATACATCTAAATAAATAAATAGAAATAAATATTATTCATTAATAATTCAACTTTGGGATTTTCTTGGCAACTTTCAAATAGAATGTATTTTATCTGTTCAGTGCTCTGGACTTCCTCTTAAGAAAGGATAAAAAGTTACTCTTTCATCTATCTTTGTCTGTGTTGGGGGAAATGATTCCTGTGTTATTATTGGGCTATTTTTCAAAAGTTTTTCAGTTCTTATAAATGGACTGGGATCACCTTGGACAACGCTGTGCAGAACAAAGTTCATAATAATGGATGGGGAGGATTACCTCCTGTTTCCTCCATCCGTAGAGCATTTTTTTGTTGTCTGACCTGATATAAATTATAGTAAAAAAAACCAGAAAAGGTAATGTAGGGGGTTGATTTTTAAAAAAACCCTAAATTATAGGAATATAGTTAATGTTGTTTACCACAATGTCCTGGATAACAAAAATCTCATCAAGTAAGATTTCATTCTTCAATAAAATGACATATTTAAATATTAAAGATAACTGCTCTGATATAATAGTCTTACACTGTGTAAAGGCTTTGGGAGATCACAATACTCTGATTAAAAATGTAAAATTATAGTAAAGAAAAAAGCACAGGCTGGAAAGAAAAATAACTGGCTCACTGACAGACTTCAAGCTTCTGTCAGCAGGGAGGTCACGGAGTGGGGACATTTATCTTCCTCATGGACTGCCCCAGTACTCAGCATCCTCATCAGTGACCTGCAAGCAGATTCTCACTTCTGCTAAGCCACAGGCATGACAGAGGTTAGCAGAGAGAGCAACAAACACTAGGGAATGGGGCAACAGAGCACTTTGAGAAAAGTGCATGTGTGTAGCTAAATGCCAGTTATATGTCAAGGCAAGGGGGAGGAGAGGCATTCCTGCCTAGAAAACCAGGGTGTCTGAAAGGTGTGTTGGTCTTTCAGAGGAGGAGAAATCTCTGTGGAAAATGCTTTGGCAAAAAGGGTGAACAAAAATGTTATCCTGAGAAATGAACTGTGAGAGACCAATATTCGGTGGTTTCTTAGTACCACAGCTCTAGGGAGCAAAGTCCAGCAAGAACAAACAGCTGGAGAGCTGGACCCAGACCTTTCAACTGGGAAATCAAAGACACCACTGGAAAATGACTCTTAAAGGACGTGGAAGAGTTTGTCTCGGCATCAGGGTGACACTGACAGAAGAAGAGTGCACTTGAGCTGTTTCTGAGGCTGAGAAATAGCTGTGCAGGTATACAAGTACCAAACTGCCTGTAGGGTCTGTAAAACAGGCTGAGAGTACTCAGGCTGAGATCTTCTCTTACACTGGGACTTTATATTATCTATCAGTCCTGCAGAGGTAATGGATTCGTGCTATACAGAGGGAATGCAAGGTTCGAAATAGGATCAATAACCATTTATGCAATTGCCTGTGTTTCAAGTGTAACATAGATTTATTATCATTGAAAATGATATTGTTCTTTTCAAATATGTGTCCGACTCTTAATTAACTCAGTGTGCTCATCTTCCTAACAGTTATCACAGAGAATTTGTGAAGGTGGATGGCAGAGGAGGTGCTTTAGGGAACGACAAAGATATTCGGAAGCCAGGCAGAATTAGCTGCTGAATTCTGCAAGTGGTGAAGCAATTGCAGTGCTTCCTGACTTCCACGTATGGTTTGGGCTTTCCAAAATTCAGGCTATAAGTTACTGTGCAATGAACTGAAGCTGCCAAGACAAACAATTGCCTGCATGTGTCTGAATTAATCACAGGGATACAGGGTAATGTGAGCTGTGATTGGAATAAGGTGACATTTATTGGAAACACAGCTCTTAGTGTCTGTGTTAGTGAAGAATGGGGACACAGAGTACAGAGAGAAACAGACAGAGCATTACCCCTTTCATCTAGGCAGCCACACCACCGAGTAAAGAATCCTGCCCGGTTTCTTTGAGGCTAATGGCATTAATTGTGCTGACTGCAGATGTGCCATTTCAGAGGCATCTTCTGAACACATGGGTGCTGTGTCCTAATCCCCACCCCATCCACCTGTGAACTCCCATGAGGGACTTTTAAACACTTCCAGGGATGGTGATTCCACCACTGTCCTGAGTATCTTGGATTGGTTCCAATGCCTGACCAGCCTTTCAGTGAGGAAATTCTTCCTAATATCCAACCTGAACCTTTCCTGGCACAACTTGAAGGTGTTTTCTCTTGTCCTGCCACTTGTTACCCGGGAGAAGAGACTGACTCCCACTTGGCTACAGCCTCCTTTCAGGAAGTTTCAGGAAGTGATAAGGTCTCCCCTGAGCCTCCTTTTCTCCAGGATAAAAAACCCGAGCTCCTTTAGCCATTCCCCATAAGGCTTGCACATTCCATTTCTAATATTTATTTGCTTATCTTTGTGTGTAAGATATTTTCTGGAAAGGGAAGTCTCTTTGCATGTAAATACAGAGTCTGGGAGGAGAGATGGATGGCAAAAAGCTTTTTCTTTATTATATCTAACAGACAAAATTTTTAAGCTAATATGTCTGTTAATTTTCCAAAGAGCATCAATAAATGAACTTTTCCAGACAGTCACTTCTGAAAAATTTAGTGTATTTTTAATGGTATTTGGATAGCAAAAGATGAATACAGGAATACACCTGCAAATCTGATCTGTGAGAGTGGTCTCACCTATATAACTATACCTCGATGTAAACAATATGGATGTCTGAGTTTTCTGCGTAAAATAATTTGAAGGAAGTGATGACAACTGTAGGATCTGGGAGAATCCATTCCAAAGTTATGGTGACAAGGGCAGACAGGTGCCATAAATGATGTGCAGGAGAAACAAAATTGTCAAGACAAAAAAGTAATTCGTCCAGGAGTTCTCTAGAGGTGTATGAGAAGTCAGACTGTGTTTCAGTGTTATCCCCTGCAGTCCTTAACAAATCGGGAAAGAAAGAAAGAAAAAGAGAGGGAAAGAGCACAAAAAGGCATATTTACAACACATGAGACTGCTTCAGAAAGATTGACAGAGATAATGTATTTATGACATGAGCTTCCCTCGTGTTTGCATCCTGTATCCAGCAAAAATGCGGCTTTGAATCCAAATGCACTGAGTCCCGAAGAACAGCTAGTCATCCAACTTCAGGTACACTGCATTCTAGAGATGTAGAACAGGCCATTAAGAGTAATGATGATACAGATGGGCAGAATATGAGAATATTATTCCTCCTCACTGGCCCTCAAATTTGTTCTGTGGGGGTTTTTTTGTTGAATTGTTTTCCTCAAAGTCCCAGAGGAGCCCTCCTAACAAAATAACAGTAATCCATTTTTTCCCTGGTGTCATCCTCATGCAATCATTTAACTTCTTTGGGAGGAAAAAGGAGATTGAAAATATCAGTAAAGGCTTAGAAGTGGTTCGAGTATGTGGTATAAAATTTCACAACAACTTGTTGGACTTTTAATTGAAAATTATTACTTTTCCCTTCCTTCCCAAGAACAGTAAAAGCAGATGAGTGGGTTAGAGTCACAAAGTAAATTGTACACAGCTGAATTCACTACAACAGACCAAACTTCCTCCAAGGGTGACTAAATGGGCCAAATTGAAAAGTAACTTTTATATTTGTTCTCCACGGAGATACTCCAAATATTGCTGCCTGCTGTTATGGTATACAACACATTACCATTAGAGTCCCTGAGTCATAGATGCTCAATAAATATTTTGCAGACTTCTGCCCAAGACTACAGTCTTCAAAGAATACAGCTCTGAGCAAAGAACCGTAGAAACAGTGTTCAACTTCTCCATGATAAATCCTGATATAACAAAATGTTCTGGAAAATAAGATACAGTGGCAAGATTTCATCCATTTCTGTACATACCTCTGTCCTCCCTCTTGAGAGCATGTGTTAACAGGCTATAAATGAGTTTGTAACTTTTAACCTTTCCAATAAGATGCAGGGGAAACAAGGCTGACATGCCATAAGACTGTCGAAACTGCACTCCTCTTCTGAAAGCTGGCAGGACACTGAGTGCTCATCTATTCCCAGTGCTTATGCGCTCTCTGAGCTGCGCTGGACCTGGACCTGAAACTATCAAGTCTTACATCTTTTGTGATTTCACTTATCCTGGTGTTGGTGTTCAGCTGTTTTGAATAAACATAAACTCTCTGGATTTCCAGGGAAAGGCCACCCCTTTTCTGTGCTTAAGATCTGCCAGAAACACCAGCCAGTTCTTGCACCGTGGCTATAGCCATGAGAGATTACTCTGTGTCTTTGTCTGTTGAGAAAACGCAATATGATGTGCACCCTGAATGGCAATTTTAACCTGTTAAATTGTTGAAAAAAGAATGCCCTCCTTACAACCTGTTAGTGAGCTTTGTCATGCTGGAAGCACCTGGAGAGCTGAATATCCTTATATACAGTGGGCTACTGTGGATGTTCTGTGCCAGGGGTTTGGAATGAAGAAAGAAGCAATAATACATGGTAGAGCAAAATCTGCATTTTAGTACACCAGCAATGCAACACAGCCTGAGATCTTCAGCTCTGTCTCCCAGAAAGGGGCAATAGTTACAGAATAGGTAACTTTGATGAACTCAGTATCCAGGACAGGAATACAGGGAGGCAGAGGCAACCCAACAAAAGCTGGCAGCAGCTTTTTACAACTTTTGAGTACGGAAAGCTGAGAAAACAACTGAAAAGGAGACACTGCAAGAACCATGAGCATTAGAAAGGAACTGGAATCAGAATGAAGGGTCACCATGAGAAATACAATATGTTTAAAGAGGGGTTGATGATATATGTGCATATCATCATGATGTATTATTTATCATATAATGTATGATGCCATAACAGATTTCAAAGATGCAGTTGTCAGGGAGCAAGAAGGAGTTCCCAAAACCATGGGGCTTAGGATCCCAGAGAAGTGGGGGTGGGGTGGGACTGTTTGAGTGATGCAAAAGAGCCACTCAGACTCGCTAAATAAATTGGAATTCCCATAGCTGAGATGGCTGATGGAGAAACAAAGACAAGAAAACCCACTAACAGACAAGGGTGAAAGAATTGGGCTGTTAGAGAAAAAGCAGCAACAAAAACAGCAGGCATATAGGTTGGAACAAACAAGTAGTTAATTACACTAGGAAAGCGGAGGAAAAGGCAAATCCTTAAATATATTGCTTTTTCTGCCTGGTTTCTTCAGACATTGCTTGTTTCTTAAAGAAAGACCTTCCAGCACCTGTTCTGATTAAAGGCTATGGACTTCTTGTAACAAGAAAAAGTCTTATTAGAATTAATCACTACTTCTCCACACAGGCAAATAATGCTTTGTAAATGTCAAACACTGTATTAAATAGCCATGTAAAAACTCTAGGCAAAGAAATATTCACACAGGAGAGATTGTGCAGATGCAGATTGAAGCACATATAAACTTCGCAACAACCTACACAAGCCCAAAAGCATTTCTGCCAATTTTTTGAGTAATAATTTCCAATTATATTGGCCAATATCCTTCCTTCATTTTCTTTTGGGGATATTTGATAAAACTCTCTGGCTTTGAATTTTGTCAGAACCTGAGATTTTTCCTTTCCATTGTTTCCTGTAATTTCCCTTTTCTCCAGTCTTTCATCACTCCTATGAAGACCATGGTGACAATTCCACTTTTTCTCAGCAGAAGACAAGTCTGCCACATCACGGCACGGTGAGGATTGGTCTTCAGAAAGTCCATATGCCTTCTTCTGAAAACTATCAAAGCCTGAAAATATGATCTTAATGAACTTTAGGTTCTTCTTGCATGACCCCACAAGCAAGGGACTGCCACACACTTGACCACAGTCTCTGTTTGTCTCTGACAATTGTCAGAGCACCCTGGAGTCAGCCCTCGGGGGTGTATCACCCGCGTGCCTGGCCAGGGCACAGAGCTGTGGCATTCCTCTCCTGAGAGCCTTCCCTGGGTAGCTAAGACACATCAGCACGATTCTTTCCACAGAAAGGGAAATTGTATTTGCCATTTGCATTTTGTTCTGATCACATATGAAGTGTGTGGGTACCCTCTGTTTTATTCCTGGGTTTTTCACTCACTCAGGTAATAGTGCAGAAATAGCACTGGTACCCAGGCAATGGGAGATCAAAGCATCCTCTCCCAGTGCTGTACATCTTTGTGAAAACCTTTTAGACAGCAATTGAAGTGGGTTTGGATGGTGCACAATACAGCTTTTTTGCAAGGTGTTGCATGCTTGATGAACAGCAAAGGATCAGGTGACCTTTTATTAAAAATTCCATCAGGTGATGGATATACTTTGATTGCACAAAACAAAGCTCCAACAAGAAAAAATAAACCAGCTGCTAAAGATTTCCTTAAGGAGTGTGAGTTAGAGTGGTAACACTTTTCTTTTGTAGTTTAAGCAGCACAAATTGTGATGCAGGTGCCAAAAACAGTTTGACCCTTGCTCAAGTGGAGAGCAAGCATAGTTAAGCAGCAGCTGCCCATTTATCTTTGAAAAGATATCTCTGAGCCCACTGAAGACTAACAATGCTGAAGGATTTTTTTTACTTTGCATGTTTAGACTATGAATTGTGCTCAATATCAACTCAGTGAAAATGATTGCCTGACTTTAGAGAATGATTCAGCTCCAAATGGCAGACTCCTGATGGGTCTCTTCAGAAATCAAAGCTACCTAGTTCATGATTAATCACAAGTCTTTTCTTTCTCATTTCCCACTCCCTGCTTTGTTTTGTTTTGGTTTTGTTTTAAATAATGAAAAGGTCAATAGAGTTTTGTTTGTTGTCTTTCCCTACTCTGCCTTCATTAAGTGCGACCCCAGGTTATCTATTTTTGGTCATATTTCCCTCTTGATCTCCCCAAATGTAACTTAGCAAGATTATCATGGATACACAAAGAGGTAAACTCATCTCAGAAATCACAGGGCACATTTCTCTTTTGAGTTAGTTTCTCTTTTTAAAGTACTGGGAACTGACACTAGATGAGAGTTTAATCTTATGAAAGGAAGGCTTTTACATTATGGATATGTGCACTGAAGCTGTCGCCCTGGCCTCCCTCTAGGGGCAAGGAAGAGAAAGAGGTGTCTCTGTAGTGTGATTCATCTCTGTCCAAAGAATGAATCCAGTCTGTAAGTGACTGTTTCTTCCCACTAACCAGCAAGGGACCCTGGGATTACCCACTGCTATGTCATTCCAGTTTTGTCTGCTGTTAATTCCAGCAGCAAAATGACTCTAAGCCCAAATATTAACTCAAATTGTTCAGATAGACAGAGCAGTCCAGACCCATGGACAAACGATTCCATTCCTTTCTCCACACCAGGCTCGCCTGCTATCTGCACCACGCACAAGCTGCGCTCTGGACTCTGCCTTTTCCCAAGGCAAGGAGTGGGAGTGCCTGCACACATCCAGGGATATTAGCTGGGTCCAGACTCTCACCTTTGCTGACCTATGGGCCAGCACTGGCAGGGCTGAGCATGCCACAGCACAGCCCCACACAACATACACAGAAATCGTTTCCTGTGGCCACTCTACAGCATGCCATTAATAAACCTGTGCAATTACATTGCCCACAGCACTTTTACCAAGCTGTGGCAGTTGAAACAGCTCTATTATTCAGCATGCACCATATTGACATGTGGAGAACAGCACTTGAAACAAAGTCCTGTTTCTCTAACCAAAAGACAGAGTATTTATTAATTTTGCTCTCATGCTGCTCTAAGTCCTCAACAGAGAGATTAAAGTTGGAACAATACATAGGTGGGCTGAGACCAAAAAAGGAAGGATTGTTACACATGTGGTGTTGTCTTTTGAAGTACTTGATTAGCTAAGAGCTCTTCTAAACAACAGCCTGAAGAAATGAAGCTGAATTACTTTGGGAAGCCCTGACTCTGGTTGTAAGTGGTGCGCGCACCAGAAAACTCACCCTCTGTGTCATCGGAGGGTGCGGCTTGGAGCATCTGTCATTTTCCCTTCCTTCCCCCATAAAAATCTGTCAGGCAGTTTCATCTGCAGTGCAAAGGGCACGTAAATCAGCACACTCAGCTGGTGTTGACTGGGGGAGAAGGTGCCTGTCATTATGATAGGAAGTTATGCCAACTGGCACTTATCCATCATGCTAACATCTCATACATAAGGAGAGACTGTTTATCAGCAGGATGGAATGTAAAACAGGACAGTCTTTCTGTGACTGAAGGAGTGTCAGAAATTAATAATAGCTTTTTTAAAAAATGAAATCTGTTCCAGTTATATTTTTATAATCTAAGAGCAGAACTAAGAGATCAGCTGGCATGATGTTGGGCATGAACTTATAGCAAACACAGGAGGGGCTGTTTGCATTTGTACGTGTTATGTGTAGGTGGCAAAAAAAAATGGTCATCATTGATAATGCCTATTTTTCTATCAAAGTAATTTTGCACAAGTGTCAAAGACTCCTCATTCAGTCAGTTAGTTTGGAAAATTCCTCCAGGGCACAACTACTTAAGTATTCTTAACTATGGTCTTCATAGTCATATAATCAACAGAATGACCATGAGAACTGCTAAATACTTCTAGAAAGAGAGAGACTGAAGTACAAAATAACATTTCAAGGGTTGCACTGTAGTAAAAGAGCTGGGGGGTGAGATTTGCTGATTATCTGCCTCCAGACAGATCCATTAATCCTCTACTTCAAAAATTATTGAGCACACTCTAAATTTGCAGTAGAACAGATTACTTTTGGAAGGAATATTGACTTCAAGGGAGAGACAAGTAGGGTGAAAGAAAAGAAAATAAATCTTGTGTAATAGTAGGGGGTTGTGTTCTTCAAGCATTAACAAGTAAACAGAAGCTCTGGGGTTTTTTAAACAAACTGGTGAGATGAGGTTTAGGAAAAATAACTATCCTGCAAAGTTCCTCCATTATACATGGCAATCAAAAGTTGTCAACACGGTGCCTGTCAAATAAAAATTGTATTTCACATGTAGAATAGCAGGGTGCTCTAAAACTTGCAGAAGCTGTAGATTTTCCACCCATGAACTTCTAATAAATTTCTTCTCACCAATTTCAATCTGTGTAAAACTACATTTCTTTCTCTTCATCTGGGTACTCACTGGTGTTTGCCTGCCAGCTGGCTGCTTATGACTGAAGCCAGGCTGCAAGACTGGAAAGATAGTGGGGCTCTCTTTCCTACCTGTTGTAAACGCTGAATCCTTTCCTCCTTTCCTTCCTCAGCTCATAGTTTATCTTTGTTTCTCTTCCTTTAGTGACAAACTGCTGCAGCAGTGCCCCTTTGGGAGCAGAAGGGATGCCAGGGGGATTTTCATGACAGCTCTGTCCCCAGGCAGGGGATGCAGCATGGACTGCTGCCCTCCTCCAGTGCATCACACCCTCGCTGATGGATTTGTTGTTATCAACAGGTGGGAAAGCTGCCCTGTGACAGATGTCATGCACAGCCCTGGATAAAGGGTTTCAGGGTTGGTGCATTTTTCTTGTCATACATCAAGAAGCGAGGAGAAAACCTGCCTGCAGACACAGCAAACGCCCAGCTGCACTCACTGCCAGCACACAAATGAGAGTCATAGGTCAGGACCTGCTGTGCGTGAGTTCAGGTGGCTTTCCAGAAAGGACCCAAAAGCTCAGACACCACTGGAATTAATAGTGGTTTTGTGAAAAAATATTTTCCTCTAATTTCACATCTGTAAATGAGAATAGTTGTGCTATCTCATCAGAAGCTTGCAAACGCTGTGGCAGCATCGAATTACACTGCACATGCTTGGCCATGTCAAATGATGTACTTATATCTGTGTTTGTAGCTGACCTCTCACTTTAAGATGATTTAGGGATGAAGGAATTTCTTTCGTTTTGTTTCTCAGTTAATGTAATGAGAGGCATTAGCCCACCAGTGTAGTGGTACCTCAGTCAGGGAACGGGGCTCAGGAGTGTGTGTAAAAACATCTCCTTTCTCCCCCCTGCAACACATCGTGCAGGAGATCTGTCCTTGCTATATGTGACCAGTGAAAAGCTCAATATCGTTTCTCCTACCAAAAGCAGGAAACCTGTCACTCATTTCTATCTTTTAGAAGACTTTTTTTTTTAAGATTACCTTGAATTTCTAACATTAAAACTATCAGATTCTATAACCATGTGTTCATTTGACACAGGGGAAATTCATAGCAATAGACATAACTGATTCTGCAGTCATCATGGGCAAAGACAGAAGAAGAAAGGAAAGCAATTAACAGAGCATTTGGGGATAGAAGTAAACAGAAATCCATTGTCTTCCCTTCCTCCTCTACTACACCCACACACCGACACATGGTTCTCTAATTTGCTCTTTTGCATGAGACAAGGTTTCAGATAAGCTGTAAGACCAATTACTTTCTATTTAGAATAGGAAACAACTAACTGAGAAATTGGATTTTAGGCTAACAATATGTGCAAGCCGGGTCATTTGTTCCAGAACCAACTTCAAAACACTGTGGGTGATATAATGTGTAACCTGAAGAATAAAAGAAAATATTGCAATTTAGGCTACTTTTTGACCTTGTGTCCATCATGTAACTAGAAGTTCTTTCTAATTTTCTGTTAACAAGCCGCCTCAGTTGTTCATCCTCTTCTCTGAGATGTCCTGATACTTTTGCCAATAAGAATTAATCCCTGTCCCAAAAAGCTTACAATGCTCTGTGGCCAAATGGGGAAAAGGAGGTTGCTGAGGCAAACATGAGCAAAGGATATCAATTTTCAAGCTCAATAGAGCTAGCAAGAAAAATTGATTTAATAGCTGTAGAAGGTTTTTCAGCTCCCTCTGGGTTTCTTCCTAGCTGTACTTGCCTCCATCGCAGAAGCAGAGCCAAGGCGTAGAGATCCAGCACCAGCACTCTCAGCTGGTTTGTGTGTGTCTGTCAGGGAAAGGCCTTTGGGCACCTTGGTTGTATTTGCAGCACTGCCCTACTCTATAGAATCATACAATAATCAAGGTTGAAAAAGACCCCCCAAGGTCATTGTGTCCAACCTCTGACAGGTCAACATGTCAAGTAGACCACAGCAGTAAGTGCCACATTCAGTCATTTCTTGAACACTCAGAGGGATGGTGATTCCACCACATCCCTGGGCAGCCTGTTCCAATGCTTAACCACCCTTGCAGTGAAGAAATTGTTCCTGATGTCCAACCTCAACCTCCCCTGCAGTGGCCTGAATCTGTGGCTGAACCGCACCTGGCTACAATCTCCTTTCGGGGAGCTGTACAGAGTGATAAGGTCACCCCAGACCCTCTTCTCCAGGCTGAGCACCCTCAGCTCCCTCAGCTGCTCCTCACAGGATATATGCCCTTCATCAGCTCCATTGCCCTTCTCCAGACACACTTCAGCCCCTCAATGTCCTTTTGGAAATGAGGGGCCCAAAATTGGACCCAGGATGTGAGGTGTGGCCTCACCAGTGCTGAGCACAGGGGACAATCCCTGCCCTGGTCCTGCTGGCCACACTGTCGCTGATCCAGGCCAGATGCCATTGGTCTTCTTGGCCCCCTGGGCACAGCTGGCTTGTGTTCAGCTGCTGTCACCAGCACCCCCAGCTCCTTTTCCTTTCCAGTGACTCTTCACCCAGCCTGTAGGGCTGCATGGCATTGTTGTGACCCAAGCATAGGACTCGATGTTCACCTTATTGAACCTCACAGGGTGGGCCAAGGCCCATCAATCCAGCCTGTCCAGACCCCTCTGTGGATCCTTCCAACTCTCCAGCAGATCATCACTCCACCCAGCTTGGTGTTTCCTGTGAACTTATTGAGCATGGACTTGATCCCCTCACCCAGGTCATTGAGAAGATATTAAACAGGAACAGGGCCGGTGCAGTCCGGCAGCAGGACAGTGTTCCCTCTTGTTAAGATCAGGTTCTCCTGGGTTGCTGTCTGTGGTGTGGTTTGCTTCAGACGGCCAGGACGGAAACAAGAGACTTCTGGAGTTTGGTCTTAGAGCATGAGGTTTATTTTAATAGAGAGTGGGGGTAGGGGACCTGCCAGGAGCTGCAAGATGCAGCTTGAAGCAGGTCAGAGAGGTAAGAGAGAGAGGTACAGGATACAGGAATACGGAATTCAGGATACAGAATACAGAATGCCGTGGTTCTCGCTTACAATACAATAAATCATGTTCTGTGCTGAATATTCTAATTTTCACTAACCAATCTAGAAGATACAAATTCTATAGCATTTACATACAGCCTATGAGAGTCATTACATTACCATATGGCGTTATATTTTAAACTCTAAAAACTGCTTTTTGTACTCTCTGCTTAAGTTGGTAGGGTCTGCTCTGACCCTTGGACCTGGAGCAAGCAGAGAGTATTGTCTAATCAAGGAGGGGTATTGTTCAATCAGAGAGGGTGGTGAGCCTTCAGTGGCCATGTCATTGTTTTTCCAGTTATTTAGTAACTGAGGTTTGGTATCTCAAAGCTTGTCTTCATTTCAATCTCGCTTATGGTTTCTATATTCTCAGCATCTTTTGCCAGGTAATAATTTTTATAAGGCTTTCCTATTTCATCCTCCCCAAGACCCTCTGGCTCCTTTCTCTGCTGAGAGCAGTGTGGGTGAGTTTGATCACACATCCATGACACTTGATTGTTAAAGGACAAACTAATGCCCTGGAAAGGAGCCAGGAGCTAAGGTAGTTACAAATCTGCAAGGCATAGCTCATTAAGACATGGTAATGCCGTATCAGCCCCTGGCCAAGGGCTTTTGGCAGAGTTTTTTCCCAGAAATACAGGTTCTTAAGTTGGCAAAATTAATGACTTTAAAGCCCTCTTCTGCAAAATCTTGTAAATAAATACAGTTTTGTCAGAGCAGAGAATTGCTTGCACACATAAATCCACACTTCTTACCAAAACTTTTAATTTAAATTTCATTGTTACATTTTCATTAACAGCCTGGGATTTGGTAGCAATTTTTCTGCTAAGAGGAGAGAACTGAGATGCCATGCTTTATAAATGGGAGAACTGAGATCCCGTGCTTGATAAATAAACAATTTAGAATACTGCTTATCTCAAGTCAAATCAAATCAATGACAACTGAAATGAAGTTATCACTTTACCATTTCTATCATGTACAGTGTTAACAAGAGCTTTTTCTTTATAAAAATATCATCATGTAAAGTCAGAGTTTTTGGAATGTCTGAGCAGAACTATTGAATTTTGTTTAATGAATATTGACTATGACAAAAAGCATGGGACAGGTCACTCCACAACTTTTCACAATTTTAAACCAATTTAGTTGTGTCACCACAGCCACAACACACATACAAGAGGACACATCCATTTAGGCAGCATCTCAACAGTTAAAAAGCCCAGGGTTTAGGATATATTCAGTTGTTTCTTCTGGCTGTGATATCCTGCCATGCATGGGTTTCAGAGCTAAAATAAATCCATTCAGCCATGGCACTTGATCTCTATTACATTTTCTTATTAGCTTGAGGATAACTCAAATCAAATGTGCCAAAAGTTTTCCCTCTTCTGTTCTTCCCCCACCCCTGACAAAGTTTAAATGATTCTCATTTTTTGTCTCTGAGTCAATGCAGTGAAGACAAATTTGAATCTGAAACTAAAATCAAGACCAGAGGAAGGCAACTAAATGAAGAAAAATAAAACATATGCATCTGATAGGTGGCATCATTTCAGATAGCTGCTGTATTATTAATTCAATGGAATCCTGGCAGTGGGAAAAAAACCATGAATAAAGAGAAATGGCAGACAGAAAATTAAGATTACAAGTTTATGTCAGGATCTGTCTTTTAAAGTACCATCATGTGAAAGGATAATTGATGGTATTGAAGAAGAATTAAAAGAAGTAATAAACCAAGAGCTAACTAAAAGGCATTCTGCACTTCTGGGGTGGAGAATCAGTCATGTGAATCCACAGTGGAGAACAGATTGGGCACCCAGATGAGTCACATAGCTGTGCCTGGGCTGCCTTCAACACAAATTCTTCTGCAGGTGCTGCCATCTGGATATAAACCTTTCTCTGGTCTCCAGTGAGAGGTTTTCACAGTTTTCTTCTGCTCCACCAGAACAAGGAGCTTTGGCAAATTAAACAGCAGATTTCTCCCGAGGGACCAAGTGCTAACGAATCCTTACAGCTAGGAAAATCTTTCTGAGCTGAAGAAGCTGGAACCTCATCATGCTTTGCACCTTGAATTCAGTCCTATCCTGAAGACCATCTTCCAGACATAGGAACTGACAGTTTTGAGGTGGAGCTCTAATGCCTCAGGTGCATGATCAGCCATTATTTCATGATGGCCAAGTCACAGTAGTCAGCAGAAATTTTCAACACATCTATTGTTAGCCTACCTCAAATGTGAAATGCTCCTTAAACATTTCTTTTAACTTCAGGATGTTTCACCTGGAGGTTACACTACACAGATCAAAGTTATCTACAGTAATTGCTGTTTTGAGATTTCTTTACTGAGTATGAACTTCAGTAAATGATCAAGTCTCAGAGAAGCCTCCTTCATGCTGGGCTTTTGGGAAGGCTCTGGCTCTGAACACAGGCTGAGAGAGCTGGGGTTGTTCAGAGAGGAGAAGAGAAGGCTCCAGGGAGACCTTACGGCAGCCTTAGAGTGCTTGCAAATCCCTTCTGACCAAAACCATTCTGTGACTTGATGGATGATTCTGTAGGTTCACAAAGAAGGAAAAAGCTGAGGCAAGAAACACAATTAGCTCTTTAAAGATTTAAATTTTCAAAGTTTTACAAGGTATAAGAAATATGGGGGGGAAATGTGTGGTTGTTGCACAAGAGAACAAGAAAACAACATGTAATAAGCTGCATAAAGAAATGCTTTCTTGTAGCAACTGATTTCCCAGGAAATCTTCCTGAAAGATTTCAGACTGAAAATCACTTGAAAGGTACCTGTGGGACTATGTTGGGGGGAAAAAGAACTGTCTTTAGGCTGCTGACATTGGAGAACTGTAGATAACATTGTTAATGACTTTGGAGAGGAAAAGATAATGACAACATGATTTTGTTCTGTAGAAGAGATAAAAATGCGCTTACTGAATGGATGACATGAAAATGGGATGGCCTTTTCTAATCTGGCATATTGTTCCTTATCTTCTTTGTTTTCAGATTAACAAAATTTTTAATGATGTCTCACTTCCATATGCAAAGATCTGAGCTCCGATTTTGACAAACAAATGCTGTGTTGAAAATCAGATGTGTAACTAGATTATGACTAGACCATAATAAAGCAAGGAAAACGTACTTTAAAAAAAAAACAAACAACAATAACTTCTGGAGGTTGTTTGCACCGGGAAAGAACTTTGAAAGAATTCACAGAAGAATTAACCTCCTTTCAACTACTGAATTCTATTTAAAACTATAAAGGATATTGTTAACATTTCTAATTTTCACTCACTGGAGGAAGGTGACCTTTTCCTGAGGGAGCAGCTTTTCTTTTGGCTCCTCTGCCTTTGCTGTGCTCAGGTATCAAGAATGGAAACATCACAAATAGGGACAGCATGAAACAAAAGCAGCAAGCCCAGGCAGAACTTAAAACTGTCAAGACCTAGTAAAAGGAAGCTGTTACTTTTTGTCTCAGTTTGAGCTCCACACCCAAAGGATCCAGCTATCTGTTTGTGAGGAGATCAAAATAGAGTGCAAATTTTCCTTTTAACTCCACTTTTTTTGCCTCATGTCTGTTAGACGTGAAATGTGAACAAATACAAAATAAATGCTAGCAAATCTAAAATTATGCTTTTTTCTTTCCTGTCAAAAGATTGAGAGATATAAAATATAAGGATTCAAAAGTATACTGAGTTGGGAAATTACAAAAGCAACAAAGATTGCAGCGAAGACTTTCTTATCTTCGTATTTAACAATGTGAATCAGTAATGGTATGAAGTGACTGACATTAAAGAACATAGAGTTGGGATCCCCTATAGGTACCAAAGAGATGCTCCAGACACCTACCTGATACCCAAATGATCTTCTGGTGGTCTTTGCTTCTTTCTCACCAGCGAAATCTACTGCTGAGCATACCTTAAACACTGCTTTTCCCAATACAGTTTTATGCATCCCCAAGTGAACCATCAGTAAAAGAATGTGAGTTGTATCCCTGAGTGGATGTATATGTCCTTCCTTCGCAAAACAGAGTTTAACTCTTAGCACTCCTGTGAGTTGCACAGAGGGAAGGACAGGGTGTCCCAGCATGTCAGAGAGCACTCAGGTTCCTTTCCCTGTCTTTGCTGCCTACCCACCCAAATGCAGCAGCATTAAGGCAAGACAACAAAAGAAAGTGGAGGAATTTACTGTCTGAAGGAATATATCTCTACATTCTTAACTAGAAATTCAGGACTTAGATTCTTACTGGCCACTTTTTAAACACATAAATTAAAGAGGGAGAAAAATGTGCCATTTTAGGCTTCTTAACCTAGAAGCTAACTTACTGTGAAGCAGGAGCATCTCTTTGGGTTGTTCCAATCTCTGCTGACTATCACTTGGCAAGGCAGTTTTGTCACTAATCGAAAAAGAAAATGCTTTCTGACAGAGTGGTAAAAGTCTCTTTTTTTATCACCTGATGATATTCTTGTGTTCCTGATCATGATTTCAGAAAACCCGTGGTGCTTTTGCTTGAGATGTGAAGAACATCCCAGAATGCTCTCACCTTGGCCATGAGCAGGGGCCAGGCTCCTCAGTGGTGCTCAGTGACAGGACAAGAAACAGTGGCAATAAAGTCAAACATAAGTTCAGTCTCAACATGAGGAAGAGCTTCTCGGCACTGAGGGTGGCAGAGCACTGGAACAGACTGCCCAGGGAGGGCAAGGAGTCTCTCTCTCTCTCTCTGGAGACATTCAAAGCCCACCTGGACATATTCCTGTCACCTGCCCCGGGTGACCCTGTCACTAAATGATCTCCAAGGTCCCTTCCATCACCAACAATTCTGTGATTCTGTGACCTCATCCCCAGGTATCCCACATGGCTGTTCTCAATCATGAAGTGTTCAGTTCTCAGGCACAGCTAACTCGCAGCAGCAAAATTGAGGGGATGCCTAGAGCACACCTGCTGTGTTCGAGTGCAGACCTGTGCAATAAAACAATCAAGGCACATTATCTTTTTTTAAGCCATAGTTAAGCAATAGCATATGACAAGCAATAGTTCATACTCCTCAGTTCTGAGATCGTTCTGGATGTGTAATACAGCATTAACAAGTATTTAGCTTGGGATTTATTCTGGGATCGCTGACATACACAACCTGTGCTGTATAAGCACATTCACAAGTTAGAGTAGCACCATAATTTTATCTTCTCTTATAACTGGAGAACATGTGTTGCCTTTGTTTGTTATCCAGACTTTTCAGATCTACCAGTGGGAATCATCAGTCATCTAGGATTGCTCAATTTACTATCACATATTCGCTACAGAGCTGTTGGTGTCATTTATTTCCACAACAATAGTATACTGTGATCTCACTAGGGGCTTCTCTGCAAGTCTTTGAGTCTTTTCTTATTCATGAGGGTCTGTCTTTGGGCTGCTCTTCTCCCTTCTTACATTCTCTCTGGGTAATCTCACCCTTCACTTCACATGAACATCTGCAAGCACATTTGCAGAACTGCTCCGTGCTTGCCTACCACTGCCAGCAAAAAGCTGCTGTGGCTGTCCTGCCATCAGGCACAGGCAATGTTATTTTAGCTGGTTTTAATTACTTGTGGCTGTAGAAAATACTCTGGAATTATGGGAACCGAGATCATTGAAATTAAAGTAAATTGAAAGATAAACACAACTAAATGTTGCAATTGAGGATTCTGACTTCAAAAGGATTTTTTTTTTTTTTGAGAGAGAGAAATTAAGGGCTCTAAATGAACATACACCTGATGGGAATGAGGTTATGAAAATTACCACAACAAATTTGGAGCAAAAACTCATAAATGCAAATATGGCAGGCCTGAATATTTCCTCCCTAAAATGCATAACAGAGGAGGAAAACAAGGAAAGATAAACTATTTTCCACTAAATCTATGAAATGAGAAATGGTATGATAAAGAACAGCAAGAAAAATAAACTAATTCAAGAGACAGAGAGGGATAGAAACAGAGGAAAACAGATTAATTGCTTGGGCAACAGTGGCAAATATTACAGCTTTGGTAGTATGCACAGCTTCAGGGCAAATTTTGAACTTTTGAAACAAAGCCAATGAAGCAAAGGAAAACAGGATAAAATGTACTATGAGCTATCAAATGTGGCTAATGCTACCTAGTATCTCTCTTCAGTAAGAAACTGATTTTCAAAGCCTAAAAATATTTCTAAACTCTATGATGCATCTTATCCATCTGGATTTTCATGGAATGGGTGGTGAACTGTCCCATGTCACAATTTATTGTTGAAGCTGGAGAAGAAAATATAAACAGAAGAACTATAAAGTGACCAGTCTGAGGGTTTTATTCTTGTTTCTTTTTTTTCTGTCTTTGTTTACTTTGTTGTTGTCATCATTGTTACCTCAGAGAAGAAATTCTGCCTAGTACTGAAAAAGTAAATGCTGTCATGCTGGGAGTTTACCAGGGAAGGCTTCAAAGATAGGAATGAAAACCTGAAGTTTCTCTTACTTTGTACTTTCATAACAGACCTTACACATGCATGGGACATTTTTCATTGAAGTTTACTAAAAATGGTGTTTGAGGTCATCATTAGTTCAAAGGTTTGGAAGATCATACAGGATGAATGGGATGACTTTCAAAACTGGAGTTACAGGAATGGGTTGAATTATAACTGTGCTAAATACAAGCTTGCACATTTTGGAAGTCTGACTAGAACCTCTGTTAGGAAGTCATCACTGGAAAAAGGTTCAAGAAATACCTGAATGTATCTTATCAATCACAGGCTGGTTATAAGTCATCAGTGCAATGAAAGCTGAGGGGAAAAAGAGAAAACACCATCTCAAAAAAAGTCAAGCAAGGGATTTCTAAAAGAGATACTCTGAAGTAAAGAATCTTGTGCAGTATAAAAGGAAGCTTGGCCCCTAATGCCTTGATATAGTGTGGTTATTACTGATAGCCAAGGGCTCATCTTAAATCAAAAGACTCAAAACCCCAAGAGATGCTGAAGATAAAGTGTAGAAAAATGAAACATTTTCCTTCTCCATCCTCAGTACTCTCCAACTTCTGACATTATTTTTAGCCTCTTAAAACTTGAGCTTGAAGCAAGATTTTGATGTTCTCATCACACAGAAGTGTCACGTGAAGTATTGCACAAAATTGCATCCACTGTGCAGTCGTTTGAAATGTGTCAGAAGAAGCTCTCAGTGACCACGTCCCTTACTGATTCTGATTCCTCTGCAGCTTGTGTAGGGCATCCTGGGCCAGCTTTAGACAAGCTAGCCACTGGGAAAGAGGGGAAGCCTGTGTGGGGTGCCCCAGCCAGGAGAAACAAGATGCTATGACTGCTCTGGGAGCTGCCTCACATCAGATTGCCACTGCAGCAGCAGCAGCTTCCAGTCCCTGAGCCTGGCAGCTGGCAGAACGTGTGGAGATGTCTGCAGACCTCTGAGGTTCCATTCTGCTTGACAACTAAGACAAGCCAAGGCAAAGTAGATACTAAGAGCTCACTTGTTTTCTGTCATTGCAGAAAAGAGTCATTTTGCCCAAGAAAAAAACAGCCAGAATGTATTGTTTAGGCGACATGCAGTGAACGCTTAAATTTGCTTCTAAGTGACTAGTGAGATTCACAAATTTTTTTGTGTGTCGATAAGGAGCTTGTAGAGGGTTGATCCTGGCTGGGTTTCAGGCACCCACCACAGCCTTTCACTCCCCTCTGCAGATGGACAGGGGAGAGAAAATATAATTAAGGTTCATGAGTTGAGATAAGGTCAGGGAGCGATCACTCACCAAATACCATCACAGGCAAAACAGACCAAATTAGAGATATTAATTGCATTTATTGCTAACAAAACCAGAGTAGGATAATGAGAACCAAAATAAGACCTTAAAAATACCTTCCCCTCACACCTCTCTCCTTCCCAGCTCTACCTCTTCCCCTCCCAGGGGAACAGGGAGACGGGGAATGGGTATTATGTCAGTTCATCACACATTGTTTCTCCCACTGCTAGGGGACAGGAGTCCTTCCCCTGCTCCACTGTGGCGTCCTTCCCATGGGAGACAGTTCTCTATGAACTTCTCCAGCGTGAGTCCATCCCATGAACAGCAGTTCTCCACAAACTGCTGCACTGTGGGTGTCTCTTCCATGGGGTGCAGTCCTTCAGGCACTGCCTGCTCCAGTGTGGGTGCCCCACAGGGGCACAAGTAATACCAGAAAACCTGCTCCAGTCTGGACTCCTCTCTCCATGGGTCTGCAGGGCCCTGCACCAGCATAGGAGTCCCACAGGGCCACAGCCTCCTCTCAGACATCCACCTGCTCCAGCGTGGGTCTCCCCCACAGGTGCAGGTGGATCTCTGCGTCCCCATGCCCTCCACAGGCTGCAGGGGCACAGCTGCTTCACTGCAGGCTGTGCCATGGGCTGCAGGGGAATCTCAGCTCCAGCATCTGCAGCACCTCCTGCCCCTCCTTCTCCACTGACCTTGGTGTCTACAGAGTTGTTCCTCTCACATGTTCTCACTCCGCTCTTCTCTCGCCACAATTAAAATGGCACAATAACTTTCTTTTTTTCCTTCTTAAATCTGTTATCACAGAGGTGTTACCATCATTTCTAACTGGCACATATATCTTCAAGCAGCCAGGGATTGGTTTCATCAGACATGGGGAAGCTTCTGGCAGCCTCTCACAGAAGGCACCCCTGTAGCCCCCACTGCTGCCAAAGCTTGGCCATGCAAACCCAACAGAGAAGCATAAAACATGTAACTTCAAACAGGTACTGAAAAATGGCCCGTGTGCCATGGAAGGCCAGTATGCCAGCCAGCACAGCTCTGCAGCTGACAAAAGCATTTTTCCACTCGAGAGAAAATCAGGATTGCACAAAAATGAAAAGGAAATATACCTTAAATAGAAGTAAAATTAAACTGGATTTGTATTTGTGAGGAGAAAGCTAACAAATCTCTTTGAAATAAGAGGCATTTGAGGTAACAAAGGCTGGTAAGTAGAGATAATGTATATAGTAACAATTGGTATCTGGACATTTCTTTATAAATCTTATTTGTATAAGGCCATAGAAAAAGTTCCAGGTAGAGATGAAATGAAAGATCACTGTTGTAAAAGGACAAAAAAATAGCGAAAGGACAGTAAGGACCTTTTGAGACATACTGTGTTATAATCAAATTCTCAGAAATCTATAGCAATGATCAAGCTAATTCTTTGAAATGCCACAAGTAGCTTTCCATGGTATGGTGGAAAAGCGTAAGTGAGTCAGTATGGAGAAAAAAACAAGCACAGTCTGAAAGGGAGTTTCTTCCCCGCTAAGGAAAAGCCTCTTCTAAAGCCTCTTGTCTTCTGTGGCAGTGCCCAAGCAGGAAGGCAGATGAGTGAGTGCCTGATGAGCCTCAGGCACCCTGAAGCAGGAGGAGCTGTCTCCCTGCCGTGCAGCCCAGAGCACAGATGCAGCATGCAGAGGAACATCTGCCCCTGTGAGAGCAGAAAAGCTTTCCAAAACATTCAGTGTTTAAAATGTTCGCCTCCACAGCCCTTCGGATGCCTGTGCTGTGGCGTGGGTGGCTGTCTGCTGTTTGTTTTCACACCCCAAGGCATGGACTGTGATCCTCTGCCAGCAGGAGATGCAGGCGTGAAGAAGGGACCCAAGAGTGGGGAACACAGGCAGTGATGGAGTTTTTGCCTCTGGGACAGGAGCTGAGTCAGGCAGAGAGTATGCTGAGAGCACTGATGTCAGGTGGTAAGGGTAGAGGATTTTGGAGGAAGTGGTCTGACCTTCTGCCCCCTCCCAGTGTCAGGGAAGCCAGAGGGACAGGGGTGACACAGGAGGCCCATGGGATGCAGACAAGGTTGGCTGGAAAAAGGACAATAGAGACAGAGAGAAGGATGGCTGGCACTGGAAGGTGTAGGATTGGCATATGTGGTGTTTGGGTCAGTTTGTTTGAGACAGTCAGGACGGAGATGAGAGATCTCTGAAGTTTGGTCTTAGAGCATGAGGTTGATTGTGAAAGGGTGTGGGTGTAGGGGACCTGCCAGGAGCTGCCAAACGCAGCTCGAAGCAGGTCAGAGAAGTAAGAGAGAGAGAGAGAGAGCAGGAGAGGGAGAGAGAGTAGATCAAATAATAATCGAATACAAAGAAAGAATACCGTGGTTGCCATTTACAATACAATAAATCATCTTCTGTGCTGAATATTCTAATTTTCACTAACCAATCTAGAACAAGCTACAAATCCTACAACATTTACATATAACCTATGAGAGTCATTGCATTACCATACGACATTATATTTTAAACCCTAAAAACTGCATTTTGGACCGTCTGCCGAGTTGGTAGGGTCTGCTCTGACCCTTGGACCTATCTGCAAGCAGAGGGTATTGTTTAATCAAAAGGGGATTATCTTCGGTGGCCATACCATTGTTTTCCAGTTATTTAGTAACTGGGGTTTGGTATCTCAAAGCTCGTCTTCATTTCAATCTCGCTTATAGTTTCCATATTCTCAGCATCTTTTGCCAGGTAATAATATTTATAAGCCTTTCCTATTTCATCTTCCCCAACAAGAAGTGGAGATACAGAAAATAAAAACATCTAAGAGAAAGGAGTCAGCAAAAGCCAATCAATGCGAAGCTGTCCTGGCACAGCATCACCCTGAGTTTTCTCTTACACTCCCAGCACCTAAGGCAATGTGACACTTCTCAGGCATGCAGGAGCCCTTGCACTGAAGGTGGGGAGCAGTGTGACCTAGCTGGCATTCAGCTGGGAAGAGCAGAGGCTTGTCCTGCAGCAGGAGACCTCACAATTTTCTACAAGTGGGTGTGGGAGGCACCATGCTGCCAGCCAAGGGTACACAAAAGGAACAAGCAGGCACTGCTCCTGCATTCTGCTGATGACTGCCTGAGTAGGAAAGAGCATCCTTTCCTCCATCAAGGGAGGAAACTGTTACAGAGGTATTTATACGTATGCCACATGGAGCAGTCTTTAGCTTAGTCATAACTTAAAGCCCATGACAACCTCTGCAAATGTAAGGCAAAGGTAAAAATGGCAGCAGGGATCTAGAAGGTGGTTATAACAGCAGGGATCTAGAAGGTGGTTTGAAACAGACAGCAAGGTGTTTTGAGCCAGGGATGTTTAGGCAGCAAAGATGATGTAGAGTTGTTTACCAGGGAATCCCCAGTGAGCTCTTTGGGCAAGAATGGGGAGTGACTGAGCATGTATGAATCCCACCGGGCACCCTTGGTAGGTCAGCTGGTTTATTCTGCACGTTGGACCTGCTGCAGCAAAGCAGGGAGTCTGCCCCACATTCCCACTCTGCCCAGAGCAGCCCCATTCCACAGGAGAAAATCCAGGAAGAAACTGCTGCAGAATCAGAGACACTTTTTCTAGCCCCAGTTGACAGGAGTCAGCAAGGCTGAGATTTACATTTGAGAAGCAGCAAGCAGCAGACTTGTCTGCCTCTGTCACTGCCTGGCAACCTGGACATAGTCTAAACTTATCATCTGTCTCCAGATAACCTGCACACAACAGCATGGATTTTACCTGAACTGAGCTCGTGTCTTTCCCATGCATAGTGAATATCTGTCATCTTTATACAGCAGCTCTCAAAGGAAACACTGGCCTGCATTTTGGTAGAAATGCCACCTGACAATATCAGAAAGACCAAGGGTTGCCCAAGGACTGAACCTAAGTGTAAGAAAGTAGCTCACAGTAGCACTCCTTAACATTATTCCAGCGCCATCTGATTGACTTATTGACTCCCTGGAAATACTCTCTAGCAGGATCTACTGTGGAGATAACAAGAAAGAGCTTATCCCTCTTCTGTAAGCTTTAGTGCAGAAAACAAATAATCACGTGAACAACAGAGCTAACCAAGCTCAGACACGTTGCCATCTGTTCCATATAGTTGGATTTTGCTGGGTTGACAACACCTCTGCTCTGTGAAGACACTACTGCAGTCTCTGTCTCTTACCTGGCTTTTACCTGGGTGCTTATTTTCAAGAAACTGTTCTCTAATGTGGGTGGAAAGTTGCCCATAGTTCAAAAGCTAACGTAGTGGAATAGACACACAGACATGTACAAACACACGGAAGCCAAGGAAGCTTAATTTCCTTTGAGGACCAGGATGAAGAATAAGCTGTAACATTCTTTCCTGAGAGAGACAGGAAGAAAATCCATCAATAGAGAATTATAACTTAAATGTATCCCCAAGTAATACTGATCTCAGTACTGGATTATATGTTCAGTTGCTAAAACAGCATCTAATTCTTATTTTCAGGTGCTTGTTTCACTCACATACAGACTGTTGAAGAAGTAGGTCATCATGACAACAGCCAATGATGGAGTAAATGTTCAGAATTAATTTTGTTCAAAGACCAGATCTCTCTCATATCGCCAGCCAGTGCAGTACAGCCCACCTGAGCACTGAGGCTGGGTTTGCATCGAAAGGTCCATAAGCTCACAGGAGCATGGGAAGCCCATCCTGAAGTGTTGGTGAGCAGAGGATGTGTCATCTATCAGTTGCAGATGGCACTCAAGCTCTTTCAAGAGAAATAAATATTATGACAATCTTACCTGTCAGATACTGAAGGACTGTCAAATCCAAATTTCTCAAATACTTTCATTCTCACATGATGAGGTTGTTACCTGTGATTGATATTCTGACATTTCACCCCTTGCTTGGGGTGGCATGATGCCTGTCCACCTCCCAGAGAACATCCCAGGGAACAGGGGAAAACCTGGGAAGAGAATTCCAGGCTAGGCAAGCCCACCCTTGAGGGAGACTTTTTTGCTTTGATTTGCTTTGTATTCCCACCTTGCCTGGCTACCAACATCAGAGCCAAGGCTAAGGGGACCCCAAAAGTGAGAGCATTTCCCTTGAGCATGGGAGGCCTGGCGCTGGCAGCCCAGGGGTGCAGCCTCTGTTCCTCAGTGCTGCGGTGGGGTCTGTGAGTGCTCAGAGTGCCTCTCCTCCCTGCGCTGGAGGAGGCCTTTTGAATGGAGAAGGTTGTCAGGGGAAGGGACAATTGGTGACCCTGAGGGGGGGGCCTGGATCTGGAAGTGAAGAGGCTAAAAACACGACTCTCTCCAGACTTGGCATTTCCCAAAAGTGAGGAATCTATGGCCTCCTTGATGTGGTATAAAGACAATCATCAATGTGTACTCGTGTAACTTGATTCTGGACATGAGAGGGATTCAGCTTTCTTCTCTGCATCCTATCATACAATATCATATCATATCATATCATATCATATCATATCATATCATATCATATCATATCATATCATATCATATCATATCATATCATACAATATCATATCATATCATACAATATCATATCATATCATATCATATCATATCATATCATATCATATCATATCATATCATATTGGCCCCTCTCTACGAGAAAAACAGGGAGCTGCTGGAGCACCAAAGAAAAGAAACAGAGTTGGTGAAGGGTCTGAAACATGTCTTATGAGGACCAACCAAGGAAACAAGCGATAGGCCTCAAGTCACACCGGGGGAAGCTCAGATTGGACATTAGGAAAAATTTCTTCACTGAAAACATGGTCAGGCATAGAACAAGGTGTCCAGGGAAGTGAGGGGATCAACATCTCTGAAAGTGTTCCAAAAACACGCTGATGTGGCAACCTGGGGACATGGGTTAGTGGTGAACATGGCAGTGCTGGGTTATCAGTTGGACTTGATGAACTCAGTGGTCTTTTCCAACCTTAACAATTCAGACTCTATGATAATCATAGCATATCTCTGTCCCTGGTCAGAGATGATATGCCCCAGCACCAGTTTTTTGGCTGGATCCTGGAGAGGGCTCAGGCTGCCAGGGTGCAGCTGGCAGAGATGCCCTGTGCACACTGACAGCCTCAGCTCCTTCACTGCTGTCTAAAAGAAGCGCCTGGTGTGACTGCATGCATTGGGACACAAACCAGACCATTCATTAATATTCTGCCAACAACCACTTCCCTTCCCCTTCCCCAGCACAGACAACAGGAAAAAAAGACAAAATCCTGTTGTTCTCTTTTCCCTCTATTACTCATTCTGCTTGTGGCAAGGAACATCTGGCCCTGGTAGAGCAGCTGTGGCAAAAGCGGTGGTGCCTCGCAGGAATTGCCTTGTCAGATCCTGTCTCTACCTCAGTGACCCCATAAAGCTCCCAGGATACTCTCTAGCCAATCCCTACAGTGTCTGCTTTTCAAATATTTAGTTTAGAGACACTTTAGCTCTCACTGCTTCCTCCTCCTCAGCTAAGAGCCCAGATCTTCCCTGTTCCTGTGATGGAGCACCTTTAGACAGTTTCCAGAACACCTCTGCTTCTTTCTAGAACTGGTTTCTGCCCTGTGTCTCACATGATGCCACTACTCAAGCCAAGAAATGTCCCCAGGCTGCTTTCTGAGTCTCTCTAGTGTTTTCATACCATGCCCTAGCAGGTGCTTGGTACTGAATGCATGACACAAAGTGTTGGGGAGGATGAAATAGGAAAGCCTTATAAATATTATTACCTAGCAAAAGACGCTGAGAATATGGAAACTATAAGCGAGATTGAAATGAAGACAAGCTTTGAGATACCAAACCTCAGTTACTAAATAACTGGAAAAACAATGACATGGCCACTGAAGGTAATCCCCCTTTTTGATTAAACAATCTCCCTTTCTGATGAAACAATCCCCTCTGCTTGCAGACAGGTCCAAGGGTCAGAGCAGACCCTACCAACTTGACAGAGGGTCCAAAAAGCAGTTTTTAGAGTTTAAAATATAACGCCATATGGTAATGCAATGCCTCTCATAGGCTGTATGTAAATGTTGCAGGGTTTGTAGCTTGTTCTAGATTGGTTAGTGAAAATTAGAATATTCAGCACAGAAGATGATTTATTGTAAACGGCAACCACGGTATTCTGTATTCAATCCTCTTTATTCTCTCTCTTACCTCTCTGACCTGCTTTAAGCTGTGTCTGGCAGCTTCTGGCAGGTCCCCTACACAATAAACCTCATGCTCTAAGACCAAACTTCAGAGATCTGTCGTCTCTGTCCCAACCATCCGAAACAAAACCGAACCAAATCCTGCAACAAAGCAGTGGTCTGCCTCACCCAGACATGGAGAGAGTAGGGGATGGTGTTTGATGCACACTGCTGCAGGGGGCTCCTGGTGGCTGCTGCTCTGGGGAGCGGGGCTAGCAGGACAGTGATGGTTGGGATTAAGTGTGTGGTGGGGTTGAGTGGAAGCTGGACTCCTGCTCAGTCTGTGGGAATCTATTCCTGCAATAAGCTGCTTCTTGACTTGGGGTCTAAAGACGACATAAACACAACTTTTCGAGGGATGTGAGGAGCGAGGCATGTCTTTGATATTTTCAGATGGTTTTGGGAGAGCCTCAGTTCTGATGCCTTCAGCCAGGTTACTCTTAGAAAAATGAAAGATGAGCTTAGTGGAGCATAGTGTTTTTTATTGCTGGGGTTTTTTTTAGAACTATTAGAGCTCCAGTAACAAACAGCCACAGACAACCAACCACCCACCCACACACTGAGACCTGTTGTAAACTTTTTCAATGTCAAATATGCTAGAAAATCCAAAGAGAATATAGTTTAGAAATAAGCTTCAGTAAGAAATGTTCTTAAACATTCTACTGAGGATTGTATTGAGTATTTTAGATTGATTTTTAATGTGGTTTTTTTCCAGATGATTGAGGAAGGATACTGCTGAGAGAGATAACAGCTTTAAATGCACATGCCTGTTTAACTTGACAGTTTGCAAACAGTGCAGTGACAAAGTTCATGAGGTGCACAAGAAGCCATCTCAAACTCTCCACAATTCTAAACTATGAGCAGCACCCCACCTTGTGAGCCAGCATCTCTGAGACACAAATATACCTGCCTGGGCTGTATTGCTCCTTCACAGGGAGGGTGGGTATTTGGTTCACAGCACACCTGATGTGCCTGAGGAGTAGCGCAAAATTTCCTCAAGACATCAGTCTCAATGAAAGCATGGGATGCCCGGGCCAGGTGTGCAGGAGGGCTCTCTGCCCCAGGGCATCCAGCTCCCTGTTCAGGGCTGTACAGCACACGATGTGCCCCAGAGTCCCAAACTAAATGCCCTGTGCTGGGCTTAGCCCTGGTACCATGGCACAGAGGGTGTGGGGAGGGCCTCAGTCTTTCCTTCATGGAAGACAGGGGAGAACAGCTCAGTGGAGGAGCACATGGCAAGGAAATGAGGCTGCCTGCATGCAAACCTGAGGAGAGAGCAGCACAGCTCACATGGGAGCCTCTGTGGGCCCTGCTGCTGGGGAAGGAGCACAGCTTCATGGGATGGTGCCCAAATGGCTGGAAGCTGGCTGGGGGAAATGAGAGCAGGAAAGCTTTCTCTCCGAGGTGATGACAAGAAAGCTTGAGCTGCAGCATGAGGGGTCTGTCTCCCATGCCTGCTTGTTGCTTTTCTGCAAAAATAGGCTCTGCCCACTAAGCAAACAGGACCACAACAAATAAATAGCTCAGCAGACAAGTCTGTCAGTTTTATCCGCTCCACAGAAATGATCTGAAATACCTCGAAGAAAAGCTAGGAGCTCAGGCTAAAACTGGGCCGCATGATTCACAATTTATCCTTCTGCTTTTTTTTCTCAGCAATATATGCTCAAGGTTTTTCATGTTCATCTGTATCTGTTGGAGGTTG
>VZRL01006422.1:546081-612227 GCA_013397895.1 Origma solitaria
GCCACAGCGCCATCTGCAGCTCCCCGGGAGTCATCGCACCTGCCCTGCTGGGCTGGGAGCCCAACAGTGCCCCTGCTGGCCATGACCGTGACTGCACCAAAGGGACAGTGCCTCGTAGCTCAGGGACATTTGCCACCGAGTTTTTTTGTTTTGTTTACTGTTTTTTACCTTGTTCACTGTTTTTTTTGTTACTGATTGTTTATCTCATTATAGATACTAGTAAAAAACTCTTATTCCTTTTCCCATACCTTTGCCTGAGAGCCCTTGATTCTAAAGTTATAATAATTCGGAGGGAAGGGGGTTCACATTCTCTGTTCTAAGGAAGGTTCCCACCTTCCTTAGCAGACACCTGTCTATCAAACGAAGACAGTATCAAAGGCTGATCTTTTGTTCTTTCCTGTTGCTTGCATTCAGTGATTGGAGCTGCAAATTTATTTGTACAGATCTAGGTAAGCTTTGGTGTTTCTCAATGTGATTTTCAAGTGCATGGTGTTGCTGTTATACATTTCCTTTCCATCAGAAAAGCAAACTGGTCTTTCTTTTGTAATGCAAGCCTAAAAGCTGGCCAGGTACCAGTTTCTGGTTTTCTGTTACTGGGTTCCAGCTGTAGATGCCAATTTGGTGGCATGTAGTGTAAGTTCAGCCTCAGAGGAAAGAATACTGTGAACAGCAGAGGCAAGAGGGTTTGATGCAGAGTGGTAAAACGCATTTCCTATTTGCAAAAAGATCAATCCGCCTATGAAGGTCACTCTGAGGAGAATTCCAGCTTTTACAGTGAGGAAATGATGAGGAGGGTTAGAGGGGTTCCACTTAAACAAGTGAGAATGGGCAGTAGGAGGACCAGGAAGAAGTACAAAAGGGAATCTACAATGGAAGAGCAATTTGAAGAAAAGCGGAATAAAATTTGAGGGATAGGAGCATAAAAAGGAAGATGAGATGGGGAGCCAGGCAATTTGTGAAAGGCAAACATTGGTGTCTAAAATGCATGGAGTGTGTACCATGATGGGAATGGGACAAGACATATGCAACGCTTTGAGCGACCAGGCAGGAAAGTGAGTCATTGTACTTGTATTTACTTGTGCTACTGGTGTCCTAAAAAGCTTATTTTGGTTTTCAGTAGTGATTTTAACTCTTTTTCAGGGCAATTAAAACAGTGGTCAAAACTCAAAAGTGCTGTGTTTGAATGAGAAATATGGCATGAGCACAGATTGTGTCTTTAAGAGGCCACTCTTAGTTGCAATCCCCACTGTGACAAATAGAAAAGTGAATCATTGTCTCAGCCCAGCTGCTGAGCACAAGCGACTGAGGATCCATAAAGGGGAATTCCACATAAAAACTGTGCTGGTTTAGTCACCAAACTCATCCACTGCCTTTTGTCTTATTAAATCGCGTGCTCAAGGTTACAGTTTGGAGTCCTTTACATCCTTACAGCACTGTACATCTAGTTAGGGAGTAAAAGAACATAAACCTCATTACAAATTGCAGTTCTAGGCATTATGTCCTCATCCTACAGACACCAGCTTGGCCCAGCCTTACTTCACAGCCCCTCAGACTCCAGGCACATGGGGAAATAATCTTGACACCCCAGCTATTGCCTTTTTTCAGGCTAACTTGCACATTGGATGTAAGAGAGGTATTCGTATACAGGCAACATTTACAAAAGGTTCATTTAAAAGCACAAATCTTCTCTTGCCTGGGAAATCAGGTTCTAGTTAAGCCTGAGAGCAGGGGAAGCACCTCTGCAACATATGTCTGGCTTCTAAAATGCTGTTATGATATTACAGTACAGTTCTTCCCATAAAAGAAATAAAAATAAGATAAAAAAAATCTAAAAGCATGAAAATCAAGAAAGACTAACACCCACTAAGACAGATGTTTAGCTACCTTCTGCTGCTCTGTCCCAGAGTAAAATCTCTCTTTTCTAGCCTTCCTTCTCATGTGTTCTCCTCTATTTACATGTTTATATCCATTTCCTCATCTGCCTGGGAGAAAGTTGTTAAGATGTTCTCCATTTTTACCTCAATACAAAGGGCGCAGATAATTATCTTGGCTTGCTATTTTCATCATTGCATTCATGCCTTGCATCCCTCTGCATAACATCATTGTAACTTCATTGGTCTTTGCTAGCCAGATACTTTACAACTCAGGCTTGCCTAGCATTCTTGCACAGTTGATTTCTAATCCCATCCTTACCACACAAATTATGTCCCTATTGATCACTTGATTAAGATTTGTTTTCCATTTCCATGCCAGTGATTTTTCTATAGACCCTCCATCTTAAAATTTGCTTTCCAATGCCTCCAAAATTATTTGCTCATGAATGAATGTATTAACTGTCAGGCTTTAAAGCACTTTTCCTAAAGCCACTCTTGCCCACATGCAGAGCAGTGATTGCTAATAATTGCTATGTGTAAAGATGCTTAAACAATACAAATTTGCATGAAAAATATTCAGTATTTTCTTTCTTGTTACTTCCCATCAAGACAGAAAAGACTCCACCAGAAATCAAACAATCTGATACCTACTGTAAATAAGGTAGCAATAAGCAATAACCTACAAAAACTCTAATTTTCCTCTTGGTGAACAAGACTAGATATTTTTCTATTTTAGTATGTTCTGAATGTTATTCATTATTGAAAATGCCATGGTAATCATAGCTGCAACCTTTGGAAAATAGAAATTGACTTCTTCATATGTAATAGCATTTGTCACTCTGGATGGTAAAGTCTTGAGTACAGGTAGTGTAAAACAAAATCATTTCCACTTTTTGAGACAGAAGGGTAAATTTAGGTTAACTGAGCTCTAAGACTTACAGTGTTTTGTGTTCTGGCTGATTATCAGGGTAATGTTGAATTTGAATTTCACTGAAGAAGAAACTGATACCCTCTATCCAACAACATTTTTCTTATCTGACCTGTCTACTTACTCCCTTTCTGCGCCAATTTTTGGGGTTTTAAGTGCTCCTAATTGAAATTTAAATATGAATAAATATTCTTTTTCTTTTCTTCTTTTGTCTTCATCAAGAAGGTATCTGACTACTAAACCAAATGACCTTTCCTGCTAATAAAATTTGAAATGCAAGCATTGTGCACTTTATGAATATACAGAGAGACTGGGAGGGCAGGAGCTTCAAAAGCCATCAGAAAAGCACAGAATGGAACTTAGAGACCATGAGAAATAATAATGCCAAGTCTGTACTACATCCAGTGTCTGAAATATCAAAAGATAGCTAAACACTGTGCTATGGAAAGTGTGCACACAGTGATCACTGAAGCATGATTTACAAAGCACAGAAAGCACCTCAAAAAGGTAATTCGCATGAAAGGAAAGCTGGACAAAGCCACTTTTTCTTAAAAAACAATAGAAACATACCTAAAGGGAGACTTGAATGGATGAAAAAGAAAATAAATCTCATGGAACAGGAGAAAGGAAACTTGTCCCCACATCACTCAGCTGGTGAGCTCTGCGTAGCTCCACTTGCACCCATATTGACCAGGAGAGCACTGGAGAGCCAGGAAGGGGCACAGAGAGATCATAGTAAAGAAAGAAGCTGTTCTGATTCACCTTGCATGGAAGACTAATAGTCAAGGCAGAACATAACAGAGAAGTAAATCCCCAAATCAGCTGTAGTATTAGGGCGATTAAAGAAAATCCTTTAAGTGTTCTATTGAATGTTCAAATTCTAGTGCTAGCAGACTCCTCAAGAAAAAGTGATTAGGAAAAAAGCACATACTTTTCATTTGAAATGACAGATGCAAATAGAACTGTATTTCTAAGAAACCATGCAAGGTGCTTGACAATCAAAATAAGTCTGTTGATCTCAAAGTGGTCAGCAAAGCTGCAAGTATCCATTTGGAGGCAGGTACTATCAGGTGTGGGAACAAGGGGAAAAGTTCCTCTGCTGTGCATTATTTTATGTCCTTCTGGCGAGTGGCAGCAAGTTTAAGGAAACCTGTGTTGTCACAAAGAAAATATGAAAAGCCTTTGTTTGCTGTGACCCAGAAGAGAAGAACTGCTTGACCCTTATTGCCATGAGATCTAACAAAAGTTGAATAAAACATGGAGCAAACTGTTAGAATTCAAATCTTTAGATGGAGTCTATGATCCACATGAGTCTACCAATGAGCTCAATCACTTTGAGATTTTTTTTTAAAATATCAGCACAGCGCAGGTTCCCCACTTTGGTACTAAACTACTGCTACACATGGTAATAGGTAATAGGCCTGCATTTACAGCTCTTGAGATTTGGCATCACAAATACTCTTGTCCATCACCCTTGTATTTGGTTGGTGGTTTTTATTAATCACCTTGTCTTTTGGCTAGCACTTTCGTTGTGTCTTCCACAGAGAAATCAATGCTAAAAGCAAAACAATCTTTAAGAAACAAATCAAAAATGAAATTACTGCAACAACAGCCCTTAACTGGCTCTCAGACATCATCTGAGAACCTGTATATTATGTTCCTCAATATTGCAATACTTACACAGACAATTTTAATATTAGTTTTGCAACTTCATAATGAACAGAGGAAAGCAAAGACTGATGAAACAGTCCAAGGGAATATGGAAGGCAAGACCAAATATCGAATGTTTCAGGACAAAGAGCATAAGACAGAACAATGTGCAGAAAATCTAACTTAGGTCATTCTCTTCCCATTTCCTAGGTGCCTGACAGAATTAGACTCAAGCTGCTAAACCTTATCTTTAATAGGTACCTAAGATGCCTGTTGATCTTATTATTTGTTATGTAAAACTGTTATGTTTTAATTGCTTTGGCACTTCTAGGAAAAAATGTATTAAGGCTATCAGTCTGCAGATTGAAAACTATTTAAAAATTGGAAACGACAGGTAAGATTTTTCAGGACAAACATGGATCAGTAATCACTAGTCCATTGCTGGAACCAGTTTAATTAGGCATTTTTGTCAATGACCTAAAGAAGCAAACCCATAATAAAATCCCCAAGTTTGCAGATGGTACTGAGCTTTTTCCAGTGCTCAACTGCTATACCGAAGGCAAGTAACTCCAGAAAGAACTGATGTAGGCAGAAAGATGGCAGATATATTCAATGCAGAGAAATTGATATGATGCAAAAGTAATCTGAAACACACCTCCTTTATGTTCAACTACTGCCTAGCAGAGAACATATCTTGGAGTACTCATTGACAGGTCAAAAATAATTGAATAAAGAGCAGCAGCCAAAAAGGCCAATAAAATATTTAACATCATCAGAAGGGGACCTAGGAATAAAATCAAGGGCATAATTTTGCTTCTATACATAACCAGGTCCTATACTGAGTTCTGCAGTTATTCTGGCCTTCATATCTCAAGAGAAATGGAGTGGAGTTAGAGAAAGTGCAGACAAAGGCAACTACAAAAATCCAGGCTGTGAAGCAGCTGCTTTATACTCTGAGGGATTTTAAAGGCTGGGACTCTTTGAGGGGGAGGCTGACAAGAGAATGTGACTTGGGTTTTAAAGATCTTTAAGGTGGAAGGCAAATGAAATGCAGAAATCACAGTACATCCCAGCTAAGCTTACCTTTAACAGCCTTAATAAAATTTTGGATGCCTGCGCAGTATCAAGGCAATAGACCACTGAAAGTGCTGAAGTTTGCATACCCTCTTTAAACAGAATTGACTTTTTCAAATGTTCCAGGCGGAATATTGGGTTCAATAGGGTTTGATCTGACCTGCCAGGACGATTCTTGTGTACGGGTGATCTCTGACCTCCTCGGGCTTTCCCCAGTAAACACTAAACTATTTGAAGGAAAAGGAAACAAACTCTGCCTGCAGCTCCCCTGTAAATCTTCCCCCAATTGCCAGCCACATGGTCATGTAATCTGCATAATATGCAGAATGACTGATTGTAAGAATCCTTTTTTTTTTTTTTTTTGGTAGAGGATATGATACTACGCTGATAAAAGAGACCATATCTTCTATGAAGATATGGATTTTCTCACCCCCACTGTGTCCAGAACTGGAGTGCCTAGTGAAGGTTTTGCAGGCAGTGCTTGCTGTTTACTGAGACAGAACCTTCCTATTTTTTATGTTTTCCCAGATACAGACCTTAACCACAAGCCTGGATAAAATCTTTCCTCTATTGAACAAATAATTCTGTTAGAATCGTAGAGAGAAGGTACCCTATCTTTATTTTCACATTTGAAGAACCATTAACTTCTGATGTGACTGCCAGGGCTTATATTTAATGAGGAATTGTTTGCACTGACAACTGCATTCAGGCTGTTGAGCTGAAAGATTTCCACTGAATAGAAGAAAATCCTTGCTGTCCTTCTTGCCCATTAAATAGCACTGGTGCTTACCTGAGGTAACTTACGGTTGCAAACTGATCTTTTATTCAGTCATATGTGTCACAGCTTCCCCTATATAAAATGGGGACAATAGCAGTAAGATTGGCTATAAAAGTAATGTTTTCTTCCATGACAGTGAAGCCAAGATGAGCAAAGACTGTGCACTCAAAGCTCCCAGATGCTTTGTTGTAGTTGTTAAGCAAAGTGGACTGGGGCTCCTCTTGCATCATCCTTCAGAAAGGCCTGAATTCAGTTCAGGTACTCCAGTGGATTTTTTTACATATTCACAAGGCAACAGCAGCTCTGGTTTTCACTCTTATTTTCAGCCAGGAGTTTAGCACCAGAGGATATAAAAAAAATCTCCAGAATTTTCATTCTCGCTGTTTCTTTCAGACAAAGGGACCAAAACAAATTTCCCTCCCTCGCAATGGCTTCATTGTCTTAAAAAAGGAAAAAAAAAAAAGGAAAACAAAAGAAAAAGAAAAAAAAAGAGAAAGTGGTGTAATTAATATTCATTGGTTATCCTCATGAAGGAAAGGAGTTTTCACAGCAAGCTAGGTGAATTAAGCCCTGGAGAAAGGCAGGCATTACATTGCCTGCTGTTTCCTTGCCTTACTATCTCCTGGTTCGTAAAGCAAGTGCTTTGTCTCCCTGTAGGACCTGACAGCCTCAGTAACATGGGTCATTGCCTCTCTGCAAAGCAAGAGAGAACAAAAGAGCATGCTGCTGGTGCAAATGCTTCTTGCAGACCAAGCACGTGGTGCTGGCTGGGAAGATGGGAGGTCAGAGGAGAATGGCACACCACCAGCACCAGCACGGCTGCACCTGTGGGTGGCGAGAATGGTGAGCCAGCATCTCCTCTTCTGGGTGACACTCAGGCAGAGAATTGACATTTGATGAGGGAATTAAGAAATATTTGCAATTTGGGCAAACAGGCTGATCAAATATCGACTGCTATGAAATGCCAAACTGAAATATTTCCAGCTGGCATGACAAGCTTTTCTCTTTGCCAGGCTGCTCACCTGTCTCTGCCAGGTTCTCAGCGTGTGGGAGGAAAACTCTTGGGGGGCTACCTCGTGTGCCCTTTTGCAGAGCTCACCCACAGTAGATGTATCCAAAATGGAGGTAAAACTGACCTGGAAAGGACTTGGGCACACAAATTGTCACATGCTACAGGGTGGCTGATTTGCAAGCCACGATTGTGAGAAACCAGTCAAAAATCTCACAGGCAATCTGAATTGAAGGACAGCAATAAAATTTGTAATAATCAAAGTCATATGAACAGCTAAGTTTCAAAGAGGAGTGTTTAGCCTGATGTTAATAAAATGGGACAGGTTGGGTTGCGAAACAATCGGTTTGAAAAGGACATAATTCTGGTGGGAAAGTTTTCAGTAGAGCTGAGACCTTCAAATATTAGGGATTGTCCAGCATGTACACCCCTGATTTTAGTTTCTCTTCATTGAACCTCTGTTTCAGCCACATCAGTTCTTTTCTACGACTGGATCATAAAAATTCTTATTTGGATTCAATGTGACTGACTCACAGTAAACCATGCATTCAGCAAGAGTAGAGAAATTTTTGGTGTGTATCCACAAATAATTTGATTTTTACTCATTTGGTTGCTATGCCAAATAATTTAATGCATGTTTTCTGAAACAAAATGTCAGCCTGTGGCCTGACTGCAAACCATTCAATAGATGTATTCTTACCTGTGTTCATTATTCTTGCAAATCTGTATTAAAACACTGGCTGACCTCAATGACTGATGTAAGCACTCAACTTCATTAATTACCTATGCTTCTAATTAAGCCTTTTCTACAGTTCATTGTCCCAGGTAAGCTGGGATATGCATATTCTTCATGTATATTTTGTATATTTAAACTAATATAACATTACAGACAAATATATTATGAAAAAACAAAACAAAACAAAACAAAAGCACAGGCTAGAGTCCAGTGAAAATATGACAGGCAGTGAGAAATGCTTTCTTTCCAGCCATGGCAACCACACAGAAGAGATTCACATCTGTGAATCTCAGTCTTTCAGACTGGAGATCAAGCTAGTCTTGGATATTAAAAACACCCTGCTGAATTCTGAATTTTGCTGGCAACTTGCTCTCTCAACTAAAATCTATGGCAAAAGGGTCATGCTTTTAGGAGAGTCAAAGCACTGCCTCTTGTATGGGAAGCCGACACAGCTCACAGGAGCTAGCTGCCCTGTCTGCTCTTCCTGAGGTGGGTTTGACTGACGGAGACCAGTGCAAAAGATGAGGTTTTCTTCTTTGGCCAATTTATCATTTTTAAAAGGAGACAGAGATTTATCAGGCACTACAAGTGAGTAAAAGAGCGATTAATAAGTCTCTTTTTTTCTGCTTTAATAAATATTTTCAACACTTTTTTTATCTCCTAGATTTGTTCTTTAAGTTCTATAGTAATCTGCGGCAGAGACGAAATCAAGAAATGACTCTGCAAACACAAAATTAAATTCTCCACGCCTACATGTCTTCAAATTATATCAGTCACTCAAGGTTTTTTTTCCCCCAGAGGATTTCTTGCTGTGCATCATCACAGCATCATGGTCACTATGGGCAACATGTCTAGACTAAGCCAGCTCTCTGTATTCCCTATGCTTCCCTAGGAAAACAGGTACTTCCAGAGGACAATTCAACCTTCACTTTCGGTTGGATAAGAAGAATCACAAGTAAAGAGTCTGGAAAGAGACACACCTGGCTTACAGTCCCACCAAGTTAGCCAGGCAAAGATAGGATAAACAGGGTGCACTAGGAGCAAAACCAGCCACACAGTTATTATACAATATTTGTCTAGAGGTGAATTATTTGTGCAAACAAGATGAGATTTAAAAAATCCCCACAATCCATGGTTTAGGCATAGAGGGAGTCAGGCACCATGTTTTGCTTTACTTGGTCCTGCCTTTGCAGCACTTTTTTTCTCTTCAGTGCTTTTCTTCTCTCAGTGCTATTTTATGGTGATGTACTTTGCCTGGAAAGCCTGAAGTCTCAGCAGTGTTAGAATGCAGGGCAGGGGCAAAGAAAACACCTAGTAAAATTTGTCAGATGTTGAGTCCCAAGAGAGGAATGGTAGTACAGGGTTCAAATATGGATGTTCAACCAAAGTGAAATTTTGTTGAAATCTGACAGCAAATTTCAGGTTTGATTGTGGGAAGGGGTGAAAAGGGCAGAAAACAATGCAATACCACAATCTCTATTCTCCTAGAAAATCAAGCAAGAAGTATGATTCAAATTCTCCACTAAACAATTTCTATGGGAAAAAAAAAAACTAGATATCTCTTGTCTCAAGCTTCTTTGTAACACATACCAAGCAAGGCTACTGTTGCATCACAAGATGGAGAAGACAATGTTCAGTAAACTAAGACATTTTTAGGAATAGGAATTTGTAGGAAATTTGCATATGATATGGCTGCAGGCAAAAGAATGGGAAAAGAGATTTTTTTTTTCCCCCAAAAATAAAGTGTGAGCTTTTAACTTGGTATGATACAATTACCTGCCTGCAATTAAATGGCACTGCACATGCACAAACACTATTGCATATTGCATAAATAGCATTTCTTCTAAGACCAGATGGTTAAGTGGCTTGATTCACAAGTGCCACATTTTAGCGACCTGGAAAGGTTGTTACTTTCGATCCTCATTTTCATTTACTTAAACAATAATGATGAAAGAACAGGATGCTTCAGGCAGACTCAGGTTAATAGGTATAAATTGTGCTCTGGAGTATTGACTCTTTCAAGTCAGTTATTGATTCCTATAAAACAGCCTGCATCTAATTATTTTTTATCTTACTGTAGAAAGTGTATATGAATTAACCACATGCATGTAAGGTCAAAACCTGAAATTTGTGTTAACTTTTCAGTTCTATATTTAATGAAGTAACGTTCCCACTGAAGTGCAGCCAGAGATCAATGGAAAGCTCCCTTCTGTCCATTGATGCTTTTACACACACATGCCAGAGTTTATTGAGTGGTCTGGTGGCCAAGGCACTGTGCACGCTGTGGAAGGTCAGAGCTGAGGCCTGAATTTCATTTAAACCTCCCAACTCCCAGATAAGAGTGCTGATCCCCGGGCTATGGGTCAGTTCATGATGTGCTTATGTTAATCATGCATATTTTAACCTGGAATGTCATCTTGGACATGAGGAACATTCCCAAAGAAAGTTTCCACGACTAGTACATTTCTTGTGAATGCTTCATGACTGAGAAATTCATGTTTTGCAACATGTTCAAAGAAAATATAACCCAGTTCCTGAGCCACTCCATGATTTGTCTTACAGGCATTGAGAACTGCTGACATTGGGATGCTGCTGGACAAAGAGTGAGAATGGGACTTATTTTCCCAGACTGACATATCCACGGAAAACACATTGAATTAGCCACCCTCCAGTTCCCTTATCATCACCAGGGAGAAACAAGGTCTCGTGAGAATAATCCCATGCTATCATGCACAGCTAAAATAGAACAGGTAATTCAAATCCCAAATGTGCAATTTTCCCTCAATTTTTTCAAGGGACCTTAGTGATGAGCACCTGAGATGTACATTTCTTCAGCAAATCCCAGTCCAAGGGCCCTTTGCCTGAAGGGGGAAGGTCATGGAGAAGGGAAGTCATGCCTGCTGTCCTGCTCCAGATCCATTGCCAAGGTGGTGGCAGAAGCCAGGCTACACCTGTGTTTCCCAAACTGCTGAGCTGTATGGCCATTCCATGCAGCAGGATGCTTTGCCCAGATAAAGTTTATCTCCATGACCATTTTCCATACAGTTTGATTCTTCCACGTACTTTATCTTGTGGATTTGGGACATGTCTCCATAGTTACATCCCAGGGACTGAGTGAAAGAAGAAATATTCCATGGTCAGAGTGTGGTGAGATACATCAAGCTCTACTTAATGGTTTTTTTGCTAGCTGTAATATGTAATTTCTTTAACGTAATTGCTTTAATATAATGCACTTTATGTCATATCAACTAGTGTTTTTAGCTTTTATACTGTGTAGTAAGTAATTCGAATTACGATCTTCTGTCTGTTCATTTGTCTTAATAAATAACTCACCTTTTAGAAACACATCTGATTTGCCATCATTAAACTTTCAGGACAAAGTTGCAAAACTTAAACTGTTACCAAAATCTAAGGCTATGGAAGGATTTACTTTCATTTAATCCCTGTTCTAGGAAGCAGTTTAAATACACAAAGGAGTTCTTTCTGCGCCTCAGACTCAAAGAGAAGGATTCTTTAGTAAACATGTCTAAAGTAAACATTGACTGGGATTTGCTCATCTTGCTGAAGAAATAGACATCCCAGGTGCTCATCACTAAGGCCCCTTGAAATAATAGAGGAAAAATTGCACATCTGGGATTTGAATTGCCTGTCTAAAGCACCCACTCCACCTGTGACATTCCATCAGACTGCGATTCCATCCAGCACTTCGCAGCAATATTGATGGGTATTTGGGGTTAGTTAAAAAAACATTCACTCCATATTTAATAAAATTACTTCAGTGTCATTTGTCCCATGTATGAGTCAATCTGGTTTCTTGAAATATCTTGCTGCCAGGGACTTCAGCCTGGGGTTTGGAGCCAGAAACCCACTTGGGGAGTACTTAGCAACCAATGCACCATAAGATGCAACAGTGTCTTTTAAGATACTGATTTAATTAGAATTAAGTGGCATTCAGAACATTTACTTCTTGATGATCAAAAATAACACCCACACAATAATACAGCTGTTGTTTTCAACCTCTTCCACTCAGTCGTGCATCTAAAATGTGTTCATTTTTTACAATGAAGCACAGCATTGGCAGCTGGTTTTCTGTGATTAGTTTGATCTGCTTCAAGCACCATGAGTTTGCTTTGCTTTATCAGGACCAGCCTCTTTCAGCCTGCGCTCAAGGAACCCTAGCACACAGCATTTGTCTGTCTCAAACTTCTGCTGCCTTTCAGCTCATCACATCAGTCTTTCCAGGACATTTCAACAGTGGGAGAGGTTGAAATCCTTATTGAAACTTTACCCTGACTTTCCTCAATGGATTTGAGTAGAACCAAAGACAGAGTGCCTAATCAAAACCATAAAGCCTGATGGGTGAGCAAAGCCTCCAGGAAAACCTCTGCTCAGGACGGCTGGCTGGTGCCAAGCTCATCTGTTGTCCCATCCTTGCAGACAGCTCAGCTCACACGGGGTGCCCACACCTCTCTTGTCCCCTCTGCTGAACTGGGACCATGGTTTGCCTGCCCTCCACGTCCCTAACGCTGTCTGCAAAGGCGTTTCTTAAAATCTTCTTACACAGGGAGCCAGGAAAAAACTGGTTGGAGAGAGAACTTTGGGATTCAGCCTTCTGTGAGTAATGTGACAGCACCTGAACACGTGCAGTGACTGAGGGACCACCCAAGTCACACAAATCTGAGCTCCAGTCCTACCTGGCAGCAGAGCAACAGCCACTGCACCAAAACTGGCAATTCATGGATGCAAAGTGAATGTCAGACTGCATTGAAAGCTCCCTCTGAACTTCATTGCACTTGAATATCGACTTAAAAGGTTCCCATTTTTTTATTTTTTTCTGCAACATTAGCTTTGTCTTTCAGCCCCACTGGAAATCATCTGGCCTCTCTTTGAATGAATTGATTCTGAGCAGCCAATTCATTACTGCACTATAGGGAAAAATTATCACAGAAACTCTCTGTCAAGCATCCTGATAGCCAGCTGATGCAGAATTGTAAGTGTCAGTGGAGCGACCATTTCTTGATATTTGTCAGATTGCATGTATTAATAAGATTATTTATTTTAATAAGTGCTGGCAGCATATGTAACCTCTTCAGAGCACAATACCAGAAATTTGTTGACAAAGTTGCACAAATCAGTACATCACACACTCTTTTTCTTGTTTTGGTTTTTTTTTTCCCTGGGCTTTGGAGTTGGTTTTTATATCTATTAATAATGTATTTATTTGTGGGCATAAGAGCATTTGTACAGATCCAGCTACTCCATTGTCCTGTCAGTACAGCAAACGAATATCAAAAGCTTTAGCAAACCATGTAAGAAATAGGGGAGGTGTATTGTGCTTTCATGTTCACGCATCCTTTCAATAACCCGTGACTTAGGGCTGTCCTGAGCTCATGGCTATGTGCCTGTTTAATTGGAACTGGTGGATTTTCACACCTTGTATAAACTTCTGTTAGGCCTTTTATAGCTTCTGCCTCCACCTACTGGAATGATAACAGCTAATTTTGGGCTCATAACTTCGTAAATACAGTGAAAGTTGATTTTCCTTATGTGTCTCACTTTTAAATTTATCAACAATTTCATTTGCTATTTTATTATCCTATTTCTCAATAACAATGGAATCACAGACTCTTACGGGTTGGAAGGGACTTTAAAGATCGTCTAATCCCAACCCCCCTGCCACAGACAGGGACACCTCCCACTAGACCAGGTTGATCCAGGCCTTATCCAATATGGCCTTGAACACTGTCAGGGTTGGGGCATCCACAGCTTCTCTGGGCAACCTTTTCCACTGTCTCACACCCTCATGGTAGAGAGTGAAAAGAATTTCTTCCTAATATCTAACCTAAATTTCCCCACCTCCAGTTTCTACTCATTATTCCTTGTCCTCTGACTGGTTCCTGATGAAGAATCCCTCTCTGACTTTCCTGGAGAACCATTCCGATACTGGAAGGTTGCTACGAGGCCTCCACGCAGCCCCAACATTTTCAGTCTGTCCTCATAGGGGAGGTGCTCATGTCCTTTTTTGTGGCCTCCTCTGGACTTGCTCCCACAGTTCCAAGTCCTTCTTATGTTGGGGACACCTGAACCGTACACAGTGCTTCAGGTGGGGTCTCACAAGAGTGAAGTAGAGGGGGAGAATCACCTCTTCCATGACCTGTAGTAGCAGGAGTGAATAACCTCCTTCCAGGATGACCTGCTGGCCACACTGCCTTTGATGCACATTTGGCTTTCTGGGCTGCAAGTGCTCTGACCAGCTGAGCTAATCTCAGGGTCCAGCTTGTTAAAACCTCTTCAGAAATCGACATATCTTTTTACTGACTCCTTACACACTATGCTTATAAGGAAAGTAATTTTTCCCTGTGGAAAATTTTGAAATTTGGAAAATTCTGTATCTCCCCAATTTCATCATATTTATCCAAGAGTCTACTAATTTTGTTGGCATGAAGCTGTGTCAGGGGAGGTTTAGGTCTGCAATATCCTTGGGGTGGCTGACTGCATGGGAGCACCACAAGCCCCCAGCATTCTGCTCTGTGTAAATTGCAAGTGCCAGACTTTGGTGCTGAAAATAGCACAGGTTCACCAGGGGGAATACCCAGGCCACCAGATCCCATGATCCCATAAAAAGACAGTGAGATGCTACCCCAGATTTAAAAGCTGCTGTGACCTTGGTGGATCCTAAGGTGGTGACTATCTACCCTTTCTCTCCTTTTTCTTTCTCTTTCTTGTCCTACCTTCTTCTCTTCAAAATATATTGTAAGGCAGACCCAAAAATCCACTCCATCCTTGCTTAGTGCCTTGTCCTCTCTGGATGTTTTAAAGTTTGCTAAGTGAAGGTTTGCCTAGTGTCTTCTTCTATCTGGGTGTTCTAAAGTTTGCAAGTAAAAGTTGTTTATTATTAAACCTCCTGAGATTTTTGTTGTTCCTCCTGTGCACCCCCAGAGTAAATCAAATTACCTTCCCCTAAACTCACCAAATGGGCCGGGGCTTTATAAAACCATTTCAATAATGGTTTCAGGCACGTAGTCTGATTCTTAGAGCCATCCTGTGCAGGGTCAGGAGTTGGATTCAATGATCCTTGAGGGTCCCTTTCATCTCAGGATATGTTATGATTCTATGATTCCAGCGTTTTTGGCAGAGAAAACATCAAAACTGCAATCCGCAACAAATTATTTCACTTGGTCTTTTTTAAAATTGTCATCATATTTGGAACCTTCTGTTCTCATTGTAACAAGACTGGTTTAAGGGAGATACACACAGAGAAGAATTAGTTTGGGATTTTCAGACCTGAGTTCTCTGAGAATAAAGGGAAAAATGCTATCTAGTCCTGCTTGCCTATTATTCCCTGTATAATTTTTTGTAGGACTTCTTGAACTACTCCACTTTGAGACATCTCTTCTGATGCTAGAAATTTCTTTTCTACTCATTTTGCAAGGAATTTAAAAGCTTAACATCTGTTATTTTTATGTCAGTGTGATAATACATTCTACATTGTATTGTTTGCCAATTAAATATTTGAATCTCCTCGATTGCAACAGAGTCGTTCTCTAAGAAGATTTAAAAAAAAAATAGCAGAGCAATTGAAGAGCAGTAACTGCCTCAGTTTTATCAAATTCATACTTCATCCCAAAAGCTTAAGTGACTTGAGCAGGGTGACAACTCCCAGATTTAACTAGCTTGTAACAGTTTGAGATCTGTCTAATTGAGCAAACCTAAAGTGTATGACAGCATTGCTCATTTTTCTCAGCTAAGGTTTTGTAACTGGGGTCCATATTGCTTTTGAGCATCAGATTGATGTGAAAACAAAAGTCATGTTGGGGAATGATACGGATTATTGACTGCACTGCAGGGAATATGAAGGCAGAAAGGAGAGCATTAGTGTTTACATACAGCTGAGCTAAACAAGGATGCCAAATGCTCCCCACTAAGAAGTATTTGAGCCATGACCACTAACTAGCAATTTTCATTTTAGGCAGCATATTCTTTTTCAGTTTAACACAGATCACTGCCGTGGGCAGTCTTTGCTTGTTTTACAAGTTGTTTAAATACCTGAAAACAGCTGAACTGGAGAGAAGCGTTGAGATATAAAAAATTATCTGGTAAAAAGGTGTGTGAAACAGCTGGGTTTGAGATTGAAGAACAGTTTCCTCTATGTGGGATTTTTTTCCTCCCACAAAAGCCCTTTCACAGGTGTCACTTGGTTCCTCAGGTCATTGTAAAAGGTACAACACACCTGCCCAAGGGCAGATGCAAGCACCAGTCTGTCATGGAGAGGTGTCAGGGACACTGGATCAAGGAAGATGTCTGGAGCTTAGAAGAACATATTGGGAGCAGATGAGTTTACCTGCTTCATCTCCTTTTGTGTTTTTTCACTGCAGTGAGGAAAACACGTGCGGCTTTTGCCTATACTTAGAAGAGGGAAAAAGCTTGAACGCTGCACAGTGAATTCCAGGGAGGATTACGGTTCACACCAGGTGTAAACAAGAGAAATAGCACCAGAGGAATATGTTTGGGGTTGAGTTTTGCCTCCCCACAATTGGTTTGGAGGAAGACAACTGTGTTTCTAAGTAAATATGGCACAAAGCACAGGGCCTGAGATAAGTAGCAAGTGGGAAGACTGGAATTATATCTGTCTTTGAAAGCAATCTGCCACCTCAAACACAAAGTGGAGGAACAGGAGAGAGAGATCGCACCTGCTAGAGAAAATTAGGGTGTTCTTATACACATTGAGAAGACCATGACTTTGGCAGATCATCTCCTCTTTCCCAGAGCATTTACATGATCAGCTGAAAAGTACTCACCAGAACCCTGCTGCCAGAGCTGGAGACCTTGGGAGGGTGCTGCTTGCTTTTTCTCATGAGCAAGGAAATTTTTTTGCATATTACATAGGCAGGCAATATTTTGAATCACTTCAGGAAGTTCTGTTTTGATTTTCTCACAAGAGCTATAAAATTTAACTTCATCTCTCCATGGGTTTTTACTGACGCCTTGTTAGTAACTTTAAATAATTGTCATATTATTGTGGGAAATAGATAAAACCAAACCAAATTCTGTCTTTGGCAGGTTTCTGTCACTGTATCCTAGTCCATGTTCCCAGTGTCTCAGGAAATTACCAAGGACAAGTGGAAAAAACAAAACAAGCTTCCCATTTATTTCAACATGATTTTTTTAAACATTATTTTAGTGACATTTGTCTTAATTTTGCCCTTAATTATGATGTTAGTGTCCCCCAATGGAGCAGTGTTTTTATGCATGTGAATTATCTCCAGGAGCACTGAATCAAATTGCTTAATTTTGACAGCTGTCCTACAAATACCAGAGGTGCAGGAGTCACCTCACTGAGCTCGTTCTGGGGAGCCCCAGCTTTATTTCCTGCCTTTATTTCTCATATGGTTATTTTGAGTACCAGACCTGCAGTTTACATATTCTCTTTCAGCAGAGAATGGAGGAAGAAAAAGGGGGAAATTACCTCCACATCACCAGCTGATCTGAAGACGCTCAACCAGAAATGTCAAAATCAGGTTGAGCCTTTGCGACTGGACAATATGTATATAACTATGTATGGTATAATATGTATTTTAGTATTTTATATATACTACATATTACATGACTATTAAAATCACAGCACTGGATCTCAGGGTTGACGGCAGGAAAAGTTTCCTAGGTTGGTCTGGTCATGAGGACAGATTTTTCTCTCAGCCCCAGAACAGTGACTAGTCTGACTCTCTCAGCAAATTGGGTCATGTTTTAATCTTGAGATTTTCTGCAACCAGCAGCAACAAACAAGCAGTGATACCAGGTCTCCTTGCCTGTAAAGAGGCTTTGCTATAGGTTTTGTGTAGAATTGCCATCTGTGGGATTTGGTGGGTTGTTTCAGACGGTCGAGACGGAGACGAGACATCTCTGAAGTCAGGTCTTAGAGCATGAGGTTTATTGTGAAAGGGCATGGGTGTAGGGGACCTGCTAGGAGCTGCTAGACACAGCTCAAAGCAGGTCAGAGAGGTAAGAGAGAGAGAGAGAGAAGAAAGAGGATCGAATACAGAATGCCGTGGTTGTCATTTACAATACAATAAATCATCTTCTGTGCTGAATATTCCAATTTTCACTAACCAATCTAGAATAAGCTACAAATCCTACAACATTTACATACAGCCTATGAGAGTCATTGCATTACCATATGGCGTTATATTTTAAACTCTAAAAACTACTTTTTGGACCCTCTGCCAAGTTGGTAGGGTCTGCTCTGACCCTTGGACCTGCCTGCAAGCAGAGGGGATTGTTTCATCAAAAGGGTGGATTACCTTCAGTGGCCGTACCATTGTTTTCCAGTTGTTCAGTAACTGGGGTTTGGTATCTCAAAGCTTGTCTTCATTTCAGTCTCGCTTATAGTTTCCATATTCTCAGCATCTTTTGCCAGGTAATCATATTTGTAAGGCTTTCCTGTTTCATCCTCCCCAACAGTTTTGTCCAGACAACTAATGTGAACATGAGCCTTAAGACATTACTTTAGGGTGTTTTTTTGAATGTCTCTTGTTTCAGTACATAGGAACCCTGACAACAGAATGCTCATACAATAACTGCAAAAAAAAAAAAAAAAAAAAAAAAAAAAGGGNAAAGAGGGTGAGAACTTATCTAATGGAAAATGGATGTCATAAAACTTGTGAAGTTTGTGGATTGTGACAGCATCAGACAGTTGACTCTATTTTGACCAAAGGGAGATGGGGTAATGAAAGGGATGTGCATGCAAGTAAATGTTTGGGGTTTTTTTCTGAGGTTTCTGGGGACACACTAACAAAAGGAGAGGAGCCAAAACTGATTGTCCTGATACTTTTAAGGGACCAAGTAACAGACCAGGTGAAACCCTCCACAGGTCTGTGTTTCTATTGGCTTATAACCTATAAAGAAATAAGGGACATACCCATTACTTTTCTAAGATATTCCATGCTCTTGACAAAGACCTTCTAGCCCAGTCTATGGCCTGACTTACTGATAAAAAGGAATCAACATATCAAACAAAACCATTCTCCTTTGGCCTCAGATTTATGGTGTTATAAAGATCAAGACCTAAGAAGTCATATCTGGGAAATTCACTCTTCTTCTGCTGTCATCTGTTTTATGCTGATGCATTTTTGGTCTGGGAAAGTGCATGAAAACTGGAAAGTAATTTCACAGAGTCCTACAGAAGTATATATTTGTTGAGTAGACATCAGATGATATCAGAAAATAAATTTTATGACACTTTTTGTTGAGCATCATATTTGTTATATAGCAGATTTATGAGGAAAAAAATGTTTCCACAAAGCTCATACCACAGCTGTAGCTCTAGTAATATCTTTAGTAATGGTGGGGTTTGGTTTGTTTTTTTATGTTGGCTTGCAGTGCAGCATATCCTTCTGACAGAAAAGTAATCAAGTATATTTATAGATATGATACTTGGACATAATGAAATAGAATACAACCATAAATATCCCCGAAGATTGGACATGATAATTTGTTTCACAGTCAATATAAATCCACTTTGTGCCTCTTATCTATCCTAACTTTATGTAAGAAAATACAATAGATGAAATCTTTTTGTATTTGTGCATAATATATTTTCATAGAAAAATGCTGTCATAAAGACGAACTTTTCAGCAGGAAGGTGGAATTTCCCATTTAGACAACATTACAGAACTAGGAAACTTCTCACATACCTCATTTCATCAATCTCTGAATAAAGACTTTTAATTCAATTCAAAAGTTTCGGATTTAAAGGTGAATTTACTATTCTAAATCAGAAGCAAAGTCTCTGATATCAGATTATTTAGGTGATGAATCACTTGAACATTTTGGTGAAAAGGATGGATTGTCTGTTCTTGAGAAGTATCATAATTTGTATTTTCTCTCTGTTTTGGAGAAGAATAATCAATTCTTACATTGTTTGTGGTTTTAGTTTGAAATTTGACAAGCTTAGGATAAAAATATGTCCTGTCCAATTTCAAGAAAAGCTAACTGGGACACTCTGAATGGTGCAGGGAACTGACAGTTGCCAGGACAATGTGCTTTCCAAGGTGTATGTTCCAGATTGCATTCTGTTCAGGTTATCCAGGCTTTGTAATTATTCCGGAGGAGATTCCTTGGATATATATGCAAACCCAACCTTCACTGAAACCACTGACTTTTGGAGAGCTCTTGAAAAAGCTTTGTAACTTCAGAGCAGTATCCTGCATTGAAGCCTGGAGCCTAACACAAGAGATTTAAAGCAATGTCGGTGGCATGGTGATAGGGTTTGAGCATCCAAGGATCAGAAGGACTAATGTGTGGTTATCAGGCTCACTGTAGTATATTTAATGGAGAGAATTCACTGGGGATCAGTTCATGGTATGGATTAGCTTATGAGACAGAGCTCCTCCACAAATTCACCTTTGATGCACAGTGCACTGTAATAATACTTCTGATAGCTAACTTTTGGTATTAGGCTAACATCTGAACTCTTTCCCAGAAATTAGAAATTGAGCAGGTGTTGTGGTTTAACCCCAACTCTGACACTTCACCCCAGTGGGATGGGAGACCAAAGCAGAGGTGTACAAGTGACAAAACTTGTAGGTTGAGATAAAGACAGTTCAATAGGTAGAGCAAAAGCTTTGCACAAGCAAAGGAAATCATTCACCACTTCCCATGGGCAGGCAGGTGTTCAGCCCCCTCCAGGAAAGCCAGGCTCCATCACATGTAAGGTGACTTGGGAAGACAAATTCTGAACATCTCTGAATGTCCTCTCCTTCCTTCTTCCTGCAGCTCTGTAGGCTGAGCACGAAGCTGTGTGCTGTGGGACATTCTGTGGTCAGCTGGGGTCAGCTGTCCTGGCTGTGTCCCCTCCCAACTCCTTGTGCACCCCCAGCCCTCTCGCTGCTGGGTTGGGGTGAGGAGCAGAAAAGGCTTTGACTGTGCAAAAGCTGCTCAGCAATAACAAAACCATCTCTATATTATCAACCCTATTTCCAGCGTAAAGCTAAAACACAGTCCCATACTAGCTACTCTTAAGAAAATTACTCCAGCCAAAGCTGGCCCAGCAGGGGAGCTCTGCGTGGCTCCGAAGTGCAAATTAGAGCCTGTGCGCTCAAACAGATGAAGAGGGAAGGAGGGAGCAGCCTCCAGGAGGAGGTCCCTGCAGCGGTGGGATGGGAGGTGACCCCACTGAGGTATTTCCAGGCTTGTACCTGACACAGCTCTGTACCTTCACTGCTGCTCAGCTCAGCCTGAGGCATGATGATGAGCTAAAGCACATAGGAAATTCAGCTCAATGAGCTGAGGCTAAACTGTGTGAAATGTCAGTTCTCAGCAAGGGTAATAACACTTCAGGGGCATAAATCATCTGTTGGGACACAGCCAGACAGCAACAAATTGCAGGCCTAATAAGAGAAAATACACATGATATATGGTAGGTGTGATTAAGTTTCAGGGCAAATATCTGCCAAATAGGACTGTAAGGGTGGTAACACAGGGGAAGGCATAGGGCAAAACCAGCGTGAGCAGCGAAGGAGGGTGTGACTGGCAGTGCTGAGATATAATCAGTGAGCCAGCACTCAAGGAAAGAGCCAGCTGAGGCTGCTGAGGGTGGCTCTGAAGAGGTACAGCTTTGGGAAGGAAAAACCACTTGGCTTCCCTCAGAATAGGCTGCATTTTCAAGTGGCAGAAACACTGGCAGAGGTTATGGCTGTAAACTGAACAGCAGCAGGTGGGAATGCCACAAGCACAACGTTTTCCACACGGTGCTTCATCTTGTGATTCGATTCTGCTCACCCCCTGGGAAGCCCAACATCATCCTAATCTGCATCCATTGTTGTATAAATAAACACTTGTCTGAATTACCCCTTTCTCTGTGAGGACAGGTTACTGCTGGGCCAGCAGAAGGCTCACGTGTGCTCACCTGTAGGAAAGCACTTTCCCTGGCTTGGGCCCATGGCCAGCAAGCTGCTGTTCTCACACCCCACACTCCTGCCCCAAAGGTACTCAGCATCTCCTCCAAGAGCCTCAGCTACTCTCTGTCCTGTCTCTGCATTTATGGGCAGTTGGGTGACAAGGATAGGCATCCGAGAGACCCCAGGGAACCCTTTGGGGACAGAGCAGTGTGAGCTGGGGCACTGGTAGGGAAGAGGATGGACTTTCCTTCTCCCGGAGCAGAAAGACCAAAACCCCTTGGAGGCAGTGGCAGAGGAGGAAGCCTGATGGGGTCCCCACTCAAAGCAGTGGGAGCTATGTGAAAACAGCGTTTTGGCAGCAGTTTAGCCCCTCAGAGGATGAGCACAGCTCCAAAGGCTGCTGCAAAATGTCCCACCTGAGCTCAGAGGTGTCCCTGTGAGAAGCACTTGGTGTGACAACCTATGATCAACCTCCATGGGGAAGCCTTGACAGACCTAGGAGTGTTCTGTCATTGTGGGAAAAAATCTGTGTCTGCCATGGGTCTGGTGGCAGCTCCAAAGCTGGGCAGGTTTCTAGAGGCTGCAGGAGCTGTCTTGGTCACAACACTGAATCTTGGCACATAGGAATAGATGCTGGAAAGGAGAGTTATACTGACCCCAAGAAAATGTTACCCTCACAAGAACAAGAAAAAGGTAATGAGTAACTTAGACAAAGCAGTGGATAGCCATCAGCTGTTTTTCAGCCTTACTTATTTGACAATGACATTGGTTGCATATTTCTTGATAAGCAAAAAACAAATGCATCAGATTACTAACTAACAATCTTATGCTTCAGAAAATAACAGACTTTAATATTTTTATTTAGGCATAAAGGGAGACTAAAAAAAATCTAAAATTGCAATATGATGCAGAGAGTACTTTGATGTAGCGCTGATGTAATAAGATACCTTTAGTGTTGCATAAACACCCTTTTGTAGGGGGTATCAGGCCAGCCTCAGTAAACTGTGCACACTAATTTGCATCTGACAATTACACATGCCAGCCACGGAATGCAGAAATACTCTGCAATGCAAATTCCCTGCCAGTAGGGGATTTCACCTGAGATAATCAAATCTGCATATGTTGATAGATGAATGTCTGACATACTCAGCTGGAAAATCTGATTAAGCCTATTTTTAAGAAATATTTTCAGAATTATGCAGTAGCACAACCTGCAGCCACTATTTCCTGGTTATGTTTTAAGACACGAGGCAGTTACACCCCTTTCAAATCTGGAAATTGCATGTGCAGTTACAGGGGGGAGGGAAGGTTTGGGAAGGTTTGGGAAGGGAAGAGAAGGGAAGGGAAGGGAAGGGAAGGGAAGGGAAGGGAAGGGAAGGGAAGGGAAGGGAAGGGAAGGGAAGGGAAGGGAAGGGAAGGGAAGGGAAGGGAAGGGAAGGGAAGGGAAGGGAAGGGAAGGGAAGGGAAGGGAAGGGAAGGGAAGGGAAGGGAAGGGAAGGGAAGGGAAGGGAAGGGAAGGGAAGGGAAGGGAAGGGAAGGGAAGGGAAGGGAAGGGAAGGGAAGGGAAGGGAAGGGAAGGGAAGGGAAGGGAAGGGAAGGGAAGGGAAGGGAAGGGAAGGGAAGGGAAGGGAAGGGAAGGGAAGGGAAGGGAAGGGAAGGGAAGGGAAGGGAAGGGAAGGGAAGGGAAGGGAAGGGAAGGGAAGGGAAGGGAAGGGAAGGGAAGGGAAGGGAAGGGGCAAAACCTGTGTACACAAATAACAGTTTACTTTGTGAAGAATTATTTGGTTTAGTTTTTCTGGCCATTTCTGTAACCTAGCTACAGAATATTTTATTTCTCTGTGTGTTTTCTTTCTCTGTTGAAAATGTTTATCAACATCTGTGGCACATAAAAGGAATTTCAGGACACAAGCTAGCAGGAATTTTCCAAATAAGAATTAGTCCTTTGAAACATGTATATAGCTTATTTTCCTCATATGACTTGCACCTTAGGGTAGCTGCTCTCCCAGTATTAACACCCTTTTTCTGTACAGGCAATGGTATGCAGGTAATAACCACTTGCTTCTGGTTTGTTTGGAACTACTTTAAAATGTCACAGGATTTTGATTCAGTGATTTAAGGATTTGAAGATTCTCTGAAATCAGGAGCATGGAGATTGAATTTACCAGAAGAGTCACAGCATGAATAAATGTACTTGAAACACAACCTGGAAAAAAACCAGAAAAAATAAAACTATATAGGCAAGAAATTTGTTATGTGAAGAAATAAATCCTGTATTTAATATAGAAAACTGTTTTGAGCTGTTATACAGTCTATTTGTCTTGGTGGTTAGATCATTAATGTGTTATGTGAGCATGCTAATTATGCACTAAATGTGACAATTGAAATGATGGCATGTGCAAAAACAGTGTATTTCAGTATATATAAGCATATATAGTTACCTTGAGTATACACAGAAATACATTGAAAAAACCACACATTTAATTACAAGTATGAAACTGCTTAAACAACTTTGACTCATAAAATGTGGGAGTCACAAATTACATTTTTGTCAATATTTCTGTTATTCTTTCATATTTTGACAAGTGAATCTTAATCAGTTAAAAAAAGAAACCCATTGTTGACTTGCTTCTACCTTTCTGTGACAGATAGAGTGAGTCTTTCTGTTCTGAGTGCCAGATAATTTCTTTAGTAAACATGTAACACTGCAGAAAAAATAAGTAAGTAAATTGAAGGTTTCAGTCTTAAATCATGGAAAGTTTTGCCTTTTTTGTTGTTGCTGTTTTATTGGGCTTTTCGCCACATCCGTGAAAATTAATGACAAGTTTTAATGTACTGCTAGCATTTCAAAATGGCTTTCTATCAAAGGACTAAGGAACCAAAGAAAAAGCCAAACATACCACAAGCAAGAAATAATAATTATTTCAATCTCTGCCCTTTTATATGCCTCATTTTGGATTACTTATAAGAGAGATTAGGTTTTTGAGAGAAAATTGACCTTCAAAAGGGACTGAAGTCCTTTATCTCCCAAACTACTATTGAGCTCTACTTCAGGCCATCACAGATCCAACATCTTATGTAAGGGCAAAATTAATTCAAAAGGTGCAAACTCTCCTTCTTGTAATCTGCTTGATTTTGAAATAATCTGAACATGTCTGTGTGTAGACAAACCTTATGAAAGTCTATAAAGAAAACCGTTATCACAAGCCATTCACCAGTTGTGATGCCATTACTGGAAAATATACCAGTTTAAAAATTTTGTAATCAGGGGTTTTGTGCACCTTTGCCCCAGGAAAAGCAATTTTTTTTCCAGAGCATTGTTCCATTGAGTGAGGTCTGATGAACTCAACATATCTACAGGCTGGGAGTAGCCCAAAAGGTAAAGGGCCATCAGCGGCCGTGAACGGAACATCTGCTCCAAACCTCACCCCTGGTGGGTCAGAGACACCTGGTCCGGAAAAGAGGGATAAGGGAGAAGACCTAATAAACGTCAGAGGTGAAGAAATCCGGATCCAATAGGAAGCCAAATACTAAGAACTATGCAACTTGGGACCAAAGAGCGCTGAACCAATTAATTTCTATGAGTTTTGACTGTATAAAATATCTGAAAAATCTAGTAAAAGCCATGTGTCGTGGAATGATTCTCTCTGCGCACCCGGGCTATGTGTGGATGAGATGATTTCTGTGGCACATCCTGGCCAGAAAATAAAGTAATGCCTTGACTCTCTAACATTAAAAATGTTGTTGGAGGGCTTTTATTTTTCCCGCAGGTTACCGAAAATCAGGAGAAATAAAGAAACTCCTCTAGCACTATATTTTAAGTGGTATAGAATCAGACATTATTTTATTTACTGGCCAGGATGTGCCAAGGAAAGTATTCCAAAAACACATACTTTTACAGGATTTTCCCCCAAGTTTTATACAGCAAAAATCCATAGGCATGTACTGTTTCAAAGTTCATTGGTCCAGAGTTGAGCAACCCTCAGTATTCAGTTTTCCATTGGATCTGAATCCCCTCGCCTCCAATGTAAATTAGATCTTCATTTTTCAAATTTTTTATCAGTCCTTTCCTGGCAAGATGTCTTCAACTCTGTCAGAGGTGGTGTCTGGAGTGGATGTTTGTAGATGGACACCGATGTTCCGTGAATGATCTTTATCTTTCTGGGTATCTTTTGGGCTACTCCCAGTCTGTAGGTATGTTGAGTTCATCAGGCCTCACCTGGCAGAACAATGCCCCAGAAAGAAACTTAAAATTCCTTTTTCCTGGGGTAAAGACAAGCAAAGCCTTTGACTAAAGTTATACAAAAATTCTAAACTGGTATATTTTCCAACAACACCATGGGGCAATTACTGGAAGCTCCTAAATGTAGTTATTTCTGCTCATGCACCTGCACCCTCTCTCTCTCTCCAGTGCCGCACACTCCAAGCACCCTCTGTCCCGTGGAAGCACTGGTCCCCTCCACCTCATCCTGCAGGAGCAACCCAGGTGTCATCACAGGCACGGAGGCTGCTCTTGTCCTCCTCTCTTGATCAGTCCTTCTTTGGCTCCTTGCAGAGGTGAAACAAGGAAACCGGATGATCTCTTCCAGTGAGGCAGGCGATGAAGAAAGTATTTTTTGTTTGGTTTGGAGGAACCTGTCAGCACTGGAGGTATTTTTCCATGGAGAAGTGTTTCCTCAGGCCTCATTCTGATGTGGCTGTGATGCCTTAGGATTTTTAGCTTTTACATTTTTCATGTATCTGTAATTTTAGTGTATAACTCTGAACTCCATACAGGGTGCCAAAGCTGCTGTTCCCAGCATTTTAGACAAAACAATTCCTCTCAGTTAGAAAGTCCAAGGACACTTCACTGCCTCAGAGCCCCAGAATATGTAAACCACAGTGAACTGGGGGGAGCAAGCTTGGGAAAAGTGACATCATCACCTGAAGGTGTAATTGGAGGATTAAGGCCTGATATGTTAATAGACAGAACTTATAAAATGTGACGAAATCGTGACTTGTCATCCATTTTGTGTGTAGCCTCTCGAGTAGGCTTTGTCTGCCCTGAATGCACCTGAAGGCCTTGAATAAATTTGTCTGCTTTTTATTCTCCTAACTTTGTCTAGCCTCTGTTTCAGGTAAGCCCTGTTCAGGCAGCAGCTGAAGCTTCTCTCTTCTCATCCAAGTGGCAGAGTTATGGGGTGATGTTAATCGTACCAGCAGCAGCCTGCAGGATGTAAAGCTGGAAACTGCCCAGAGCTCTCAGGAAATTATCTGATAGATTTAGAGCTATAACTTCCTTTTATTCAATTGTTTTCTGAGAAGTGATTTTAAGCTCCAGCATTTGAATAGAAACTCAGCATCAGATTAGTTCTTGAACAGAATCTATAGCGACTAATAGCCAATTCTCTCTCCCAATAGACTTTCTTCTTTAAAACCTCAGGGAAGCAATTGTTGCAGCAGAGTTCAGTGAGGTATTTCCTAATATATTGTCAATTAACAATTTTATTGACTGGAGAATTCAGCTGATTTCTTTGTATATTACAATCACATAAACAAAGATATCAGGAGGTAATTAAATGAAACATTGTTTAAAGAGACATAATATAAATCTACCAATTGAAATAGAATTCAAATATTTAAAGAACTACCAACATTTATTTCATCGGCATGAAATTGGAGACAGATAAAGAGATTCAGCATTTCATTTAGAACATTTTCCAATCTTCAGGATTTGAATGCTTTAAGAAAGTATATACTGAAAAGCTATTTAAAGTAAGACTAGATTTCCTTAAGCAGAAGTAAAACAGAAAAGAGGTGATGAAGATCAATTTTTAAACCATAGTTTATACTCATTTTAAAGCCTTCTCAACTTTTCTCTCTGTTAAAAAGTAAAAACACCATAATGTATTCTTTTTGCTGTCAAGTTTTTGGTTCTGGTTGTTTTGTTTTTTTTTTTTTTCAGTCAAGTGATACTTGTTTTCTTGGGATAAAATTTCACCCATTGCTGTGATGGCTCCTTATGTATTTAAGAAAAGGTGCCCGTCCCTGTGAAGTGGCTGCTGCCTGTTTGACTTTGCAGAAGGCAGCTTGTGGCTGCAGCCTGCAGTGCACGGCGCCCTGGCAGCCCTGGCACACTCCGGAGGGGATGGGACAAAAGTGACAATTGCACAGGCAAAACAATTGTTCGTGTGCACTGAGCACACCTGTAGGAGTCTGGTAATGGACCTAAATCACAAGTCTGCCTGCTGAAGCAGAATTTATATCAGGGCAGGTCTGAAACACAAGCAATCTTGGTGAGGGTGCAGAAAGTAAGGAAGCAGCAGCCAGGCTGAGAAGGAAGGCACACCAGCCATGAGGCATCCCCAGTGCCCAGGCCTAGCAAGAGCAATTAACAGCACTTAGATGATCAGCTCACTAGAAGCTATAGGAGAAGCTACCTATATTCACTGCAGAACATGATTCTGGATATGATTTGGGTACTTCTATCCTCAAATCGTACTTGTAAATTACTGAGAGGAAGGGAAGGCAGAAGCCAAGGCAGTGTGGAGAAGAGGGCAATGCTGCTGCAAGGCTGACCAAAGTTTAAAATTCTGGGCACATCTTGGGGACTTCCAAGGAGAATAGAGAAAGTTATTACACAGGCTTTCTATTATTAAGCCTGATTACTTCTGGAGTTTTTAATGACCTCTCTTAATGACCTTCTTTTTACTGTATGGCTGACCTGAATTCTTATATATAAGGACCTATTTTTTTGTTTGGTTAGGGTTTTGGTCAGTAAAGCCTGTCTGTGAAGTGGACCAAGTGGACTCAACTGAACTCAAGTGAAACTGAGATCACTCCATCTTTCTATCAGCAGTGGAACCAGATAAAACAGCATAGTGGGGACCTCCTAAGTAATTTGTGCCCTTACACATATGAGGGACCCAAGAGAAGCATGGTCTCTGTGATACAAAAGCATCAGATATAACAAGATTTTTGACAAATAATTATACCAGGAAAACCCCAGAACAACTCTTGTGTTTTATGTTAAAATACTACTTGCAAAGACTTACGTTTCCCAAGAGAAGCTCATAAAAGCACAGGTGATAAAGCAAACTAGAAGGTAGGAAGCTGAAGAAACAGGGTAGGATATTCTAAGACCCTTTTCGACTCTTGAAGTTTGATTTGGGATGATAAAAAAGAGAAGCCTCATGTAGTTCTCTTGATTAGCCTCTCATTTAATAAAATAAGGATGTAATAACAAAAAGGTAAGACTGCAATTACCGGGCATGTACGAAAGCCTGGATGCCACTAGTCCCAGAATGGGAAAAGTGGGGGAGCAGTGAAAAGTGATTGGTTAAAACCATATTAAAACATATCGTTGTTTTCCATAGAGATCATTACAGACCAGTCACTTCAGCTAATATGAATGCAACACTCATTTTTCCTTCTGCTAATGAGTTTTGGGGATTCAACATTCTGTTGAATCAGGGTCAAACTGAGGCTGCCATCAGGAGCAGTAAGTATTACAGTCCAATATTTAAGGGTTATTTCCACAAACAGAGACTGTAAGGACTATAGGAAATTAAAATTTCAATCAATATCTCTTCATTTAGAACCAGTTTGAATTCTTTTATCACAACCTTAACATTTAAGGAAAAATATTCTTTCCTAACATAAATCATTTCACATACCTTCAGAGGGAGACTTGGAAAATTAGAATCCTTTTTTGTTATTCCACTCTGGGTATATTTTTTTCATAGTGTGTAATGCTGTTCCTGTACATTTTCCATTTATCTACTAATATAAAAATGTAGCATTTGAAGCTTACCAAACAGATCAATGTGGATGTTACCATCATCTGGATAAACATATTTCTGTGAGAATTGAAATATGGATGTTTTGTCTAGCAGAAAATCTGGCATTCATCCTAGGGTGTCCTCCTTGTTTGACATACTCTGCAGCTTGTAGATCTTGGAGAGACTGATACAATCACAGGCAGGTGTTTTGGATGCAGCTGAGACCAAAGTTCAGCCCATTTACAGAAGATGACAACTCCCAACAGGTTTTCATTTCTTACTAGAAGATAAATTAGCTCAAGAGACTGCAGAGACATTTCCAGGTTAAATCACAGCTGCTAAGAGGGCTGCCTTGAACAGAAGGATTCGTGCTTCAAACCTGTATCAATAAAACAAATAGAAAACAGAGGAGGTGATCCAGAAAGTTACAACAATAGCTCAGTTTTGGAAGCAATTGTTCAAAGGAAAAGGACAAAATACTTCTGTTGAATATTTGGTTGTCTGGAGCCAGAAAAGAATGAGATTAATCACAGTTTCTGGGTTTTTTAATGGAACATGGGATCAAATGAAAGAAATTGCTGTAAAGTTTAATTTTCTTAAGCAACTTCTAGAGCATACCAAATGTTTAAGAAAATAACAATAAAAGTGTATGAACATGTTACTATTCATGAGGGAAGGAACATTATCCTTTTCTATAGTCTATAAAAACCCTCAAATTATTGTCATTTACTTATTTTACGATGACTTCAAAGTCCTCTCACCCCTCTGTCTATATCTCAAGTCTGCAAAGTTGGGACCAGAGCTGTTCCTCAAAAATCTCTGAAGAACTTGCAGGTCTGCAGATGCAGAGGGCTAGATGAATCCCAAGTGTAATTTTTATAGACTCTGACAACTTGATGGTCTTTAAGGGCCTCCCACTGGTCAAACAACAGAACTACATTAGTACCCTCTTAAATTAAAGCTCCCTTGGCTTTGGATTTAGGTGTGTGAGGGCTCTGGCTGCTCATATCAGACGAGGAGGGCTCAGATAGAGCCTGGGCCAGAGTACGGGGAAGACCCCGGGATTATTTGGAAGAGATATTCTCGTGGGAGTAGGTGAAAGGAAGTGAAAGGAAAATTTCCATCCAGAAAATCACTTTCCGTGCTTATTTAACTTCATTCGACTCAGAGTTCCCTGAGGATGGGCTACCTGGTTGTGCCATATGTTATTTTTCAAATGAGTCACGGTTTGGTGCATGGAAAGAGAACTTTTTAAAAAAGAACCTATGAAAATTGCAGGGGAAGGGGGCTGAGATGTAGTGGAGATAGGCAAAAAGGCAGGAGGAACCAGATAGAATAGAAACTGAGAACGAACTTGCCCTTGTTCCTCAAGATTTCCCTTCTAGGACTAGAAATAATCTCTAACTCAGCCTAGACCTGCCAGGCACTGAGTCAGTTTTGAAAATATGGTCCTTCTTCACACAGACTAATATTGCCAGCTCTCTTCAGCCATCTGGCAGAGCCCAAGCCTGGATCACGTCACATCAGTCTGCCAGATCACCTAAACACATTTTTCTCTTTTCATGCTGTTGTTATACTCCTTCGTTCTGTTTCCATTTCCACATTACTCTTCTTAACTTTATTGTCTCATGTTTCTCCTGCTCACGAGGAAGAGCTTTCCTGCAGCAGTAAGCTTGAGTGAGTATCCTTGTATCATCCTGCGTGGGGCAATCCATCAGCGCTATATCCCTGCTCTGGGAGGTCCAGGCATTTCCTAGTCCTGCAGCTGGCCTGAACTGTCTTGAAGATTGTCAGTGTTCAGGCAGCATGCAAATCTAGCCAGCCCTTGCAAAAAAAAAGGGAATTTCGGCCTTCTTAGAAAGTCACTGGAGCATCTTGTCTGCCTAGTATCAACATCGTGATGTTGCTGCATGTTGTGGTGGAGGAAGCCAGGCCTTAGGAAAGACCCCTGAGCACTCTCCTTCCCAAAGCACAGGCTGCAGACAGAATTGTTTCCCAGGCTATGCAGAGCACTCCCTGTTAAGTGAAAAAAATGGCAAATTTGGCTTTGACCCTCGACTGTCCTAGAAAGCAGTGGCACAGCTCACTGAAGGAGGTTAATTCTCCTAAGGGTGGCTACCAAAATAATCATTTAGCAGCTAAGAGTATGCCTAAGGCTTTACCCACATGGCAAGTTTATCCTACACCTCAACCCAGGCTGTTGAGCTTTAGCTACTTGTGCCCCCTTCTCCCACTCTGTCCAGAGACATTGAGCCTCCTGGCTCACCCTTTGGGTCACCTTGTCACACACAGCAGGGGTGGAGGGGACAGCTGGGTGCTTTCCATGAGGAGCAGCTCCCAGAATCACCTCCCCACAGCACTAAGCCTGGGAGCAGGGCAGGGTGAGCAGGCAGGTCCTGACATTGCTCTTCAGGTTGCTGTTCTTGGTGGCATCTCAGCTGTCCAGTGCCACCTTCTGAGTGATGTCCAGGGGCTGACATGGATACTGCAGTGATGAAGCAGGTGCATCTGGCCAAAGCAATTATGGAGGATAGAGCTCGCCTAGCAGAGCCACAGCCAAGAAAAAGCATAATTCCATTTCCTAGGTTCTGATAGCTCAAAATTTGCCTCTCCTGGTTAGAAATACACACACAGTGCTTCTCTGCAAAGAGAAAGTCCTGACAGCCTAGCCTTGGGGTACTCTCTCAGTTGAGCTGTTTATTCTTGGGGACCACCGGTACCAAAGAGCCACGAGCATGAGCTGACTCTTGTCCCTCCTGAAGACTGTGATCAAAAGTAATTTAGTTAAGTACCAAAGAAAACCCTGTTTTCTCTTTATTTCAAATGAGCCTTAATTTCTGTGTGAAATACACATTCCTTGTGTTCACATCCTCTTGCAACAGACATCTAACATGGTTCAGATCCTGACTGGGGCTCCTGCTCTCCGGTGACCACAAGGCAAGCAAGCTTAGGGCAGCAAACTCAGATCTGCAAGTCCAGGGTGAGACTGAGGCACAGTGAGAGAGCAGATGCTCTTGTAGGTCAACATAGATGGGCAAGAGACTGATAAACCTGCCCTGGCGACTGAGCCAGCTATGGGAATCAAGTCAAATGCATTAGGTCATCTGCAAATGGGATTGAAAGAGTCGGTAATCACAGAAAACAGAACCAGGAGTAGACAAGTCTTCCTTTTACTAGCAGAAGAACATGTGCTGTATTTCATTAAATCACCCAAATTCAAGAAAGAAGCAGCTATTTGTGGGATCCTTAAGCACTGGCAGCAGACTATAACTTAAAATGAACCACCTCTCCGAGGCCAAATCTATGGTTGCACTAAATCAGGATAACTCTAGCGCCTTCAAAAGCCCCTAATTCAACCTCAACTTCTGTGTCTCTGAGTTTGCCTCTGGTTTCCATCATGAAAGCAATTCAGGGTTATGCTATCTATAGACAACCCAGTCCCATGCTATAAAGGGACTACATGACTTTCAACTCATTATAGATACTAATAAAGCAGCCAGGGTCCTTGACATTTAATCTACTGTCATAATAATGTTGGAAATAATCAAAATGGGGAAACTCATTTCATAGTTTGGGCTCTTGACTGGCTGAGGATAACATTTTATGTTGCCCTGGTAAAGGGCAGGTGAGATCATGCCTTTCATGTTGCTTAAAAAAAAAGTAAAGAATACTGTGTAGAAAATAAAAAGGGTCAAATTCTCCTTTCAGACACATCGCTCTTGTCTGGAGCCATCATTCTTGTTATGTGCCACTCTGGCTTGTCCCTCAGTATCACAGGGACACCAAAAGCTAAGATGTTCATGGCAACCAGGAGTGGTCCTCAGGTAAGTGTCGAGACAACCCTGCTCTTAGAAGTATTTTTAAATTGGAAGTAAAGGTCCTTCAAAGAAAATCTAAAGTTTAAGAGACCACGATTCATGCTTCTAGACAGAGGGAGCTCCCTTCCACAAGCCCCACAGCCCTAGTTTACAGCAGCCTCAGGACTTGGCAGGGACAGCCTTCTCCAAGATGGTAAGGAACATGTCATGGGAATGATACAGGTGGAAAAGTACAAAGATACTTAGCAAATGCCCTGGAAGGACTCCTGCCTGTCTGAGATAGCAATACAACCTGTCCTGGACACTCGCAAGTTTGCCACCCAAGGGAGAGAATATGCAATGGTGCAAAAACGGGTGACACTTCCTGCAAGAAGGCTTGAATTTTTATCTCTGTTACTCCAACCAAACCAAAAGACTATTGAATGCAATGGAAAGACTTTCAGGCTCCCTTTGAACCTGGGAAAACCTCCCAGTGACATTCTGACACCCCTTCAGAGCAAAATCAACCTGACCAGACTGCCACACCGAGGAAACCCCAGCTCACTGCCCAGGTGGGAAATGGGTCTGGGTTTTCAGGCCAGGGTCCCTTAGCCAGGCACCAGAAGGTGATGCTGCAAAAGCCAAACAGCCTGCGGGAACACTGGGGAGGTCCTGGGAAAAGGCAGTGGCTAGGAGCTCACCCCAGGGCTGGGGAGCATTTGGCTTTGCCTTCCTCTGCCTGCCTGGCTTCAGACATGAGGATGCAGCATCTCCCACAGGGAACTGTTTCACTGTGTGCACAAGACACACATTCTGCTGGCATTAATCTTTCAGTCTGCTCACTGCCAGGCTAGCTTGAAGGAGCTATTACACAGTCTATAAAATTTAAAAGAATAAGAAAAGCTTAGCTCCCCATTAAATAGATTGAAACAAAAACTACTCAGAGCATCTCTTTGGAAGCAGCCACACAGACTAGACACATAACAAGAGTCAGAAAGGGGACAAGGGTTGCAAGAAAGAAACAAATTTGCTGGAGAAGATGCCCAGAAAGTACAGTTACAGTTTTTAAAAGGAAAAGGAAAAGGAAAAGGAAAAGGAAAAGGAAAAGGAAAAGGAAAAGGAAAAGGAACCTGACATATAAGACCAAAAAAAAAAAGTAAAATGTAAAAACATAATTTTAGAGAATGTAGTTTATCATAAATGCATCCTAAATAGCTTTGGTTCAAACTAGAGAATCAGAGCAGGGGTGTAACAAATCCTGCCCTGGGATTCAAGAGTGTCAGGGCAGTTGTAAGGGTTTCTGTTTTCAGTGACAGCCTTGGTTTCCAGTGTAAGTGCACCATCCTGCAGGAGCAACAAGGTTAGAGGTTTAACAGCATGAACTCTTCTCAAAGCTCAGCTCTGTGTTTGTGTGTATCCAAACCCAGGGGGAGATAAACTCAGCTGCAGGAAATGCTGCTCCCATCTCTACTTCCACCTGTCATCATTGAAAGGAATGAGAAGGGAGTGTCTTTACAAACCAGCTGTGACTCTGCTGGTAAGATATGACCGATACAGAGAGACACAAAAAAGAATGGGAAGGATTTCCACAGGAATTCCACTGATTGACCTGCCCAAGACTCTGTTAATAAACTACAAGAACAGAGACATTAGAAAAAGAAGAAAGGTGGGATGTAGAAGGGGGTCTGCATTAGGTGTTCTGGGAAGTCTGTACCTCTCGAGTACCTCAGCCAATGTAGAAAGGGAAGGAACTCTGGCCGGGAAATTAAGATAAAAAGAGGCTGCGTCCTCTATCAATTTGAGAGACCCCATGGGAAATGCCCATGACCTCTCCCTTTATTCATGAATAAAATTACAGGACTCTGTCTCCTTTTTGGACATAAACCTCTGGCTTTTGTGGATTAATTTTCCCAGAAATCATGATTTACCAGGAATAGTTAGATAAGCACAATACATGAATTACTGAAAAGAATGCTGGCACTTTCTGTCCAGAGTAGAAGCGGGACGAGACCTGTGTAAGAAAGCTTGAGTTGTGAATGAAGCTGCTCAGCAGCTATTTTGCTTTTCTGCGAAGAGGGATGTATTTAGACTCCAGCTCAGGCTGAGTGACGGAGCAAAGCAGCAGAGGCCACCGAGCCGGGCTGGGGCGAGGGAAGCACCGCAGAGTCCCTCGCACAGCCGCGCAGGCAGGATGCGCTCACCGCCGCACCGCTGATGCTGCTCCCGGGCACAAATCGCTCCTGATTTACAATCAAATGAGCTGTTCCGCTCACCGAGGAGAGTCTGGCCCCCTTCGGTCAGGCGTGTGAGGCTCTGCGAGAGCGCTCTCATGGTCCTTATGGCATCATCGGTGAGGAACAGCAGGGCTTTGCTGGGAGCTCCCGCTCCGCCAAACCGCACGGGAACTGCCGGGGCTGTGTCATCGTTTGTAGCCGCGGCTTTCAGAGAAGGGATTATGTCCCAACAGGAGCTGCAGTGAGCCTCAGAGACCGGCATTTTGCTAATGGAAGAAAGCCTTAATAACCCTCTTACAAAGTAGTCAAGGGCACAAAATGTTTTAAAAGGCCATTGGAGAGTCAGCCATGCAGTGATGACCGCGTCCCGAGCCTGCACTATTTGGAGTGAAAAGCTTGGTATCCTGCTGGCCAAAACTGAGCAGGACCTTAGCTGCTGGTCATTTAGGCCTTATTAAAACACTCAGAAGAGAGAAAATATCGAACTAGAGGTTTACCAGCAATCAGAATTTCAGCCCACATCTCTGTATTAATAACAAGCGTGAATCTTTACACTGATGTCAAACATCATTAGGTGAGCCACAAATCCTTACGAAATTTTGCGAGCAAAGGTGTCAGAAGAGAAAAACAATCGAGGAGACGTGATCTGGCAAACCAAGCCTCTCACTAGACCTCTTGTAATGCGAATCTGGGTGCATCTCCGGGGCACAGCAAGCAGAATGCTGCTGTCTCCAGGCATCAGTCCCTCCCCGAGATGGGCACCGAGGAGCCGGAGCAGAGCCTGCCGCTCAGCTGATGCCACGGCAGATGGGTATGGTGGAAGTGCTGCTGCAGTGGCTGCCTGGATTTCTGCAGGACTGTGCTGCAGGAGTGAGGATCCAACACAGCACTTCATCATTTTTGAGCCAGTGTTATGAACGGCCTGTTGTTAAACAAAGTGGAGATGATTCATGTTTTTCTTTATAGTGTTTAAAAGAACAAAACATTTAGAAAACTTTGCACTTTTGAGATGTCCTCATTCTGTCATTTGAGCAACATTTTATTAATCTTTTCATACAGTCTTGATTAAGTTTGAGGACTAGGAAGTGAATTGCAATCTCTTTTTCAAAACAAAGTCCATATTGTCAATGTGACAGCACAAACATGATTTTGGTTGAAAAATTTGTTCGGACAGTGCAGAACAAAAGCTCATCCTGTGAAGAAAAGATAAAGAATGAATCTGAGTTTGCAGTAGGACAGTTTTTGCTTCAGTTTCCCCAGTCTAATGAATTAATACTCATATCTAGTTCTCTCCTGTTCATTCATTTGTACTAGACAGTAGTATCTGACTTGAAAACAGGCAAAGGAAATTAAATTTTTCCTCTTAAATTCAGCATCTGATTTCAATTATTTTAATAGCTTTACAGATTGAATCTCTGAAGTTCCTTTATGTTGGATGAAGAGGTGTTCCTGTGTGTGATTCTTCTTTAATCCGTGCTGAAATTTGTTCTTTCTGGCAACACCTCCTATTTTTAAAAAGCATATTTCAGCTATGCTAAGACTAGGACAAAATTCAAGCTGTTAGCACCCATCTAGGGAGAATAGAATAACTCATTTCATAACAAACTTATTTTTGTTCCTAGTTGTGTTTGTAATGGAATAGGGAAACAGTGCTCCTGTTTTCTACTGAGAGTACTTCAAGCCATCCTTCATAATGAAGTACAGGTCTGATTCACTGCTCCTGTTTTTCCAGCTGGAGAGTCAGCCTGCTCTGGCTGTTAACATAGAGGTACATCTACATCGATGCATTTTTTACCCAAAATCATTGCTATAAAGCAGAACAAGATGATTGCCAAATAAACCTGTTTCTGTGTTAATTGGACTATCACATTAAGCCCACAGAGACAGAGCATTTGAAACAAAGATCACAAAAATGTCATTTTTCTCCACTGATTCATCCAGCCCAGATGAGCTGTTAATGTCTCTAACTGTCTCTAACGGGCCAGCCTGCAATCAGCGCAATCCTGATAGGGGAGATGAAAAAGGAATAACCGTGGTGCTTATGGAAAAAATAAAATGCCACTCCTCACATTTCAGCTAATCTATAGCTCTACATTTCAATTATCTATTCCAGTAATAGGATGATTGCTTGCATTCAGTAATGATCAAGAATCCAGGAACTTAATGTTCTCATCTGCCAGGCAGTTTTTCTGACTTTCAGACCAATTGACAGCAGCTATAAAAGCATTATAAAATATGGTATGATTTAATAGATGCAGCCTTCATCTTCCTCAATGTTCCTCAAAACAGCTTTAGTTAAATGTAATTTTCCAAATAGGGGGATGTCAAACTTTATCAGCAAGGGTCCACTACTAAAGAAGCTTTTTTGTGAATACCTAGAATTTGACAATTGTTCTTCAGTTTTCTAATAAATCAAGTGTGCTAAAAATGCTGGTATTTTTCAAAGTTCAATCAGAAATAGATTTAACTGAATGATACATTTAACATAAATGAAGAATAATAGATCACCATAAATTAACCTTCCAGCACTTCAGGTAGGAACTCAACAGAATAAAATACTCTACTAAATTTATATATATATACATTTATAATGCATCTGAAAGCATTCTGGGGTGTCAGAAGATCAATAAATTGCTTGGGCTGTTCAGGGTTTTTTAAAGGGTAATATTGCCAAAAAAGGTACGTGATCCTATAGATCTAATTTTTTCATTTTTAAATAAATTTGAGGTGTAGCAACTCTTTTGAAAATTCTCATTTTCATGTTTTCATCTTAGATGCCTAAATTCCTTTAGCATTCAAGGCTTTTAAAATCAGATTCTCACCAGAACTTCAATGCAACTTCTGACTACAATAATTTTGGAAATTAAAGTTAAAAATGAAACTTTCTGCAGACACTTGAGACTTTTCCTGGGTGGTGGGAGTTTTTTTGGGTGGGTGTGTGTGTGATTTTTGTGTAACTCTAATTACCAAAAGAAGACCCACAAGAGAATGCCATTATCCAATTACCTTCAACTTACACTCATTTTTTTCACCTGTTATTTGAATTCATGCTATCTTTGCATGCAGTATGGCTTTCTCTTGCCTTACCACACTTTCATTACTAACTAACTCCACAACAAGCTACAGGCTCTCTGATGACTTCTGGTTTGTGACAGGGCAGTCACTTCATAATGTGACTGCACGTATTAAGTTGCATGATGTTAGAACTGCCAAATGGCTTTATCTCATAATCAAGAGAAGCTCCTTAAAAATATAAAGTCTGGACAATTGTTGCATTTGTAGGCATACATTTTTCTAGATTAACTGAAAAACTGGACAAGCTATTGACTTCCCAAAGCTAAATGCCAGTTGAGAAAACTATTCAAAGTTTAATTGCAAGTGTACAAGTTGGAATAACCAAAAGCTGGTAACTGGCATGTGTGCAGCAAAGGCAGAGGGTGAGAGATGATCAGCTCAGAGGATCTGCTCTTTTGGTCATTTCTGTTACCGGATTCCCTTGGCTCATTTTTATTTAAAAGTGGATTATCTGAGCTCTGGAAAAGGCCGGGGACTTCAGCAGAAGCCAAATAAAACTAGGTGAATGAGCAGTGGCAGTAATGATTTTTCAGCAGTGACAAATTACTTCAAGCAGGGATAAAAGCAGGAAAATTGGAAGAAATGCTTTGACGCACAGTAAGAGCATACAAATTGCAAGTATCCTTTTGGACATCTCTCTGGCAAACTCCGTGTGACAGCAGGTAGAAAAAAAGTCAGAATAAAAACTAAGGCTCTCAGCCTTAGACCTGAGAATGGCTGGAAGATTGGTAAAATGTCACGATGAAGAGCACAGATGTATTGTTTTACACGCTTAAATGTACTGGCATGGCTGTGGCTACAAGCCTGTGCCACTCCATGGCCTTTAAAAATGTATGCCCATTACTCTGCAGCCTCACCCACCTGCTGTGTCTCCTGGTTATTATAGTCCTTTATTTGATTTCAGTTCACTTGTAAGATCTCAAGGTAAAAGCTCTGATCAGGTTTGAAGTCTTGCTGGGTTTTACTCTGGATGAAATATCAGATGCCTTTTCCAGTAAGTCTTGTAGTTACTTTAAGAAGGAATGTTTATTTTCAGACTACATTTGAAGGCTAAAACCTATATTTCTTTTGATTCAAGATCCTTCTGATCTGTTGGGCACCTTAAATCCTTCCAGGGAGGCTAAATACCTGCACAAAGCATGCAGGTTGGAACTACACTAGAAACAGCCACACACACCACAAGGTAAGGGAAAGAGTAATTCCATGTGGCTGTATGGAAAGATCAGTTCAAATTAAAAAGACTAGGGTGTTTCAGGTGGAAGAAAGTGACACCACAGGGTTAGGAGACACCTGGGTGAGAAAAGCCTTTTTTAAAATTATTATCTCACTCTTTTCCACATACACCACATCTACTGTCTGCTTGTATTGAACCACTGCCTTTTAATCTCAGTCCTTATTAATCCTTCGAGACAGTAAATTCAGGAAGAACCAGCAGCTGTTTTCAACTCTGACTTTAATTAGGTTTCATACGTATTGTTCTCTTATTCTATGATTCTATTCCTCAGTTGTAGCAATTCACATTTAGAGGAAATATCACTGCATTCTTGTTTCCTAGTTTGGGAAGACTTTGCAAGATCAGTAACTATTGTGAAGCCATGAACCCAGAAGTTCAGGAAAGGTGAGAAGAGGCAGCTCCTCAAGCAGTGGCGCAGTTAGTGTTCATGGAGGCACCACAGAAGATGGTGACAGGTCAAGACATCCTTCATCTCAGATCACCCACTAGGCAGGGCTTAGGTAGCTTGAAGGCCTCGGGGAGGAACATCTCTTGGATGTTTCTGATCAGACCTTTCCTGTGAAGAGGAGGCTGGAAGCCTGGAGGCCCTGGGATCACAGGCATGAGTTTCACAGTCCCCCAGCAGCAGCTTCACTTCCTTTGCCGAACGTGGGGATTGGAACAAACTGAGAAGAGCCAGTGCTGTGCAGCGATGTGTAACTCAGGCACCAGCAGAGGCAGGTCTTTGGCAGAGCCAAGAGCCCAGCCCTGAGCCATTGCTGACAAATGACAAGCACAGGCTGAGTGGGGACACAGAGCAGCCCTTACAGCTGGGACTGGAAACCAGAGAGCAGCTGCAAGAAGTGAAGGCAAAGTAGGCTTTTTGCTCTGCAACCACAAGCACTAGCTGCCAGCAAAAGAAGAAAACAGTGACATATGTGACAACAGGGAACACTGAAGTGCTGGACATGTTAATGGCCTCGAGAGGACAAGGGGAACTGTAGTGCAGAGCTGAGGTACTGACTTCTGTGTAACAGGGAAAATGTGTGGGAAATGCTTTGGGTCAGAGGACAAAGCAGAAAAGAAGACTGCCTTGTTCAGAGGCTGGAGAGGGGCTGAATAACCTGCCCTGAAGGGAAGAGCCAGAACTCACTAACAGAGAATGGCCATGCAGAGAATACCTGAGCAGTGAATATCCTAATGATGGTACAGAGATGAAAAAAAATTAATTATTTAAAAGGCTCATAGCAGAGGTACTCTAGTCCCCAGGGTACCATGCACACACTGAACTACATATTACATGGTGAAGCAATTTCCAGAATTTGGAAAAAGATTTACGAAAGCCCTCAGACAGCAGACGGCACCAAGAGTGCACAAGAAGTTGCAAACAGGCAGTGGGGCTGACTCAGAGGAACCCCTCACAGGCTACACTGACTTCAGAAACCTTCAGTCTGAAGCAAAGGGAGCTCTTGGTCATCAAAGGTTGGATGCAAACCAAAGGAGTGATGAACCTGGAGCCGCAGGCACAACAGCAAGGTAGGATGTAAAAGCTTCAAAGCTTTAGTAGGAAGCCAGCACCAATAAGAACTGTTATGGAAACAAACCCAAAATCAGTCTGTGGCTTGTACACCAGTCATGTTTGGGTTGGAAAAGGGAGCAAGAAGTTGCTCCTACTGGGGAGGAGGAGCTCTCTGAGCTGACAGAACACACCACATTCTTCTTATCCAGATGGAAATGGATGATTTTAAGAAAGGCAGGGAGGGGGAGGGAGAGTAAAAAAGTGTGCACATGGTATGATGTTTCAAAAATCAAGCAGGCTGTAGTGATTCATGTCCACAAAAGTGTTACAAGATTGGTTTCTGATTTTTTTTTTTTTAATCACGGATCCAATAAAAAAGCTAACAAATCACGTAGTAATGCAGTGAGTCACACCTGCCCACCTCTAGCCATGAGGAGCTGCACCAGGAGTCAGAGGAGCCACATCTGTTCTGCATTTCATCAGCCCCTGGAGGGAAAATGCTGAAGGTTTCCAGGAAACTGAGTCTGCTGCAGTCAGGGCTGTCTCAGACAGCGAAAAGCTGGCCTTGAAGCCTCTACATCCATGCATCCCACATCCTCATTTAAGGTGCACTAATGAACCTCCTCAGCAGCTTCCTCTATAGCCCAGAGCAAATCACCATGCCAGCCCTCTTCAGCCCAGCCAGCCACCCGACCATTCCAGTGTGGAGAATTCCAAGTCATTGGAAGTGCTCAAGTTTTGTGATCCAGTGGGCCAGGCAGTTCAGAGAAGCCTTTACTCACAAAGTTTCCTTACTGATTTCCTATCTTCATCTTCCCGCATTGTCGGTTCTGTATTTTAGCGCTGTCAAGGTAAAAAAAAATATCCTACTCACATATCCCAGTTTTCTCCATCTGTTTGGTCCTTAAGGACTCACGTGCAGGTCCATCTGCACATCTCCCCACCTTAGGGTGACCCTTTATGCCCATAAACCTTCTCTCTGGAGCAATCTGAGCATCCAAGTGTTATCTTCACTGCTCTGCCTCTTCACAGGGCCAAATGGGATCTACTAAGTACAGTTTATTAAGAGATCCAGGTGTCCCTTCACCCCCAACTGGAAACTCTTAGTATTAATCACTTCTTAATTTATTTGAATTTACCTTCTTGGTGAAATATTAATGACATATGTGTTTATTCTCCTGCCATGATCAAACACTGAGAACACAAAAGTCAAGGCCAAGCAAAGAGAAATTTATTTCAATATTTTCTTTGTAGGTGACAGAAAATTATCAGTGAAGAGTTGTCTTCCAATTAATGTTATCACTGCTACTGCAAACAGTGAATGACAGCAATGTTTTCACATACTGTAAAGCCTGGGTCTAATTGACACTCATGATCAACTCTAAACTTCTATTCCTTGTAAATGATTAGAATAAATGTGACAACAAAAAATCACTAGACCTTCACTAGGTAATGAAACTGTGAGTGATGAGCAGCCCATGATACTGCTTGTCACATTGCCTTGATTGCTTTCAGGATGGATTAAAAATATTAGTAGATGGCAAAAAAGTGGTGGGTGTCACGCTTAAATCGTGGCAAGGAATTTTATAGCACATAAATATTGGGTTCCAAATTCACTTTGAATTGGATATGAGCATTCCCACAGGACTTGCAAAGTGTCTGAGAGGACACTCATAACAAAGGAAGGGGACAAATCAGCCAAGTGTTGGGAACTGAAGGGAACCAAGTTAGGCTCCAGGTTATGCATGGCCCCACTACAGGATGTGGCACATATTTTCTGTTCTTGCCATGGGGAAAGGGGAGGTGAAGGAAGTGTCTCTTTTGCTGTCTTAATCTGCCAGGAGGTAAAGGCTCCCAGGGACTGACTCACAAGAGAGAGGAGAAGAAAAACTCCTGGCCTTAAGCTAAATTTAAAAATAAGTAAGTCTAATTAAAACATTTCTGGCCCAAAGTCTAAAATTACCCCATGGAATGCTGAGGTCTAAAAATACAAGCTACTTGCTGTGTAAATATATTAATTATTGTGGTGGAGCATGGTGAGAGCTGCTTTCCTGCAACAGTGTGCAAGCAAATAGAGGAACTGCTACTGTGCAACATGAAATTGGGAATTACGTAAAAATGAAAAATTATGGAATTACATTACTTTACATGAACTGATAAGATATGAAAATAAGGTGAACACTCACATGACTGAAATACAGGAGCTCATGAGAGAGCCAGCTTCAATCTGAGAAATAGTAATATATTCCTCAGGACACAATGATCTTGAAAAAAGAAATCAGAAGCTGAAAGAGGCTTGTGAATTTGCAGGATGTCTTACAGAGAAATGAAAGCCATTACCCTGAAAATATCCATGAACTTGCTGAGCTTTACATATGAGAGTCATCCTGTATTAATCTTTTCTCTAAACTTATTTAGCAGAGTGATACATTTTCAGCCAGGAGCATGTTGAACTATTCATTTTAAATACACAGTCTGATGAATTTAATCTTCCTTTTGTGAATCAGCCATAAACCGATGCCAATTTGTCAGAGAAATTGTTATCCTGCAAAGTAAGCAAAAAATTTAAACATTTTCTGGCTAATGGCCTATTCCCAAACCACTTGCTGCAGGAACCTCCTTTTTGTGGGTTGTTGCTGATTACATCCACTTGAATAGTCCCAGTCCCATTCCCTGATGGGTGACTGAAATGCTCGGGGGTGAGAAAGTCCGGGGCAGAGGTAGGAAAAACTCGCTGAGCATCACTGGTAGGAAAAACTCCTGCTCCTCTCAGTGACTGGCAGAAAAAGAAGCAGCAGCCACACAAGGCAGTCCCAGAGAGGTGACAGCCACTACACCGCCACTCTACAGCTCCTGCAGGAGCCCTCAGTGCAGAGGGATGGCGAGAGAGAAAGTGAGAGCATGGGATGTCCCTGGAGCAGCCAGGGCGCAGTGTCCCACACACGCTCTGCTCTGGCACAGCACAGGGCTGTGTGTGGGAGCTGTGCTTCCATTCTGCTTTGGGGGGACGTTTGCGAATTAATTTGATGTGGAAACATTTGACTGTGCCCTGCATCAGTAGTTCCCTTGCATTCCCCCACCAGCAGTGACAGTGGGCAGCTTTAGAGCCAAATCATAGGCGAAACCAGGAGTGTGAGCAGAGCAAACGTGTGGCTGTGGCAGGCAGCAGTCATGCTCCCAGCTCTTCCCAAGCACTGCTCCTTGAGCAAGGCTCTCTCTCTGTCCCTGTCCTAGGTTACATGGAAGGTGTAACCAAAAGTATGTATTCTATTACCATCTCCATAAGTTGTTAAAACAGGTGGGGCAGTGTCCTTTATGTTCAGCATGACCCAGCCCTGATAACACCATCAGGGCTATCTCTGCTCATGGGCCGTCAAGGTCTCCAGGAGTGACTCATCAGCCCATTGTGAGATGCCCTGCCCAAAGGGGGGGAACTGAACATTCCCACCTGCATATAAGAGAGAGACTCTGGAAGATTGGGCTACCCTCTTCCACTGGATTCCCAGAGGGGAAGAGATCAGGAGCCACTGCTGGACCTCCAGAGACCGATGAGATTTTTCTACAGGATCACCACTTCAAAAAGACTATGTCCATCACTCCAACAGGACTGCAGCCACCATCTTTAATTGGACTGCCAGCACCACCCTAACAGGGTGACAGGTTGTATTCTAACTTTATTTATCGGAACTGTTGTTTCTGTATTATTGCCTTGCTCTAAATTTTAGTGTAAAAACTGTTACTCCTTCTCCCATATTTTTGTCTGAAAGCCCTTGATTCCGAAGTTATAATAATTTGGAGGGGAAGGGGGTCACATTATCCATTCTAAGGGAGGCTCTCACCTTCCTTAGCAAGACAACTGTCTTTCAAACCAAGACAGTCCCATTTCATCGCATGGGTCTCTCTCTCTCTAGGACTGATCACTGTGAACAACCACAAGCTGTTTCCTCTCCACGGTCCAGAAGTTCTCTGGACTGTCAGCATTTTAGTCCTGACTTCTTAAGACACTGAATAAGAAAAACAATACCATGACCGTAAACCCCTGAGTAAATCACTTGAATGTCCCAAGAATCACTTCATTTTCACAAGAAAACAATTGTCCTACTCAGAAAACCCTCTTGGTGAGCCAACTTGATGCTGAGTCCAAATCACATAAATATGACAAGTTTTATGTAATTTATATAAAGTATATGAGTTAAAGTCCCTCAACCAATTGAATGTCTGGTGTGTATTTCTATTTCATTAACAAATTAGTCTGTTGTCTAGGAGAATCAATAAGTAATTTGAGGGCAGAAAGCTCATTACACTCATTAAACTTGGTATGATTTCTGACTAGGGGAAAGGCTTCCATTTATCAGAATCCAGCTGCAAGAAAGCCAGAGCACTTCAGAAAGATTAGTCAAAATGTCCCAGACCCTTAACAGCTTCTTAGAGAGCAAAGAGGGGAAAGTTTTTTGAGAGGCTGTCCCCTGTGTGAACCTCTGGTTAAAGAGCATGTGGCAGAGCTCCAGGTATTTAAGTGCCAAAGTTTAGCCCTGGACACACTGACTCTGAACCAAGCTGATGCTTTCTTATGTCTAAGAAACATCTACATTTTTCACTGAACTAAGACCAGCTGTTCCACAGGCATCCAAACTTTGCTAGAAGTGAGCATGGATTTATGGTTTATTATCGTTCATGGCTCCATAAGGATGCATAAGGATCCATATCACCTGCACAGACTGGGGCTCACTAAACCATTTGTTTTGGTACAAGATTTTTGTAAACCTTTGAGTTATTTGAACTGATTTATATATCCTTTTATACTCCTTACTTATCAGCAAGGACAACTGTTGACTGTAAATATTATGATTTTATTACCTTAATTTTAATTCAGAGAAGATTTTAGCTGCCTTCAGAATTATTGTGCCTCATTATTCTCCATTTCTTTTCTTTAGAAAAGCAATGGACAGTAATTGAATAGGAACTGTTTAAATTAATTGCTTAACTCCCACAAGACCAAAACACTGCAGGACCTGGTAGCAGAGAAACAAGATGTCATCCTTACAGGTACTTATTTCCTGCTATTACTTGGTTACAGGCCCCATGATTGATTTCTTTGCTGCTTCTGCACACATGCATAGCACTGTCTCCCTTTGGACTTCAGATAAGCCATTCCTAAGGTGCGGAAGACTTCCTGTGGTTCTGTGGCCTCTTTTTCTTTTCTCTCTAAGGTTTATTCTTTTTGTAGGGCATGAAAAAGACAGGTTTTCCTCCTTCAGAAGTGATCGAGCTCTTCAATCACTCTCTACAGTAAAACAGGTCCTGAAGCAAAAAGTTTGTTTATGTGTATTGTGTTTCCTCACCTCTGCTTTCTCTCATCATGCAAAGTCCTAAGTGTCTCATCCTGTTTAACACAGCTGTGAGCAAACTGCTGCTATCCACAGAAATTTGTTGATCCATAGTCCACAGTCAGAAGACAAAAGCTGACTCAAAAAACCCTTGCAAGTTTGCTTTGCCAAATATTATCCCAAGGGCAAGTGAGAACTGAGGGAAGAGTCAATATCATCTGAAAAATATTCCCAGCATTCATGTGTGTGATGTAGTCTCCCCAGCAGTACTCCTCCCTCTCCCCAAGGCATCAGAGCAGAGCTGCCAGGGGTTTGGGTCAGCAGGACCCTATAGAACCCCAAAAGGGAATGAGAAGGCTGTTCTGACTAAAGGCATATTGCATTTGAGAAATATTTCACTATGAGAAGTCTCAGGATTTGTCCATCTTCATCTGTGGAGTCAAATGGGTAAACAATGGAGTTAACAAGCTGGAGCGAGAACCTGAGTTCTCACCCAAAGTCCACCAAAGCGGTTCATATGCACAGGGTGTTCAAGAGTTTCAAACAGTCTCACCCATCACTGCTGAACACAGCATTGTCTCAAGCCCCAGCAATGTCTGGGTAACAGGAGAGTGTTCTACCCTTGAACTTACCTCATTTGGCATACACTTCACCTTCAAATATAGCATCCAAAGTTTACAGAATGAAAAGCGTGAGCTTAAAACCAGAGGGAGAAAATTGCCACTAAGAGGCCAAAACATTCCTAAAACTTGCACCTTCCAACACGTGAATCATGTTTCCCTCAGGTTTAGCTGGGATTTGTGAGATAGAAATTGCCTGCTGTATTTCAGAGCATCCAAAGTACTCCTGGACTGTTACACAATACATTGAGATTCTAAAAAGAAACATCCCTCTATGTGTTTTGGTAGATCACCCCAGTGATTCATCAGAAAAAAGCAAGTCCAAAAAATTATTCTTTAGCAGATAATGAGGAAAATCTTCCTTGCCAGTACAAGCTGAAAAGCCCAGTGTAAAGAATGAGACTGGGTGGGCTGGAGCAGTTAGAAGAGGTAGCTAGTAGTGGAAGATCAAAGTCTGGAGAGTGGATCACTTCAAGATGTTTCTCCATGTCAGCAATGTCCGTTTGCAACCTTGCTGCCCAGTCGTGGACATTTTGCAGTGACCACCCACAGGACTGAAGCAGCTGAACCTTTGCACAGCTCAAAAGGCAAACGCAGAACTGAGAGAAGTGCTGGATCCAGCTCGGCCCATTGCATTTTGTGCTCATTTTATGGTACTTTACAGAACATTCCCGAAGAGTTCTGCTTTCAATAGGTAGGATTTGTTGCAATGTATTATCTTGCTACCATGCATTAGGGTGATTTTGATCGAAGAAGATCTGACTCATAACTTTACACTACAGGAATAGGCTGGAGTTTACTGGAACTGAGCAATATCAATAAACAGCAGCAGTCATATTAAGGCTCTGTGGTTTGGCTCATTTAGCATGCTGGCTTTATTAAATCTGGCATATTATGCATCATGCAAGAGCTATTTGGTAGAATTTTTCAGGTTTTAAAGAAATGCTCTTAAAAAAACTCCAAGCATAAGAAGATTAAAACTATTTCCTACATAAACAGTGATGATTTTTTCACTAAAAAACCTCCTTTTCAGAACTCTGGCAAGCTGCAGAAATCCAGGTACTATTTGCTCACTTACTAGGTTTAATTCTGTTTTTAACACATACCTATTCTGACAGAAAATCGGAGTTTTCCCACTCTGAGATAAAGTTATTGCTTTCAGTTTTGACTGAATAGATGTCTATATTCTCCCTCTCAGTAAAAATCCTGCTTTTCAGGGTGAGATGCAGCCAAAACATCAATGGAAAGCTATGGCACAGAGCACTTCTCACATCACAGGAACTCATCAGCAGCCAAAGCAAAAGGGGAAGAGTTGGTCAAGGAGGGAGAGGATATTTCTGCACATTTCTACAAAATAAGCAGTTGTACCAAAGGGTGGATTCACTAGTTACAGTACATCACTAAATTTTGATTTGCCCAGGCAGACACCTGAATGCAATCAGGTTTTCCATCTACAAAGTAGTAAAATATTACTGCAGAGGTCAGGTGGGCATCACACTAAAATGGTAACAGACCTGGGAGAGCCACCAGATGTGAATGACAAATGTACAATGAAGTTTTACTCCAGGTTTACAAAGAGAGCACTGCAAAAGGCATTTGGTTGACAGTGAGGGTGTGCAGAGCAGAAACACAACCATTAGGAACTGATTGTTTCACAGATGCACCAAAAAAAGAAGATAAGAAAGCAAACACTTCCTCAGAGCCACATAAAGGCAGCCAGTGTGCAGGATGCATCATTCTTCTTTCTCAGCAAAATCCCCTGGTCAGGTCTGCCAGAGCTGCTTGCCTAACCTGTAGTTATAGGTTTAAATTTGGCTTTATGCTAAACAATTTCATTATTTCATCACCTTTTTGTTTCTTTCTCAGTTGTTTTGCTATTTTTTTAAACTCTCTCTGCAAACCGGCGAAAAATTGAACCAGGACAATACTGGAGTTTTGCAGAGCAGCTATTCATGTGCCATGGCCTTGCTCTCATCTCCATAGGTGCAAACAAAAACGGGGTGACTTGGCCTGATTGACCTGACCAGGAGAGCCTGGAGGCACAGGGGACAGGGAGAAGTGCAGAGCCTGAGCAGCACTGTCACTACATCAGAGCCTGGGTGGCAGTGTAATGGGATTCCCAGCCCCATGGCTGGGAACGCTGAGGCAAAAATAGTCGAAGGTTTGGTGAAGGTAAACGGGACACTAGGAAGGAGTGTTCAGCTTTCAGGCTGCACCCCTGAAAGCCTGCTGAGGGACCACTCCGATGGAGGTGCTGGTCCTCACTCTTGCGGACAGAGCCAGAAGGACAGATGCTGTCTGCTGGGTGCCTATCCTAGCTTACATGGAAGGTGTAACCAAAAGTATGTATTCTATTACCATCTCCATAAGCTGTTAAAAACAGGTGGGGCAGTGCTCTTCATGTTCAGCATGACCCAGCCCTGATAACACCATCGGGGCTATCTCTGCTGATGGGCCATCAAGGGCTCAGGGAGTGACTCATAGGATTACATCAGCCCATTGTGAGATAGCCCACTCAGAGGGGAGGAACTGAACATTGCTACCTGCATATAAGATGAAACCCTGGAACGCTGGACCACTGGACCACCACTTCCACTGGGCTCCCAGAGGAGAAGACCTGAAGAGTCATCACTGGACCTCCAGAGACCAGTGAGACCTTTTCTGCAGAATCACTGCTTCGACAAGATCACATCCATCACTCCAACGGGACTGCAGCCACCATTTAACTGGACTGCTAGCACCACCCTAACAGGGTGCAGGTTGTATTCTGACTTTGTCAGTTTAAACCGTTGTTTCTGTATTATTGCCTTGTTATAAATTTTAGCAAAGAATTGTTATTCCTTGTTTCCCATATCTTTTGCCTGAGAGCCTCTTGATTTCGAAGTTATAGTAATTTGAAAGGGAGGGGGTCACATTCTCTATTCCAAGGGAGGGTCCTGCCTTCCTCGGCAGACACCTGTCTTTCAAACCAAGACAGTGCCAAAAGCAGTGGAGGTCTCACTTGGGTCATCTGCTCTTGCTGAGCGGCACTGCTTTGTCCAACAACTCACAAATGCAACAGGACTTGATGCTAAGGATCTCTCATCTCACACCCAGTGAGACCCACTGCTTCCTGGACTGCACTCTGCTCGAGCTGCTTTCAAACCCACTGGCACTACTTGGTACTTGTGAAGTTAATTTGAAACCAGAACTGCTCCTGCCAGCACAAGAGCTGGCTCAGGCAGAAGTAGATGTCAGCAGCTGGGTGATGAGTGCTCATCATGTCCATTGAGTAGTTCCCAAAATATAACCAATGTACACTTTTTTTCATGTATGATAATCCACACAACGTGAGATGAAGTCCAGTCCAACATTAGGGACAGTCCCAGCTCAAGCAGGAAAGGGGACCAGAGGCCATCCAGAGAGCCCTGCCAAGCTGCACATCTGATTTCATGAGCTTGGAGTCTTTGCTGCCTCTGTGGAATAAGTGGGCTGACATGGGAGCCCAGGGGAGAGCAGTCTCAGAGGGACAGACATTCCAACTGAGGAATCTCAAGAGATGTCTACTTGTGAAGCTTCAGAAGGGATTTGTACCATGGGGAAACCAAGTGTGATGTCACAATATCACACATAACAAGCTGATATGAGAATAAACCAGCTGGCTAGATGTCTGTGGAGTGAGTAGCCTGGAAGCAATATTCACTCAAAGACTAGACATGCATGAGCTGACCAGCTCTACTGACATCCATTCTCACAGCCTATCCGCAGGGCATCCTTCTATGCACACATAATGAAAGATCTGCTGTGGAGAAAATATAGCCAAACTTACCTTGATCTAAAGTGAAAGTAATTGTGAAAAATTGCTGTCTGGGATCCCAGTGTAAGTGCTATCAGCATGCTGTGAGAAAACACCAAGAAAGTTATTCTGTTGGAATCTCAGAGAAGAGAAACTACATAAGAAATAAGCTTTAGTTATATGCCTTACAAACAAGCAGTGAGAAATATCTCATGTAGGTCTCCTGGAATACCTGCTAAACAAGAGTCATCAAAAACGACGAGTCCACAGAGAACTTGTTCTGTTTAATGTCAATGTCCCTAAAATGCTCTGAAAGCAGATAAAAACAAGAGATGAAACACTTGCCATTTTTTACCCAACTGCACAATAGATATTACGGTTGCTTTGGTAAACGAACTGAGAATTTCACTAGAACTTCCCTGAGCATGTTTGTGCTCTCCATTCATTTTTAAGAGCCTCTCACAGCATCCCTCATGCCCCTGTGACAGCCCTCCATCCCCTCCAAAAAGGATTCACAGAAGCCCCTTAGAGAAGCTGGGCTGAGTCAGACGCAAGGTCAGGTTAGTGGGAGCAAAAGCTTAGAGCCAGTCTAAGATGGTAACTACATCATCATATCTTGCCCTTGTTTCAGTGGAGCTCATCAAAGTGGGATGGAAATCCTCTGAAGAAAAGAGTATGCATTGGTGGCAAGAGGAGAGTTTAAAAAAAATGAAGACAACAAGTAAAAAGAAGAAAAAAAGGAAATCAGTGTTTGGTATTGATTTGACTGAGGTCTTGGGTGAAGGTACAAGAGCTGCTCTCCAATGTGAAGTTTTGCTTTGGAATCCCCTTTTGAGTCTTGAACATTTTCTTTAAAAAGGTGAGCCTCCAACAATCCTTTTCTGAAGTCTGTGGCAAAGTCTTTGGCATTGCAGCTCAAAGTATAAGATCTCTTTGCTGTGCAATTCTGGCAGAGAAATGCAGACTTTGCACATCCATGAAATTCAACTGGTGTGAATGCTTTGGGCATTTGTTTGCCTTTCAGCACACAAAGCCCTTTTATTCTGATACCTATCATTAGCTGCTGTTATGCCTCTTCTTCCATTTATCTCTGTGTCCATGCAACTTATTTATAAATTACTCCTATTTCCACAGTCATTACTTGGTTCTTTTTGGTAATATAAGTCTGTAAGTTTTGACCAACAAAAAGATTGGAAATGTGGCTCTGGTTACTACTTATCTGTTTTCTCAAAGCAGCAAAGATCTAAAACTCTTATGTGTAGAACAGCTGTGTGTGTTAGATTCCTTGGTTTGGAAAATGCTTTGAACAAACTCAATTTACCTTTCATTTCATAGGCTTGCTCATGCCTGAAAAAGAAGTAACTTGATAAATTATTTGCAGTCGCTGCCAGCTTGAGCAATGTCTGAAATGCTTTGTTGATGAGTGGAAGTTTTCAGATTATTTTTGGTGCCATGACATACTGCTGTACATAACCCAGACTGGAAAATAACTGACAGCCTCTGGCATCTTGGAGATAAGCAGTATCAGCTGCCGTAGTGTAGTGGACTGTGTCTCATGAGTAAAACAGATTCTGGCAGTAGCTTTGGGAGAGAAAACCTGATTTTTTTCTAATAATCATGTTGTTAACACATTTTTATTTTCTTTTGATTCAGCCTTTAGATTATTATTTTCTTCTTTTTTTGCTGCTGTTCTTTGGCATGCTGGGCATCATCATCCAGTCTATGTGGAGGCATGACTGAAAAGTAAGGTGACCAGGAACAAAAGGAATTTCAAGTACATGAAGTTAATTTTGTAGGTTTAGTGTCTCTCCCCTCCTTGGAGAGACCCCCACAGCTCTGAGTCAGCCCAGAGCCACTGTGCAAGAGCTGAACATCCCTCAGGAGGGGAACTTCCCACCACGGAGCAGCATTTCCCCTCACCCCGCAGGAGCCAGCAACGGGCTGCTGCCAGGGCTCACCTGAGGGGGAAACACCATGGACCACCTGAGGCTGCCAGGGATGCTCTGTGTCCAGAGCTGCCTTTGGTGCCCCGAGCTATTTACCGAGCAGCTGCAAAACATGGAGCCCACTGTCCGGCTGACAAAATGTGCCAGGAAAACTGGAAGCAAATTAAGAACGCCTTTCAGAGCAGGTTGTGTCCACTGTGTTGCTGATAATAATGATACATCAGATGAGATGTCTTAACATAGGAGGAAAATGAGAATGGGTATCTACACCCTCCTAAATTATTTTCTCATCCTATTCTCCTTTAGTACACCCACATCTACGCACTTTGCTGTGTACTTGGACAGAGGAAGCCTCTGGGTACTTTATTTCACAAAAGAATTACAGACACAGTGTGCATGTAAGTCTGTCAGATGGTGAAAGCAATCACAGGCATACACTGGTTTCAAAGTGTTAATTTAGGGATAGAAAATCAGTTGCAATAAAACCTTTCTGGAGATGTCAGCTCTGAATGATAAACACACACACACACACATATATATATATGTGTATATATATGTGTGTCTCTGTGTGTGTGTATATATCTATATATCTATCTTTGAAGGGAGACCACAGCACTATCTCATTAAAAAATATTTTTTTTCCAAATCTGAAACTAAAACAAGAAGAAAAGCATGGCCAGTGCATAAGTATATATCTTTATACTATAAAAATATGCAAAAGCCCTGTCAGAACAAAGCCTCATGTGTTGAAGCTCATTTGACAGATGCTCTTGGTCCCTAAGAGAGAAGTCATTCAGATGTTATTCAAAGAGTATAATAATTTGAATGTTCACACTCTTAAAAGCTCTTTTTCATGTATCTTTTCATGTTGTGGGCACTCTCACAGTGAGCAGTGTGGGAGTTGTCTCCTGAGTATGTCCCTTCTGAAATGTTTTGAGCCCACAAGAGGCAGCACAGCACAGTGCAGATGAGCCACTGTAGCAGCTTACCAGCCAGGCACCCACAAGCTCCCTGCACACATTTTAAAGGTTCAGAGTTGCAGAGGAGTAGCCTTTGGGTACATTTCCCAGGCACTCACACCTCAGGCACATCCAACCCAGAGCTCAGTCACAACATGGGCCCAGTCAGAGAAAGAGATTTGGCACAGAGCTGGAGACACCTTCCCAAAACCCATGTGTCACCTTCCAGAACGATCTGGGCATAACCCATCCTTTACTCATGAAAGTGGAAATTTGTCCCCACTCTATCTTTTTAGGTCTCAGGGAAGACATACTTGTGTTGTTCCCTATCTTGAGCATGTTTTGTATTTTCAGCTCATTTTTAAACCCAAAGGAGAGTGAAAGTTGAGCATATTCACAAAGGCTCCTTTGAATAAGAATATCCCTGGGGAACTCTTTCTGATTTTTTGGAGGACAAGAAGCTTTTCTGTCATGGCATCCTGGAAACAACTGAGATCACTTCGGTGACAGCAGTGAAGGGGCTGTAAAGACTGAGATGACTCTGGTTTGAGCTAATGTTATTACTCTGACACAGTACATGTAATTATCTCTGGGGAGATGTTTTAATTAAAAGGGGAAAAAATAAGTTTCTTTTCAACTACAGCTTCCTTCTACCTCTCATCAAATAAAATATAGATGATGCAGGATAATTATTCTCATTAATCTGAGTGGTTTGTGCTCAAAGCATTTGTGATAATATCCTGCTTTACTCTTTGTCTATTACCCATAGGATACTGTGGAATATTAGGCTGATGCCGAATTGCATAATTGCACGCAGCCTTGGGGGCTCATATCTTAATATATGTTTTGACATCTGATCAATCTTTAAATTTAACATTCTGATTTATGTGCCAGCATTGTGATGAGCTCCCTAAGGTTACTGAATTGTGTGATTTTTGGATGTACAAGGTCAGCAGCAGCTTCTACAGATCAGCTCTCTCTGGTCTGTGCCAGAAGCTGATAGGAGGCAAATCTTCTGTGCTTCCCTGGAAAATAAGCTGCTGAAGATTCTCTTTAGGGGAAAGAAAAAAAAAGGCATTGTACACAATAGAGGAAAATAGTGTGAATAGTGGAGTGGGATAAGGAAATGAAAATGAAGGCAGAGTAGCATGGTCCTGAATCTTCAGAATAATCATATTTCACCCTTCAAGAATATCGTTCCAGATAAAAGCATGAGATGAATGTCACCAGCTTTCCACACCAGGAGTTCTGCAAGGAAAATAATGAGACAGAAAATATTTTACATTTATATGGAAGAGTTCTGGCAAATAACACTTGTGATTTCTTAGTATCACCAAGTAAAAGAAACAGGTGATGAAGTAGGCAGTGAAGAAAGGTACATTTCTGTTTTCTATCCTCAGTGCTTGGAGCTCCAAATCCATTTGCTGGATCTACTGTTTTATTTCTTCCTTGCATCAGTATAGTCACTGCTTGAAAAGGTATTTTACAAAATTTTCTAATTTTCTGTAAGATTTTTTTTTAATTAAAGAATTGTTCAGATTTTCCTAACTGTTTTCAAGTCCATTTTTCTTCTACTTTAGCTGGTATATTCTGATACTCCACGCTTTTCTGTTGAAGTTGTGACGAGGAATTACAGTAAAATCATTAAAGCATCTTGTTAATTGCTGTCTGGTGGCTGATTGGGGGTTGTGGCTTGGCAACTTCTATTGGAAAGTACTTTGTCACAATCTGACAAGATAAATTAATTAGTGTAAAACTCCACTGTGCAGTCATTAATGCCGATGTACCTCAGACCTTTGACATAAGTGGTGCTACATAATTTACACAAATGGCAAAGAGCACTGTGAGACCTGTGTTTATTTCCATGGAGTATTCACTCTTGAAACACATGTGCCTTTTAAAAATGAGATTAACTGACTCCTTAATATTGTTAAGGTGATGTATCCCTAGTTGCTCAAATAGTCAGGGTGTTTATACACCTTTTTCATCTGTCTGCAGAAACACAGCCTAGAGATTATCATGCAAAAAGATTTTCTCTCTGATGGTTTAAAGCTTTCAGGTGCTTTATAGCCTCTCACTATCACTAAATTAGAGCATTGCTGATTTTCCTTGCTAAGCATGTGTCCCTGCTATGTAAATGTGAAAGGCTATAGACAGGCAAGCAGAACCTGTGGCATGAGACTTTATGGTGTAAATGAACTAAGAACATTTCCATTTCAGAAATACAGAGCTGTTGAGAGCATTAGGGATTGTTGTAGTGATGATTTCAAACCTATAAGAGTCTCTGTGTGGACTAGAATGTTGTGCGTGTGAAGAAATGGGACTGAAGCTGTAGGAAGCAATAACTACAATTCCTTTAATACTCCTCTGGCCTAATCAGCTATGCTATCATGTGGTGCAGGAGGAGGAGTACTGAGTATATTCCAGTTCATACTCCATGGTGTGGATGCACACAGAGGTCCTGATGCTGATTTTGCTGGAGTCAGTAAATAAATCCTTGCTGACTTCAGCTGGCCAGCAAAACTTCTCACCCTTTTCTACCAAGAATGGATGTAGTAATTACTAACTTGCAAAAAAGTCGAAGTCCGAACAAGAACTTGCATTCCCATTTTGTTCTCTGTCCATTTTGTTTTTAGAGTCTAAGGCATAACCAGAAAGCAGCCCTCCACCACAATGTCAGCAGCAGTCACTTATTATTATGGTCCTGTATGTCAAACACCCACAAAAGTATTGGTTGCCTAAACATTCCTTTTCTCTTGGTATGATGCCACTGACAGCAAGAAGAATAATCTATATCTGAAAGAAAATTGCAGTGGTTTTTCTCCCTGGTGGCCAATACATGGGTGAGTCAGTAGGAACAAAAAGTTGTAAGCCATAATCACCTAGATTGTTGTTTTCCTTCTGCATACAGCCAAGAGGACAAGTGTAGGTGACTCTTTCCCAGTCTTTCCTTTTAGTGACCCCACTCCTGAGAGCAGCTCAATCCTGGGGCAGCTGCACAGCCCATCACTGGGTGCAGGAGCCACTGCAGCACAGGCAGAAAGTGGTCCTCGTTTGGGGTCTTGCCAGGAACTTGGGTCCTCAAAACTGAGAGGTCAAATCTTTACCTTATTCTGCTAGTAAAATTTTATATAATTTTAACCTTTTTTTACTGAGGCACCTATCTTAGAAGATGATCATTATAATGCAGCAGCACAGTTCAGATACAGTCATTTGCAGTGCTCTGAAAAATCACTAAGTGCAAGTCTTCCTTCTGTATTTCCTGTTTACTTGTCTGACCCATCTCTTCAATTTGTATAGAAGGTGCTCTGAGACAATGCCAGGACTTGCATCAGTCCAGCACAATGGGAAAGAAACAACGTACCCCATTGTGATATTGCTAAATAGTACCAGAAAAGGAAAAGCAGAAACTGTGTGCATATTGCATATGATTAACCCAGAGCCTGGAAAACACTCTTTGGAAAATTTAAAGGTAAGATGTCTGTAGACAAGAGGAAACCCAGAAAAAGAGAGAAGAAAATACCCTTCCTCAAAGAGCATAATGGTATGAATGGTGAATATCCGTCCCAGGAACTGGAAAGTGCTATAATCTAGTAAGTATGCACAAGATAAAAGGAAAGATGTGCTCTTAATAAAAACTCGATGCATGCTCTTAACAAAGCTAGTAATAATAAGTTTTCAATGTTTCTAGCAAATCAGAGTGGAACTCAGCTCAAAACAGGGAGTTTGGGTCAAGAGGTATGTGGCATGTAACACAAGACTTGGTGTTGGCTGCTTTCACAGCAGCGTAAAGGCATAAGAAAGCAAGTGTGGTAGAAGCTGCAGTGTCTTTTATTGCTCAACTGTTGCACTTCTAAACAGCTGATGTGCTCAGAAATCTTGTCTGGGGGGTTATTGTTCTTTTGGTTTGGTTAGTATTTTGGTTTGTTGGTTGGTTGGCAGTTTTGGGGGATCTTTTGGCAATATAAGAAATTTGAAGCTCAGCCTGGGTGAAATGCAATTGCTGGAGTTTCCCATGATTGTATTAACCCATTCAACAGTCTGAGAGGAAAGGAGCAGTTATTCCAGAGGAGCAGAGCTAGATGAAGGGAAAAGAAACAAGGGATAGCGTCACTGGTCTCTGTGGGACCAACACAGATAATCAGCACCTGCTTTCTGCAGGTGCTCTCATGGTGACCGAGCTTCTTTACTGATTAAGTCGAGTTCAACTTTCCACTTAGTACTCTCTTTGAAGACCAGAGAAGAGAGGAGGTTGAGATATGAAAAGGAACAAGCTAATTGCACAAACCACAGTAATTTCTGAAGTATAAGTGCACTAAAGTAGGTCTGTCATAATATAGGAACAGATGGTAAAACAGTGACCCCTGGATAGGTCACTTTTAAGTGTCTCTAACTGGGCATTCAAGTGTGCGTTTTCTTAAGAATATTAGTGATTAAAGAGGCCGAGAATCAACCAAATGAATTTCAGAGATGTGTGGAAAGTGTCTGTCTATTGACACCAACTGAAGTAGGTGTCTGAAAAGGTGCCTGGCTGCCTACATCTTTGCAGGAACTAAATAGAATTTAAAGCACTGATTCCCTATCCAAGTCTTTAGACATCTGAAGAGCAACCAGCACCTGCCTTTCCCCCAGTCTCTTAAGCCATACATTGTGCAAGAGGATGTGCTCTGCTGAATCTAGGCCAGAATATCTAGAACTACTCCTTATCATCAGACATTTGCCAAACCTCTGTCATGTCTTGAACTCTGTTTCAATCCCAACTAAAGGTGTTTTATTTTGCTTTGGCATTTTTATCAATTTTAAACAGAAGGAAAATTATGTTGAATTTTGTAGGTATGTGCATAGGATACTCTCTTTATATTGGCAGTGCCTATTAGAGCTGTGTCTATCAAACATGATGTGCTACTATAATTTTATGGAAAATATTTAAAAATTTGTTCTTTACATGTTGGAAAGATTTTCCTTGATTGTTTTTTCTAAATGACAGGTAACAGTCCAAATCAAACTAAAAGGCATCCTCACACCCATGTGCTATTTTGATTTCACACAGGGATGCAGCCCATTGTGTCTTTTCCAGTAGGGTGACTGATGATCGTCAGTCATATCAAAAGCTTTAGCCAATGCTAAAAGTAAAATCCTATATATTTAAAAAAAAAAAAAAAGTCATTCTGATGCTGCACAGAGAATGCACAAATGACTTCCTCAGTGAAATTAACTCTAAGACATCCCGTTCTCTTGAAGTGTATTTTGGGTGAATTTTCCCTTTGGATGAAGTAGATATTGAAGTGATAATTAACTGAACAGACCACCGGAAAAAATAAAAAAGAAAGCATATTAGCACTAATGCACATGGCTTTAAACAAATGCTGACAATAAACAGGCACATTCAAAACACACCTGTCCTTCCATTCCACTAATATGCATTAACTATTTCATATACCATTTAGTTAGCAATGAAGCACAGTTGGTCCTTACTCTGTACAACTTTGCAAAGTATCTTTTGAAAGGTTTCTCTCCAATTCTGGGACTACAGAATAATGTTTCCTATTGAAATATAATATTTCTTGCCTTTTCACCTCTATCATAAGGCAGAAATATCCATCAAGACTACCTAGGCAATCAAAAATGCCCAAATATATTGCAAACCAAAGTACTGTAGAAATCAGTGAATTGATTAATTCTGTAAAGTTATGTAAACATCCAATAGACTTGTCTCACCAAGCATTAAAATTAAATCCTTCACAAGAATAAACATTATACATAGGAGACGCTGATAGAAATCTAGGCTAAGTTAAAAGATTAAAAAAGTGGAAGTATTATTATAAGCAAGAACAATCTTTCTGAACTGCTTGTGAATCCACTAAAACCATCTTATCTCTGATTTCCAGCGAAAGGGTGCTAAGGTAGGTTGTACATTTCTTACACAGAGAGACCATCTTAATAATTCAACCTACATTTTAAAAGATGTTAAAATAGCTGTCACACTATGGTTTTTCAATCCTTTGTACCTACACGTAGCGCAGGGACAAGAACTGTGTTCCTTGTGCTGATATATCACACAAAACATTATGCATGCCCTCTTTCCCCACTCTCCAGTTCCCTGCCATTCTCGATGAAGCTCCGAGGGCAAGAGAAATAATAGAGGAAAAATGCTAAAATAATTATTTTAATGGCTAGAGAACAAGAAAATTTGGCTGAGATCTTTAAAACTCTGAGACTGATATTAAAGTCATAAACAGGCTTTCCACTCTGCCCTTGCATTAAAGACAGAGCAGAACCTACTTATCACCAAATTAGATCATTGGCATTAGAGACTCTTTCTCAAGGATGAGCTAGCTTGTCCTTAGCGCCTTGGGCACCTAAACCTTCTTGCTTTCATATCTGTGGGACCAATGAAAGTTTTGCCTGGTATTTGAACCAGGAAACAGCATTTGGACCACTTTATTCAATATGGTTACAGTTAATTGCAGCACAGCCCTCACACGATACATTTAATTTTGTTATTTTTGAGATGGAGACTTTTCCCCCAGGTTTAAGTATTTCCTTTTTTTACTTGCATTTTACATAGGCAGTAAGAAAGATCCTGGGATTTCACTGCACTGATTTTGGTTATGTCAATTTTCTGGCACTGAAGATGGAGCCCAAAACTGCAGCTTGACTAGAAGCCAAGGAAAGGTGAAAAGGTGTTAAAGTGAGTTATTATCATGGCTGATGTCAGTTTCTTTTGGTGCCAATGCCCCAGCAGGCTTGAGAATCAAGTCCAAAGCATCAGTCCCAAGAGTTGCCCTCTCTCTGTGAGCTGAAGAGCAGTGGTAAGGGCTGGTATCCAATGCTACTGGAACACTGATTAGAGTTTCTACCCAGGAACCCGGAAAAATTGCACTTTTTGGCACTCAAAGAACTAATTTTTTTCTATTTGCCAATACAATCAGGTGGTTTGGCATGCAAACTATGATTCAAAGGTGCCTCACATGACACTAGCTGGCCAGGGCAGCCTTGTACCTGTTCCCTGTGTGTTTTTTGCAAGATTTAAAGTTGGGTTCACTGGGCTTTGACGAGTGCAGGCACATATATCTGTGGCTCATGGTCAAAGAAGAAAACAGAAAAGTAAAAAATCAGACCAAGAGTCCAAACTCAAAGCCAAGTTTAACAGAACTGGAATGAAGGACTCTTTCCTTTAAACATCCTATAGATCCTTCTGTCCCATACACAAAACATTTGCTGAATTTGCAGTAGCTTCTGCAGCTCTTTTCCAAAAACACGTTGCCAAGTAGTCTCCATTTCCAAGTACTTCTCTCTTTCATGCCCTCCAAAGAATTAGAGAAAACACACACAATCATTTTAAAGAACAATAAATTAAGTGAAAACTGTCAACTTTGCTATGTAATTGCATTGAATCCATGCAATTATGTGCAAGAATAATTTAATTCCTTTTACTGATTCATTCCAGAGTTAGAATTACACAGTATTAAGGCTAATCTTTCATACTTAGAGTAATTAATTTGTCTCAATGTATTTGTTTGGGGGATGACTTAGGCAGGAAAGCACAAATTAGGTGGTTAGATGGTGTACATTTTCCCTAGGCGGTACATGGTCATACAAGGCTTTTTACAAGATCACCACCACACACTAAATCAGCCCTGGAGCACCTCCATTGTATTCCAGTGTGGTTCCCATGCTGTTTGTCAAGGAACTTGTGTGTCTGCCAGAGGGCTGAGTTCTCTTTGCTTGTACTTTCTCTCAGCAGAAACAGAAGAGAGGGGGGGTTTGGTCCTTTTCTGGGGCAGGTCCACATTCTTCCTTCCATTAGCTCTGTGGTTATCTCCATGATGTTCTCCTGCTCAGCTGTGGATGGATGTTCATTCCTAAGTAATAGCACAAGGAAAATGGTGGGGAAAGGCATGGTTTTCCATCTACACGCTGATACAAACAATTGCAATTTTGTGGACCTGGGAGAAGCATTTAAGCACAACGATAGCCCTTTCCAGCTCACACAGCTTGGATTGTGTGTCAGAGGAAAGAAGGGCCACTGAAAGAGTTTCCTCTGTTTGTTTCTGCCACAGGCTTTTCCTCAGAATTTGGTTTTTACGTCAATAGACACAAACTTACCTAAGAGGCTCCTAGTTTCTAACTCAAAAAAAAAAAAAAAAGAAAAAAGACATCATTTGAGGGAACAAACTAGGCTAATGAAAAGAAGAGAAATTTAAAAATAATTGTTTTGGAGCCAAGGTACAAGATAAATGGCAACCATATTTAATTTGTGAGGGCAATCACGCGTGATTGAGCAATAAAAAAACCACTGGGCAGATCCCTCATATAATCCCAACAGAATGGGATTAAACAAATTTAGATAAATCAACAGGATAGGAACAAATTATTATATCGACTTACTTTACTCTCACACTTTCTAAGAAATAAAAAGAGTCCATAAAAAAAAGAAAATTCAAACAGAAGTTAGTCTTTGCTTGCATCAGAAGTGTCAAGTGAGGGATCTATTTCATATGCATCACACTGATGCATTTTTCTTAAAGCCTAATACAGGCTATTTCTGTATGTTCAAATTTCCAAAAGGCATTCTTAAGTCTTCACGTCCCCATCTATTAACCTCTTTTTATTTTTCAATGTGAGCTTTTTTCTTTCTCTTGACAAGGTCTTTTTCTTTTTTCGCTTCCATTTGTCACTTCTCAAAAAGTTTTGCTTGATTATTCTCTTTTTTCTCAAAGGAAAGGACAGCAAGCTAATAGCAGTGTAGTGGCTGTTTAAAGACAAGGATGCAAGGAGGAGGACCAGGAGGCACAGGCAGAAAAGAGGCCTTGCAGCATGCAGACAACTTTGAGAGGTGTTTTGAACATCTTTCAGTGAGGAGAACCATATCAGCTGTTTGTGTTTCTTGGTCATAAAGGTCAGAACAACAGAAAGAAGCTTTTCTTTCAAGAAAACAAAACTCATAACATTCATCATTCGCAAGTATGGGGAGTGATCAGCTGATGAAAGTGAACACATACGAAATGTAGCAAGTGCTGTGTGAAACTTATTTTCCCCACATTTTATCAAATTACAGTCTTTCCAAGGCACTGTTGCTACAGGAATGACCTTTTAGTCAGTCACTTCTTTTGGAAATGTTAAATTTATGTTTGACTTCTCAAAGGCCTTATTCTTTTTTCAAGCATTTGAGCTACAAAGGCAGCAATTTAATGTCCAAAGTGCCTTGAAGCATCACTGCCTTTTCTGTGGGCCAGGGCATTAGAAGTGCTGCAGGGTTAGTGGGACATCAGAAGGTGAGGATTTGCTGTGTCACTTTTACAAAGCAGTGAGTCCCAGTGCAGCATTGTGATGAGACCTGCAGAGCCAAATTCTTGGGAGAGCACTCAGGAGAGGTCCCAGATCCCACAGGCAGAGCAGGAACCTGCAGCTTGCAGGAGTACAGACCTCTCTTTCCTCAGATCTGCTGCCAGACAGCCAGCAAGGGACGGGGGTCATACATTAGTAGGCCAAAGACGCTTCTATTATTGATTCCATCTGTTGATTTTAATTCACAAATCACTCTCCTCTGCCCAGCTCATCTGTCCTACTCCTCCACCCAGCCCTTCCCACCTTTGTGACCAGAGTACCTTTCCCTAACTTGCCCACCCTATGCAGTGAGGTTGTACCTGCTGGGAGAAGTGTCTGAGCAGTGCCTTGCGGAGCAGCAGCAGAGGCTGAGCGTCTGCTGAAGGCTCCTTTCTCTGCCGAGCACACAGCTTACAGCATCGCTGTGCCTTCTAACCTTATTTATCCTTCCACCCACTGCTTTTGGAGTAAAATGAGTTCTCTTTGTTTCTGCTGGGAGAGCAGATGGGAGAGGGAGGTACCCCACGGTCAAGGATTTTTCTGTGTGCCTGCTCCTTTACCTCCACCTGTGCCCTCTATCTCTTATTTTCTTCCTCGTCTCTGAAAGAACTGGGCACAGACAGAGTTTTAGGAAAGCTATTGCCTTAAAGCCTGACATAATTAAAATCTTTTCCATTACCATCACTAATCTGAGAGTACAATGAACAAGATAGATACCTTTAGCCTTTACAGTAACAATAAAAGATAGCTGCCCGTGACCATATGTGTCAAATAATATTAAGAGAATGTACAATCCAGTAATGAGAGTTAATTCAGTTTTTAATGGCACTGAGGTACTGGTATAATTTAACATTCAGGTATTGGACAGGGCTCTCTAAACCACCATTTCTTGGTCCACTCCTCCCTGCACATGGAGCCCCCATCTCCTCCAGTGGCAAGGCTCAGGTGCAGAGCAGATGTCCAGTGACGGGAGCAGGTTCCCATGGACAACACCACGTGATGGCCTCATTGTGCTCCTGCATTTAAGACTATTAAGCCATCTAAAGCCTTCTTGGGAAGTAGGTTCTTTCCAGAAGCTGCAGTAATGGCCCAAAAAGTATTGAGATAATTTTCTGCTTCTATACCTGTCTGATCTTGGCAGGGACAGAAAGGAACCCACTGTGCCTGTGCTTTGGCTCCTGGGGGAGCGGGGAACTGGCAAGCCCTGCCCCGAAGCTGTCCACACTGCGATGACACTGTGCAAGCAGTTCTGCCCTGATGATGCCATCTGATGCTCTGCACCTCTGGGTCCTGCTCAGCCCTTGCTGGCACATCAGTCTGCAGGACTGAGTCCTCCACAACAGCTCGGATGCCACTGGACACTGCTCCCATCATTCCCATGGCAGCCTTCCCTATCGTTCACATCTGTCCCCCTTCTGACCTCTCTGACCAGCCTTCCAAAAGGGATGTGCCAAGTTATTTCTGGCAAAAGAGTAGCTCTTGTGGGTGTCAGTGAGAACAGGAGGAGCTGCTTTCTGTCCCACTCAGAGCACATTCAGGAGCTGCTGATGGGCTGGAGCATCACCCAGGCTGCCACGTGCGGGCACTGCTCAAATCTCCTCCTGGAGACACTGCTCAGCATCACAGGAGCAGGGGCCCTCAGCAATGAGCTCAGTAGCCAATTCCTGTTCCTTTGTTTGTCCTCAAGAAAAAAATTCATATTCAGCCAGGAAATCAAGTTGTCATCAGTTGTTCCACAGTAAATCCCAGAGCCTCCACTGAAGATTATGTGCATGCACTGTTTCAAAGGTTTTTTCACAACCTGTTCCATCTGGAGACAGCATGGCTTTTAAGGGGTAATAAGGTGAGGAACAGAAACAAATAGAAAATAAGTGGCATGGGAATGTGTCTGACAAAGCTTTACTGACAGACGTGACCACTGTTTCAGTTGGTGCCACAAAGTCTTTGCCTGTTGCTCTTTGTCACAGTTCATAGCCAAACAGTTCCCTGTGGTCAGTGGCTAGGTAGCTCTTCTGAAGAACCACACCATGTCACACATTTGGCATCATATTCTTCTTTGTCATTGCTCATGAAGGCCAGAATATCTCAAAAAGGGAACTGAAGAACTAGGAAAGGTGCAGAGAGGAGCAGCAAGGTTGATCATTGCTCTGGAAAGAAAACAGGAGCATATGGAAAGAGAACAATATCCTTCAAGCAGGTAAATATATAGAAGAGAAGAATTAAAAAAGGAATGGGAGAGAAGGGTGATAAATGAATAATTGAGACCTGAGAGCCCTCCAAGGAAAGCATTGCATAGCAGACAGTTTTGAAACAGTCACAAGGCCAAATTATCTGACATAATTAAATTAGTGAGCTTATTGCTGCATAAAAGTATGGAAGCAATATGTAGAAACAATTAGTCAAATTCATAGAAGAAAAAGGCTTCATAATAAAAACCCACACCTTCCGACTGAAGAATCTCCTGGCAGCAGGCTGTGGATAAGAGATCCTGCTGGGGCAGCATGAATGCAAACTAACTCTATGTCCTAGGTTACATGGAAGGTGTAACCAAAAGTATGTATTCTATTACCATCTCCATAAGTTGTTAAAACAGGTGGGGCAGTGCTCTTTGTGTTCAGCATGACCCAGCCCTGCTAACACCATGGGGGGG
>VZRL01006422.1:612242-723470 GCA_013397895.1 Origma solitaria
TCAGCCCATTGTGAGATGCCCTGCCCAGAGGGGAGGAACTGAACATTCCCCCCTGCATATAAGAGAGAGACTCTGGAACATTGGGCTACCCTCTTCCACTGGATTCCCAGAGGAGAAGAGCTCAAGAGCCACCACTGGACCTACAGAGACTGACGAGATTTTTCTACAGGATCACCATTTCAACAAGACTACATCCATCACTCCAACAAGACTGCAGCCACCATCTTTAACTGGACTGCCAGCACCACCTTAACAGGGTGACAGGTTGTATTCTAACTTTATGTGAACTGTTGCCTTGCTCTAAATTCTAGTGTAAAAACTGTTACTCCTTCTCCCATATATTTGTCTGAAAACCCTTGATTCCAAAGTTATAATAATTTGGAGGGGAAGGGGGTCACATTATCCAACCTAAGGGAGGCTCTCACCTTCCTTAGCAAGATGCCTGTCTTTTCAAACCAAGACACTCTACAAGCCCACTTGCTGCCTGAGCACTGTTCCTTTTGCCTGATGGTGGCTGCAGGGAGGCACAGAGGATTCTGGGCCACATGGGACCTGTAAACCCTTTGATACTTGGCATCAGTACAGCTCTAGACTGGCCAAAGACAGCTGGAGCAGAGTGACTGCCATGGCTCTGAACCGAGGAGGGATGCCAGTGACGAGGGCACCCAATCTAGAGGCAGCACAGTGGGCAGGGTGATGGCGACACTTCAGCAAGTGATGCCTCCACACTTCTCAGAGCTGGGGGAAGATTTTCTCCGCCTCTGACTCGGGACTGAGCACTGACAAAACAACTTGAACCCTATGTAACTGATGAGAACAGTTTATGTGCTGTCACACATAATGCAATCACCTCTCTTTATCACTTTTAGTGTATTCCAGACCACTCTGGTGTAATTCAAAACAAAATACAGCAAAACGTTCTGTGGAAGGGAGATATGAAATTGAGATGTATGGAGTAAAAACACATCCTTCTTGCCTCATTGCAGGAGGTAAGAAAATTCAGGTTCTTTCATTAGGCAGCAATTAAAATGTAGTTTATAGAGCAGGAAAACAGCATATTATCAAACAACTGTAAGGCAGGTGAGCTAATCATTAACTGATTCTATTATGCTGCCTTCTCCTAAAACTAAAGTGACTTCCCTATAATTTAGAATGAATTATGAATGTATTTCCTAACTACACCTTACCTAATGATGCAAGGGCTGGTGTTTCTGTTCACTTTTGCTTTGTCCCATAGTGAAACATGCCAGATAAGAAAGCTGGTTAGTCATTAGCCATTTTGAGTGGTGTGTCCCACCCTCCCAACAGGCAACTGGTAGGTAGGCTGTGAAATGTAATCAGCTTTGAGCCCATTATGAACAGGTTTGATGAATTGTTACTCCACAAATTATGTCTGCCTGACAAAGTACCTGGCACAGGTATTTGTGCATTCCTGTCAAGAGGCAGCTTTCCTGAGAAAGATATTTACAACTGGTTTTCAGAAGGAACTCTGCTGCCAACATTTTCTTTTGGCACCCCTGGGAATTATCCCAGTTTGGAGTGTTTTACAAAGCGAAGAAATCCCCTAAATGCTCATTTCTGAAATAGTGCAGCAGCTTTCTGGGGAAGGCAGGCTCTGAACAGCAAAAAAAGTGCACATCTACACTTGCACAGCCCTTTCCTTCCCATACTGTACCATGCACTTCTGGCTTGTGGATGCTCTTTGTGCCTCTCCAGGGAGCTGTGTTTCCCCACAGGGCATCACTGCCGATCATCTCGTGGCTGCAGCATGCTGTGACCCAAACTGCACTCCAGAAATAGCATCCTGCCTCTGGGAGAGGTCAGCCACGGCTGACTGCTTCATGTCAGCTCTATCTGCTGTGGAGCTTTCCAAACATGCCCTGCCTGACTGCTCATTGCCTTTCTCCTCTTCAGGAATCATCTCTCAAGATGCTCTTCATTACCTCCCCACGTCTCGGCCCCAGGGCAGGAGGCAACATCCACACAGAGCTGTCACCCTGCACACTTCTAACCCTGGAGAATCCTCTGTGTGGGTGAAGTTTCCACAAATCACCCACGGGGAAGTTCCTAGACATCCTCTGCTCCGGATTTGTGGCTCAAGGGAGCTATAAACTTGGGATTTGAGATACATCACTGTGCTACAGGCAACTTCTAAGAGGGTTAAGAATGCAAACATACCCAGACTCAGAGCAAGGGTCTCTTACTCTAACAGCAGCTTTCTGAAAGATTCTTAAGAATAGAGTGTAAAAAACAGTCCTCTGCCCTTACAATTCCTCCCATCCTCTAGAAACCAACGTTTTAAGGAGTTCTTGAAGTTACATACTCATCACTGTATGTAATAGCTCTTTTCTTCATGAGCTTACTTAAGTCCCTTCAAATTAATTTTTCTTTTTGGATAAATACATGAATCTTTTGACAGTGAGGTTTGGGGTTTGTTTTCCTATTTTTTTTTCCCTCATTTTGCTTTTGTTTTGGCATGTTTTACAATAAACAGCCACGACATGGGTGCGGCAGGTTGTACCAGAGGGCTGGAGCTCAGCTGCTGACCCCCAGGAGCATTTCTGCCCAGACATATCCTCCCTCCCTGGCTCCTGAGCTCACCTCACGATCACACAGAGTGCTCTCCTGTGGCAGCCAACCCCTTCTGATCCTCCTTTTCCCAGCTCTCTGGGGGAAGCAGCAAGGGCAGCAGACAGGGCATGGAGTGAGCTCTGTGTGGGGGCAGTGGGTGGTGCTTTCAGTAATCACTGAGGCTGTCGTTCGTGTGGTCCCTCTGCTCTGACACAGAAATAAAAATGCCTGAGGACATCAAGCATGTGGACCATCCACGAGGAAGAGGGAGGAGAGGTTAAATGCCCCATATTCTCCCCAAGACCTCCTCTCCAAAGCTCCCCTACTTCACCCTCCCCAAGCCATGCCTGTCCTGCCCTGCTGCTGACCAAGCCCTGCTGTCTCTCTTTTCCCCAGGAGCTTCACAGCCCTCCCAACAGGCTGGGCTGGCTCTGGGGCATGGCAGGACTGAAAGAGCAGGTAAGGACAGTTCTGTGACACTGTGAGCTCTGCAGGAGTTCAGACAATTCCCAGTCAGTCCTGATTTTGCTGCTGACATTGCAGTATGGCTGGTCCAACCATGGCTGGTGCTGTGTGCTTTCCTCCCATTTTTCTTGCTGCATGTGTGTTGTCAGGGCTGTTCATGTACCAGCTTTGGCTGCTCCTTCTGTTTGGTGGGTAACTCATTTTCCAGAAATGTCATCCCAGCAATGTCCATGAGCCTAAATGTCACTTTTTTTCTTTTTTTTTAAATTACAGATGGGCATAGTTAACGTGATTTACCATGATAAATAATAAGTATCACAAATTCTTCCTTTGATCAAGGCCACATTTCTCTTTTATGCTTTTTGTGGAGCCTAAGGTTATAGTACAGCAGCTCTTTTTATAAGCGCATCTTATTTTGTTAGATGACTTACTAACAGAAAATGTAAAGAAAATCGCAGTCTCCACAAGCATTACACAGTAGTTCCTACATGTGTGTGCTTTTAGAAAAAAAAAAAAAGTCTAGTCTCTATTATCTGAACCACAACTTTGGCAATTGTGTTTAGCTGGAGTAGTAGCAACCACCTCTGAAGCACCTCAAATCCAAGAGCTACACAGATGATAGAACTGGACACAGCAATTCCATTAAAAATAATAACAGCCAGTGTGTGGAGGTTACAGGTGAAAATAACGTATTAAACCTGTAAGAAAAGGAAAAGACAAGACATGAATAAGTGTGTTCTGGGAGGACATTTAGACAATCATAGAATAAAAATAGCTAGATGAAGAAAGCCCTCCAAAAAATGGAGCTGGCAAAAGAAAGACATATTTTGAAACAGCAACAAAAGAGTGAATTACACATGTGAGCTGAGAAGCTGAATGACAGTGCCAGGGTCAATGGGACGGTAGACAATAGCAAGAGAGAAAGTTAAGAGCAGCTTTGTCATTTGCTAACTTGGCTGTAAGGAGGAAAATTTGAGAGTAAGAAAGAAAGCAAGAAAGCAAGCAAGAAAAGCCTGGGAACAATAGACAATGTGAAAAGAAAAAGAAAAAAAAGAAGAAGGAAAAAAAACCAACCAAAAAACCCCCCAAAACATAGTTTTGCCCCTGAACACCAAGGAAGCCAAAGAAAGAATAGGAAGGAGTAAAAAATGGGAATAAACTGCAATACAGACATCAAGAAACAGCAAGTTCTGCAAAACTAGAAGTATAGCAATATAAAATCAGTGTCCTTTCTTTTCTCTGAGGCACAGGAACGATTTGATTATATGAGGGATTTGAGAAACATACAAAAAGAGATTTTGCAGGATAAGGGATGTATCATTTACAGCTTGAGAGAAATACACATTCCTGAAAAAAACATGGAAGAAAATATCATTGCTGGTGAGACAAGTGGGAGTGAAAAGAGGAAGAGATCTGTATTTGTGATAACCATACATTTCAGAAACCAACATTTATACTTCAGGACATGTGGGGAAAATCAATGAGAAATAGTAGACACTATATCAAAGACAAATTAATCATTTGACTTTTCCATTAGAAAAACTGATGTTTGATTGTGAACCATATTTCTGAGGGCTACACAGCACAGAGAGATTATAAAAATATTTTCTCTGAAACCCAAAAATGTCTTTAAAAACAGCTTCTAGAGAATTAGACTCATTAAATCCATTGTCTGCACTAGTGAGATGAGAGCACATGAAGTTTCTGATCACACTCCAAAAAAACACTTCTGAGTGCAGGTATTTAGAAACGGCACTTATCTGAGCAGCTTTCATCCTGTTTATCAGATCTTTTAACCAACCATTACAATTCTAGGGGATTAAGCTCTGAGCCTGGAGGACACTGCATGTGAGGGAGCAGTGTGCCACTGCCTTTGCAAACCCTGAGAGGGCGTCTCCGTGCATCCCTGTCAGCCTGTCAGAAGCTCTGTAGGATCTGAGATCACTGTCAGTGACGCCTTGAGTACTCAAATTTATCTTTCTTTCATGCTGCTTAAGATAAAATCCTTTGCCATCTTTTCAATAGACTGCTGTCAATTAATTTACTGCTGATGCTATCTGAACTCTCAAACAGTGCTGACATTTTCATTATTTGGCAAACTTGCCCTTCATTATCCACTTTGCCTCTCATCCAGGCTCCGTAAGGCCTGAGATTTACCCTAAGTAACAGCAAATTGAATATATTTCTCAGTGAGAGAAATCTTTTAATCTGCAGAGATCAAATAACAGAATGCTTGGACAGCAACGATTCAAGATTGGATTGCCACATGCTTGCACCATCCTAATGAGCAACAGCAGATCAACAGGAGGCAGATACTATTCCCCAGCTCTCTTTCTTTAATCTACCAACAAGGGGTGGAACCACGAAAAAGGAACCACAGCTCAACAGGCAGGGAGGCTCCCTTTTAACATTTTCTCCAGGCTCAATTTTCTACAGACACATGACATTTTCCTGCCTTTACTGGTTTGCAGACGTAAGGATTGTAACGTAATAATTGTCATCAACACCTGCAAATGGAGTGAGGACGCTTATCTTGACTTTTAGAGAGCAATAATAAAGAAACTTGTTGACAATTTCCCCTCCTTGTTTTTACATAAAGCTACACTCCTTTTCTGTTTTCAGTTTTCTCCTATAAAATGGCCATTAAGGCCCAAATTCGAGGCAGTTTCAAATGTATGTGAGCAGCAGAGGGGAAGAAAACACAGCCTTGTAATTTACATGACGTGAACGCAAAATCTCGTCAGAATTCTTCAGCTACGCCAAGCTAGAGGAAAGGCAGGAAAATTTGAATTCGCATGACTTAAGGAACGCAGTTCCACTTTCTGCTGCCTTTACCATGAATGAGGTTTTTGGTATTTTTCTCACAGAATGATTTTTCTTGAAGAAGATCTTAAGGGGCAAAAGATATCCAGTGGAAACACATTAACCTGAAAGAAAATTTGTTTTGCCTTTTCCTATTTTATTTTCTCATAATAACACATAACCTTTATTACACAAAGGTTAAAAAGCTTCAGTGAAATGCTACAGATTATTTTTCTTCATAAGTAAAATCCACAATTTCAGCTTTCAACTAGACAAAAAAGAGCACAGTGCAAACTCCCAACATTTCTCTTGGGATAGATTTTACAGGCTCCCTCTGGAATGGCAGTAATCTGTGTGAACAACTTGCAAGAAGTGCAGTGACTGGCAAGAGAAAACAGAGCTTGGCAGGTCTCAAGCCCAGGCACAAGGCTCGGCTGCAGCCCTGCAGCTCCCACTTCCATCATCCTCTCTGTCTGCGGGCCAGGCGAGGATTTCTCCCAGTCCCTGCCTCCCACAGCTGGAGGTGGCAGCATCCTTCCTATTGTCATATCACCCTGCTCCTGCCTCTATGCTGATAAGATTTTAAGCTGCTATTTATAGAAGCTCTTTCATGTTTTTTCTTCCAGTCGGTGTGTTTCATATCCTCTGAACAGGCAGAGTAGGAATTTGCCCAAGATGCATAAGATTTACAATCTAGTCTCCTCTGGATTAAATTTCTTTGCTTTTCTTTGCAGAAGTCTCTAAATATGACTGAAAGTTTGCAAAGCCCAAATGCTTTTTCTTATTTTTTTCCTCTTTCATTTACAGGGGACTGTATGGCCTTGAAACAAAATACAGGAGGGTATTTTTCACATTGGTCTTCTGCTGATTGATAACAAGTATGGGGAAGCAGAAAAAGTACAACACTATGAGAAAAAATAATTCACCCCAACAGATTCACATCATCAGGAAACATATTTTCATTTGCAATGTGACTACCAGCCTGCAGGGGGTAAGGGAGCAGTGACATGTTCTCTCTCCCAAGAGGAAGAAGCACCCCTTTTCCCACAGCACCACAAGTGATGTGTTAATATCAAATCTGAGACATGACAGAAAATTTCTGCTAACTAGAAACTACTGTGAAAGGGTTGTTGAATATCGATGTGCATCAGATGCTAAAGCTTATCCTAAACAAGCAGGGAGTGCCCAATTTCGGACATCAAATATTGTCTGTAGCACACAGAATGTAGAGATACAGTGAATCCAAAGTGAAACAAAGCCTCAAGCAGAATACCCCACACAACTTCAGGGAGCTAAAGCAATGCACTTTATACGCAAAGCCATATTAATTGAAGTTGCAAAAGCCTAGTCAAAGAGTCATTACTAGTCCAGTTCTGATGATATTTATTGTCCAAATTATATAATTATTACAGGAAAATCAGGAACCAGTGGAGGGACCAGTGGGACTGGCGAGGTGAAGCAATATGACTCCACTTAAGGTAAAGGTTTTACTTTAGATCGCTTTAGGGATCCCTTTAGGGATGTTGTATTTGAGAGTCTATGGGTTAAGTTAGAGAGAGGCAAAAGAAAGAAGATATTGTTATTGGTGTTCTCTATCAATCACCCTGCCAGGAAGACACCACTGATGAATTAGTTATTCTACAGGCCTTTCAGAGAAATCTCTTGATTCACAGCCCTAATCCTTCTGGGACATTTCAATGTCCCACACCTCAGCTGGGAATACCCTATTGTCACTGTGTGGGAATTCCTAGGGTTTGTTTAGTAGAATTTATTTTCACAATTAATCAGTGAGCCAACTAGGAAAGGTGCCCTCCTGGACTTGCCTTTTGCGAACCAAGAAGGGCTCTCGGGAGATGCCACACAAGAGCATGAGCCCTGATGAACAGAGCAATCATGCTTTCACTGCTCCCCCAGCCAGGATGACTAACTTTTGGAATACAGCTTGAATTCTGTAGGATGATGTCTTGCTGGGCTTGCAGACAAGGGTATTTAGCCTTTGAATAATGACAGCTTTTTGTGTGGCAGCATGAGAAGTTTCACTTCACCAGCTGCAGAGGATTTCAGTTTGTCAGCTTTTGTGCCACCCAGCACAGTACAAAGACAGAACTGACATTATCTTCCTTTCATCTCCTGCCCAGCCTTGATAGTCACTCCTGGGATTCCTCATGCTGCTCTCCGACTGTGGCTTTCTTCAAGTGTAGAAGAGACAAGATTGGTGATGCTGTTGTACACCAGAGATAACTCCAGTCTGCAGGACCTCTTCATTGGGATGTCACATGGCAAAGCAGAAGCAAACCCTGATGATGTTGTCCTCTTTCTACTGCAGCCATCTCCATGTGACTGAAGATATGTGCTCATCTGTTCACATGGAGGAAAATTCAAATAAAGGGGAATTAATTGCATTGCAAAGGCTGGAGGAGGGAAGAACTGGGATTCCAAAAAGAGTATTTCATGTGCTAGCTGCCTTTCAAGTCCAGGTAATATTAAGATGGCCAGGATGCTTTAGACTGATCCTCTGCTCTTTAATCTCTGCTGAAAATGTGTGCATTGAAATCTTTTCTCTTTCTCACACTTGTGAGAAAATGTATAAATGGAGAATGTATTTTTTTTCTATTAGATGTAAATGATGAAACAGATATTTCTTGAAAATTCAGCCTGATGCCTATTACATCAGGTAAGAGATCAAAGCACAGATACATTTGAGTGACAAAGAACAATTTAATCCAAAATCTGTGAAATAAAATTAAGCACAAATTTTGTAGACAATGCATTTTTTATCCAAAGGTAGCAACATTTGGAAAAAAATAATTTATTATTATATCTTATACAAGTTTCTGTTTGGACATTCTCCCTATCTAAACCATGAAGTTATCAAAATGTTTCACTGGGATCTTTTAGAAATGTTTGTTTCTAGCTTGTTTCTCCAAACTTGTTTCTCTTGAACCAAGAACATATTCCCTAATCTCAAGTCGTTTTTTAAATAGGTTGGTGTTTGAAAGTCATTCCCCAGAAACAGGGCTAGTGCTCTGGAAGAACTGCTGAAGAGAAACAAAATGCTTCAATTAAAATACCTCAGATTTTTAAAAAATAGTCATAGTCCAAAGCTGTTGATATAGGATTGGGATTGATAGGTCAATCTATCCCATCAACTTCAGGTACTTCAGGGAGGTGACCAAGTTAGGATCCCCACCGAGGGCAGTGCCACCTTATCTTGGACAATGGGAACTGTGCAGCTGAGCGACTTGCCAGTCTCATGTACCCCACAGGAGTCGAGGGCAGCTGCTGCACACCACAGCAGCCTCCCAGATGTGCACCCAGAGCTCCTCTGGGCAGCCCAGGCTTTCTGGGGATGCTGACTGTGCTGGTTTTGGCTGGGGTAGAGTTCATTTCCATCACAGTGGCTGGCATGGGGCTGTGTTTTGGATTTGCACTGAACACAGAGCTGATAATACGGAGATGTTTTTGTTGTTGCTGAGCAGAGCTTACACAGAGCCAAGGCCTTTTTGGCCTTTCCTACCGCCACGCTGGAGAGGAAGTGGGGGGTGCATCCTAGGTTGGGAGGAGACACAGCCAGGACAGGTGACCCCAACTGACCAAAGGGACATTCCAGACCATCTGACATCATGCTCAGGATATAAAGTGGGCAGAAGAAGGGAGGGGGGGACATTTGGAGAGATGGAGTCTGTCTTCCCAAGTCACTGTTACACGTGGTGGGACCCTGCTCTCCTGGAAGTGGCTGAACACCTGCCTGCCCATGGGAAACAGTGAATAAATTCCTGGCTTTGCTTTGCTTGCCTGTGTGGCTTTTTTCTTTCCCTATTAAACTGTCTTTATATCAATGCATGGCTTTTGCAGCTTTTCCTCTTCCCATTCTCTCTCTGACCCCACCGGTGGGGCCATGAGTGAGAAGCTGCATGGGGTTTGGCTGATGGCTGACCAAGCTGACACGACACAGAGAGGGCAAGGACACCTCCCTCACTGCAGTGGCATATACAGAAGGAGAATTTTGGAAACAAGGATGCTCTCCATGGCTTGCAGCATGGAGTGACTGAGCTGGCACCACATTCAGAGCAGTCAGAGCTCTGTAATCATGCTGTGATCCAGCTTCCTCTGAGAAGGTGCAGTTCTAGCACCAGGCCAGAGCTACACCATCCAAGGAGATTAGGAGTAGTGTTTGGTATATTTTTTCTCATGATAGAATAAAAAATAAGTATGTCTATAAAAGCCATAGTCAATAAACAAAAGGTGACTACAGAACATATTGTTTTGGTGAAAATAGTAGTTGCAACTTCGTTTATTACAGAATCCCCCAGTCCCTCAGTATTTATGATGTATGTCAAGATTCACTAATAAACCTTTCCTTTTCATACATTTTGAACAATATTTTCACTGGCCACAATATTACACAGTTATAAATTTCACAAATAATATAATCATCTCATTCTTCAAATTGCTTTTGTTTTTCTTTTCTTTAGGAAGCACTAAAGAGTGCACTCAGAAATCAGCCTATGTGGCTTCACTTTTTTGTTTTCCTTATTACTCAGAAAACATTTTTTTCTGGACAGTGCAAAGGATTTGTATAGACTGAAAAAAATATGCCATTTAAGTTATCAAAAAGTACTCTCCTCACCACAATAGGAATAGCTTCAGGTGCATTCAATTCACATTCCATTACATCTCCTTAATTTACAGTATGGTGATGGGGAAAGGGAATTAATTTCATATCACTTTAAGCCTTCTCTGTCACTAAGCAATTGGTAATGTTTGATTCCCTTCTCCTCGGGTGGTTAATTTTTACTGGCAGTAGGAAAATGTTATTATCTTCATTCTGCTGTAGTTCTATGCTATACCTGGTCTGCCAAACATACCAAGACCATAAAAACTACTTACTGAAGAAATTTCAAATGTATATATACATTAAAATTATTTATTAGATTCAGCAATTCCTTTTCCCCTACAGCAACAAGTAAGGTCTTTAGAAACTAGTATTGTATGAAGAATAAGCTGTCCATTCAAATACAAAGAACTCCTTTGCCCAATTGTATTTTCTTCCCATTTGAAATCCATTTTCAGGCTTTATTATCTAATAAATATCAGATCCCAATTTATGCTGAGGCAGAGTATTATATTAGAATTCCTGGAACTCTGTCTTACTATTGAACCCTGCTTATATAAGATGAGCATTTTTCTTTAGACACAGATGTCAACCTAAATTGATGAGAGTCTCCCACTCCTAATAATTTGTATGAAATTTTTCAACGGTCCCTGCACAGAAATTCATAGCCCACACTGTAATGAGACATTCAGTTTCACATGAAAAGCTAGCAAGAAAACCACCTTCTCCAAAAGCTAAAATGACCTATTAATACTTGCAAAATGTGGTATTGTATCAAAGAGAATGAGCATGTCCTCTAAGGTACTGAGCACAGCAGCACATGCACAGCCTGGTGTGGGCAATCCCTTGCCTCTCCTCTGGAATGATGTGAATGACAGCATTTAAAATTCCTTGTTAAACATTTTTACAGAAGAACAAGTCAAAACTGTTCAAGAATGCACAGGGTCTATATACTGCCCTGGAGTTTTTAAAGAGCTATTTCATTTTTTCCTCAGAGCACCATTGTCTTCAATTTATTTTTCCTATTTTGCTTTGCTATTGTAATGGATTGGGCTGCTCTCTTGGGAAACTGCTTGTGAATACTGCTATGATCAACTGGGGAGAAAATCACCTGCAAAAGAGAAATTCAAGAGGCTATTTGGTCCCTGCCCCACACTGGTGGAGAGACAACACTGGCAGATCAGTGTCCAGTCACCTCTTGATATTTTCTGATGAGGGATATTCCAAAGTCTCCCATGTCTCTGCCACTATGCATCTATAGAGTCGATTTCTTTACCCCCAAAATCAGACTTATATCTTCTTTTCTGAAATTAAACTGAACACTTCCTGCCATCTGTGGAAGAGAACTGACATGGAAAGCAATTAATGGTTGTCCTTTTATTATGTTATGTTTAGAAATGTGTATTAGAAATCTGTGTTTATCTTCACCACATCCATCCTCTCTGCCTAAGACTAAACAAAGGCAGTACTTTCAACATGGCCCTTGGCGGTGACATCTTCAAGTCATCCTTCTTATTAGTGCTACCTTTCAGCTTTTGGCATGCTCTGGCTCACCCACACCTTTCAAAGGGATTGAAAGGTCCGGGTGGGGAAAGGTCAAACACCAGAATGAAAGAGAAACATACTGTCTGGTTGCTGATTTGTTTTTCAGAAAGGATCCCCTGTAAGGCCATGGACACAGCTCAGTCTCCAGTCCTACAGATGTCCCCAGCTGACAGATGCTGCTGCACAGGGCACAGCCCTCCCATGGCTGTGTATTCCCTAGACCCACAGAGATGTCTCAGGCATCAAAAGCAGCACAAGTGACACTGTGTTTTGGTAACTCAATCAATTTCTCTCTGTCTGCTTACAAAGCTGGATGAAAAATAATCCTCCAAGATACAAGCCAGCATCAGTTTACTTCATTTGTTTGAGAAATTCTTGTGCTTTCACAGGTCAGACAGATTTCTACTGCCTCAGGTAGTGCAGGTTTTTGCTTCCTGAGGATCTGTGGGTGCAAGAAGTATGATTTCCTGCTCTTGCCCAATAATAAATGAGTTCACTTTTAACTTAATCTATATATTCACCTATGAGTTACTCTCTGCCTAAGTACCTTTCTGTTGTATGTCTCATTCCATAAGCTCTAAATATTGTTAATTATATCAAAGAGTGGTTATCCAACCCCAAAACAGACTTCCATGAAAGTTTTGCTGGAGGAACTAGGTGTAAAACTGAGACTTTGTTTTTCATTTGACTGATGCTTTTCATTTGACTGATCTTCTGTTCTTCCAGTTATGCTTCTACCAGCTTCCTTGCCATCTATGCAGCTATGTAAGGATGTATAAATGGCCTTCCTAATCTCTTCCTGCAATTAACAAAAGAGACAGACCCTCCAGACTCTAGGATTGTCAATGCTGAAAAATGTAAAAGGCCAGGAAGGAAGTTTATTCAGTGAATCTTTGAGCATCTATAATTTTCTTTATCCCTTGATATGTTTTTGGTTGTTTCAACTAATTCACTCTAAGATTTCACCCATGCCCAGTCCAGATGACAGTACAATCTCTCTTAAACAGGTATCCCACTTCAGTACACAGATCTTTTATCTCACTTTATATAAACATGACTCAGATGCTCTAAAACACAGCCCTCCAGCTGTTTTGGCACAGAAACTGAAATAATACACTAAATACACCACAGCTTTGGGGCAGAGGAGTATCCACGTGGATCCAGCAGAAACCCAGGGCCACGTGCAGTGCAGCTTGGACAGCGCCAACATGCACCAACAATGGGAGAAATACAGATATGACCAGGGAAATCACTTACCTGGCCTCGTAATTATCAAATTCTCTGACAGAGACAGCTTAGGACAACAAAATGTTTGTTTTAGGAGTCGCTGTGTACCCCAAAAAAGCCAATTGAAAGCCATGTGTTGCTTGGTGATAGTGGCTGTAACACAGATTTGTGGATCCCACCCAAAGAAGTTAAAGGGAAGTTACTGACCACATGGATTTTTTCTTTTCTCCTCCTGTACTCATTAAACAGTCACAAGGAATTTCTGCAGGTAGGCCAAGGGTGAGGAAATACTCGTTATAAATGCAGTGGGAAATCTCACTGACTACCCATTTGAGAAATGTCAGAGTAAATTTTAAGGGGAACAGGGAGGAACTCCAGCTTTCTGACCATCTTTGTAGCCTCCTCTAGACTCACTGCAACAGTTCCACGTCCTTTTTTTGGGAGCTCTGGAGCTGAATTTATTAACATGCAGAAATTGCAATGTATAAAATTACAGTTTTAATTGAAAACTGGCACCGATACAAGTTTGTTGCTGAGAAGGGAAATATGGATTTTGATACTGGCAGTGAACTCCATAGTGGGCTGTTATTTGCTAATATTTTTATACATACAAAGCATAGACCCATTAACAAGCCACTTCACTAAATAAGTAGAGTACAAATGTAGCTAACAATTATTGCAACTGAGACAGTAGTGAGTACAGGCTCTCCTCATCTGCACTCAGGCATAGAGAGAGCTTATGCTTACGTGTGAAAAAATGAGCTTTCTTTCTTTATACGATTTGCCTTACTTCATTATCTGTAGAATACAAAAATAGCAGCTGGGACAAAACCCTCCAGCATGATTCAGAGAGCTAAGAAAAGCCACAATCCCCCTAGTAATGTGATGTGAATTCGCATGCAGAGGTGCTGACTGCTTTGTGCAAAAAGCATAATGCATCTCTGCCTTCAGATCATCCCCTCCATAGTACAGACAGGCACAGGAGGGGGCACAGCACAGGAAAAGCTACCTCACTGAAGTCAATTGCAGCACTCCTGGTGAGTTAAACAGGCAGCAGAGTTTGCCTCAGGTCTTGAAGTCAGTGTGTCTGTGTAAAATTACATCTTAACTGCAGCTCTGTGCATAGTGTGCAACGTTTGCATTTTGGTTTACCCTGAAGGAAGCCCTGGGAAGTCAGTGTGTCAAAAGATTGGCACAGTTTTGGTTCATCACAAGCCCCTGGCTGAGGAATGAAGATGATGCCCCCACCACACTGCTGTGATCCATGTCCAGCCCATCTTTCCCAACTGCAGCCCAGCCTTTAACCAGATTCGCTGTTCTGTTGGCACAGGATCCCCCAGAGTCAGCTCACCTTGTAACCCCATTTAGTGCTAGACCCATCTTAAGGCAAAAGCAAAATCATATTTATTGTCACAGAAGACAGGAATAATATACTTTATTTATGGAACTGGGAACAAAGTTACCACAAAAAACCCCCCAAAAAAACAAAACCAACCCACCAACCAACCAAAACCAAAAACAGAAACAACAACAACAAAAAAAACCAAAAAAACCAACCTTTTAAAAAACTTAACACCCCCCCCACACTAATTATTAAAGTCACCTAAAGAATTTCTCTGTCCTCATCAGCTCTGTCAGGAGTTGAGGAGTTGTTTGCAGATGTTGCTGCTGTTGATAAATTCTCACAACCAAATACGCATCAGTGTTATTTTGGAGATCCTGGCTCTTCTTTTGCTCACAGGCCCTGTTTATATGCTTTCTTAAAAGGAAAAATCTCTAAATATTTATGATCCTTCAAAATCTGTTCCATCTCTGCAGTATTCCCCCTTTCAGCTATTATCATGACAGTCTGCATCATGTTTTGGTTTCATTTCTTTTTCTCTCCCTCCAGTCAGTGCAGACAGGTCCCTCAAGGATGGTTTTGTGTGTCCCTAGTGCTGTCCCTGCTGCCCAGAGCACCTGGCCAGGTCCCTGGTGATGTTTAACCATTGAGGTAAATGCAGCAAAGGAAGCCATTTTACTGAACTTTCATATTTCTGCTATGCATTTCCACCACCAGTTCAGCCAGAGCTGTGATTTGTCACAAAATTTCAAACATTACATCTTTACTGTTCCTTCAAATCTAGTAGTATAACGCTAACACCCAGTTCCACAGGGTTCCTCCCCACTCAGATAACAACACCCAAACCACTCTGTGACAGAGACAGAAAGTGGAGTGGAGCCTGCTGCCTTGGGCTGGCTGCAGTCTGCTCTGGGCTTGGGGTGAGGCTGAAGAGGCTCACAGCAGTGGAAAAAAGACCAGGAAAAAGAGCAGGGCTCAGCCATGTTCGTTCACATTCCCTGCCAGAGATGCCTGCACCCTGCAGACTCCCACCTGCCCCCTGTAACATCCACACCAGAAAATCGGGAGATGTCAATTCCCAGGTTAATTCCTGGTGTCCTGTGTGAAGTCTTGGCCTTGAGCTCCCAGTGGGACAGGGTGAGGTCGTGTTGCCCCTCCATGCCCAAGGAAAAAGCACCATCGTTCTGATTCAGCAGCCGTCCAGAGATGCTCATGCAGCCCTGCCATGTGGCAGTACTGGATGTCCTTCCCTCCACACCAGCTCACTGTGTGAAAACAAAACCTGTCACTGACCAGCAAAACAAAGCACCTCAAAAGCCAGCCTCTTCTGCAGGGAGTACATGTTTCTGTAATCAGGGCACCTTCCTGAGATCTCTGTTTTTAAGTGCCATGGCAACAGGCGGTATGAGCATTAATAAACCAAATGGAATGGGAGGGCAGGCTCTCAAACAGAAAGAAAGTCCACATTGCAGGAGTGGACTGTGCAAAATGACACATAACCAACAAGTCTAGAATAAATTTCAAAAGAGGTATGGAACAGGTACAAATTTTTGGAGCTAGTAAATAGGATAGGCGGGATAAAGACTTCTCTGCTGAATCCTGGTAAGTTGCTTCCTATCTAATTATCTTGACATCTGGAATTGCAGATGTGTTGGTTGAAGTAACCAGCACCATCAGATAATAAACTAGAACAATATACCTAAGGCATGACGTGATTTCTATTCTTATTTCTTTTCATTTCTAGATGAGAATCCAGTTTACTTTTATCCCTCGACAGGCAGACCCCTATTTTTGCACTGTGTTGGGGCTGCCACAAAATACATGAAAATTAGATTTTGTGAGGGCACAAACCCAGTAATTTTTTCCCTTATCCCATTGACTGTAGAGCCATTTTTCTAACTTTCTTTTATATGTATATTAAATTCATGTACATGCAGAGTGTGATGCAACCAAATCAAGAAAAGATGAAGTCACCAAGAAAATAAACACAGAATAAATAAGTACTATGGACAATTCTTTAATGCTGGAGGGCTACTCTCTGTAGCTATTACTAGTTACATAAATATAGCTAAGTAGTCACATGAGTTACTAGGGAGCCATAAAAAGACACAGTTCATCTTGTGAACTGATATCAAACCTTATCAAACTGCCTGTCCATCAAGAAATCTCCTAGGGAAAACCTTGGGGGGGTCAAACCACATTTACTTTTCAAGAGGTGATCTTCTTGCCTCCTGAGCCTCAAAAAGAAAATACAAATTATTAGGGTCTCTGGTGTGGGTCTGTGTGCTCCTGAGGGTGCACAGCACCTACCACAGCTGAGCTCAGTTCCAGTTGAGGTTGCAGGTTTAAATTCATGCAGCATTGTATGAATATCATTTCATACATTGTCTATGCATGTCTTTCTTTCATTGTCTGTGAAAGAAAAGGATTGAATGCCTATGGATTCAAACATTATCAGTTTTCCTTTCCAAGTACATGGGTCCTATGCTCCAGCAGTTTGCTATACATAAAGTTTTCTAAATCCCTTTGAACAGATATAAATAATCTGATTTTTAGTTCACAGTGTTCCAAGTTTTATCAGCAGAATACTATGTCTCATGTACTCTTCCAAAGTCCAAACATAAATAAATGCCGAAAATAAACTCTGCTACTTTGCTAGCTCTACTTACTGGGATGTTCTTGCTTTTTTAACTCAAGTTACTGCTACATATTTATGGATTTGAATACAAACAGCATGAAAAGGAAGGCAAGGGAGTTTCCTAAGTGCCTTCTGTAAGGACACTCTTGAACAAAACTCCAGGAAAGGCTGGCCTTCTTGCAGGTCTGCCTGTTTATCTATTATAGTTGCACAGTGAACACATGTTTGCAAGGTGGAAAAGAGACGCTGGACAAAGGGAGCTTGCTCTTGAGGGGTTTCCTTTCCTTCGGGATGAAGTTATCCAATTGCTCTGCTATATTTCACTTTGCTTCCTCTCTAAGTCTCAGGACTGCTTCTAGATAAAATGCTGTGACGTGTGATGATAAACAAAGCAGTACATAACTGTAAGAAATACGTGGAATCATTCCCATATTAACTCTCAAATCTGAAGATGAGTCTTAATATAAAATTGGACTTCTTTCAAAATTGGAACAGGCTGCCCAGAGAAGTGGTTGAGTCACCATCCCTGGAGGTATTTAAAAGATGTGTGGATGTGGTGCTGAGGGACATGGTTTGGTGGTGGACTTGGCAGTGCTGGGTTAGTGGTTAGACAAGATGATCTCAGAGGTGTTTTCCAGCCAAGGATTCTCCGTGCTGTGCAGGACTGCAAAGGTGAGTAATCCCAAGCAGGGCTGCTGTGGGCACTTTGAGCAGAACTGTAGTGAAATGGGGCCAGCCTCCGAGCTCAGGACACGCTGAGCAGTGGCGTTCCCAGCCCAGCTGAGTAACCAGCCCTGTCTCTGCAGCAGTACAGACTGTCCCAGTGCTATTTCCCCTCCAAACCACAACAGGTTTTCCCAGTTTGCAGCTACCATCAGCTACCTGGACCTGGGGGTGGCTTCCCTGCCATGACTGTTCTGGAGGGACTAAGGTCCAAATGAGTTCAGTGTGAGAATAACAGTGCCTTTATCAAGCTGGGGCTGTCCCCATGGCTCCCCTCACCAAGTGAGCATAATCCCGAGCTGGTGGTTCTTGACCTGCTCCCCCAAACCCCACAAGCACAGATCCTCTGTTAGAGGAGCATGGGGAAGTTGCACCTCTTGAAGTTTTGAGCTAAAAGTGACACAGGTTTCCAGGCTTTCTCTCCCATTCTTTCCACTTCAGGCTAAATTTCCCATTTACCACACCGCAGTAGTCTCTGTTCCCCTGAAACAGCCAATTTTCCAGGCAGTGGCTGGAAGAGCTGGCAAAGACAGCCCTGTGCTGGCTCTCATGCTGAGGTCGACAGGCAATCAGTCCCTGGAGTGTCTGCTTGCTGCTGACAGATGGATAAGGGCCTCCTCTTGTCTGTTTTCAAACTATTTCAAACAATAAAAACAGATAAACAAAACCAATCTCTGAATGCTACTTGAGAAGCAGAGCCAGGGCCTCTGGACAGTGCAGGAGCAGCCCCTGAGCTGGGGATGGGGAGAGATGGGCTTGGGGCAGCCTCACTGAAATGTGATGCTGCATAAGCAAGGATGAGCAGGAATCCCCACCTGAGGAGTCTGGGTCAGAAAGATCCCTTAGCTGTTTTATAAAGACTTGACTGTAGGACAGAGAGTATTGCTTTAAGCACGAGAAACCTGTGGGGAGAAAGAGGAGCAGTCTGTGGGAAAGGAGGGAGCACTGGCACAGTGCTGTGCCCCAGGGGAGAGGAGAAGTGCTGGAACAAGAGCATCGGAGAGCCAATGGGTTTGCTAACAGATATGAAAAATCCCAGTGATAACAGGCATCATCCTGATAAAATAGCCATGCTCTGGAAAAGTCTGAAGGCTTTGCACTGGAAGGAAGCCAAAAGGACCTAGGGGAGATTTTTTTTGTACTTTATTAAATTCTGCATGCTTTATTCTAGTTTTTGTTGAACGTTCCCTGTAGTTTTAAAACATAACCCCCAGAATTCTATAGTTACAGCTTGGCTTTCTTCTAAAGAGAAAAATTGGTTCAAAAATTCTTTTTAAATATTCTAATTTTCTAAGGAGATTATTGAGTGACAACCCAGAAAATTAATATGGACAGAAATGTCAATTACATAAACACCAGATATGGATATCTTGCAGGCGTGAATCTATGTGTAAAAACTCATATTATGCAGGTTTCCCAAGTCAAAAAATCCGTTGGAGGGAATGAAGAAGTTATTTTCTCTACCAAATGCACTTTTTTTTCATTTCTTTTGACAAATAAAAAGTGAATGCATTAATATACATAATTTGTTCTACATAAATGTAGGGAGGAGGGGAGGAAGGGAGGAAGGGAGGAAGGGAGGAAGCCCTGCTGGCTCAGCCTGATCCCTTGGTTGCCGTATGAAGGCACTGAAGGTGATCTGCTCCATGACCTTCCCTGGCACCGTGGTCAGGCTGACAGGCCTCTCATTCCCTGGATCCTCCTTTGTTGGCTCTAATTTTCTGATATTCGTGGAGATTCACGGAAGCTTCCAGGGAAGTCAGGCAGGCAGCACTCAAGATGGCGATTGAGAGAACTTTATTTACAATACTTTCTTTATAAAAGCATTAATAATCTAGCAACTATTGGTCGGCAGTTTTCCACTCCCTAAAATGATAGATTACAACCCTACAGCATCCAGTACCAAAAACGCAGAGATTAGAAAAGTACAGAAATGCAAGTTATCTCTATTCTCCATGAGAAAGAAGAGAAAGATTTCTAAAACAGTGCAACTACACTCCTTCTGACCCTTCTTCTGGATGGATGTGTCCTCTGCCAGCCTCCAGGCAGCTGGCACCTCCGCAGTTAGCCAGGACTGCTGACACATGGTTGGAAGTAGCTTGGAGAGCTCTTCCAGCACAGGGAACTGCGCTGCCTTTACGCAAGAACAGGTTCTGATACTGTCAACAGTGGAGCAAGAAACTCCCTGCCCTTGTAGGAGCAGACAGGGATGTGATTTTCCTTTCTGTGTGGTATCTGCCTCGTTCTAGGATCCTATACATTCAATTCACTTGGAGCTATTTTATTCCAGCAGTGGGTGTCACACAACTTGCCACACAGCTGTTGTCAATTAATAACAACGGGATATTATAGTAAAATGAGCAGCCTATTAGTTCACATCCTGGTTTATTTTCATGCCTCGCTCTTGAGAAAACCAACAGGCAGCTGCACTGTGACTTTGAACTGGTCCCTATTCATTTCCTACTGGGGTGTGCTTGGACACCAAAATGCATTATGCATGCACACTGGCTCAAAGGAGCCTCATTCTTGCTTCAAGCCTGTGCAAATAATACATTGGATCTGATGGTTATACAAATAGTAGTAATTATGCAGAAATCAGCCCATGTTCCCTTGGTAATGGCACCTCATTAATTTTCCTGAAACCTCCCTAAATAATAGCAATGAATTCTGCTGTCAGGTTTGGGTTTGGGGTCTTTTTGTTTGTTTGTTTGTTTGTCCCTTTCATAAGCAAATTGTGCCATAGAAAAGTAAGAAGGGGACATTTCTGCTGGGTTGCAATGGATAAATTTCCCATCAGATAAAACAGTGGTGATGAGAATAAGAGCTGTGATGTCTAGTACACACTAAAATTGTGCTTGCTAACAGCTGTAGAGAAAGTATTACTTTGACAAAAAAAATTTCAAGAGTTAGTTCCAGAAGGAGCAGAGCCCAGTTTCCAATGGATTCCTGTCTTGTGGGCAGCCGAATTGAATGAAGGCTGCAGCATGAACTCACCATGTCAGTAAACATGACTGAACAGTCCAGGGAGAAAGAAATAATATTAATTTTGAGAAAAACTGCTATTAGCCAGTCGGGTGGTTTTTATCAGTAGTAGTAAATGGCAGATAATCTCCTCAGGAGACAGCCTTTGACAGAGGAGAGAACTCTTCATTTGACCGTGCGCATTGTGCAGCTGAAAGTCAGCCATGAAACACAACTCTCCAGAGGCCTGGGAGACAGACAGAGCATCCCTTGGCTCTTCACATGGATCCTCTGGCAAATGGTGCAATCTGAGCTCAAGCTGGAGTAAGATAATGAGTGGAAATGCAGTGCCTTTGGGCAAATCTGATCAAAACCAAACAGCAAGTTTGGAATTTATTGAAAAGGAAGCTGATGGTGGACGAACAACTACTGCTTCAGTGATATTAAAATCAGGACTTTTTAAAACGTAATGATTTCCAAATATAATTTTTCAGTCTTTATTCCCACTTTCAAAAGACTATGAAGAGGCTTCTTCAAAGACTGAGAAAACATTCTAAGCTATTTTTGTTTCATTTACAAAATGTTGGCTAGATTACTAACTCCTAATAAACAGTCCACAAATCCCAAGGGTGAGTGACATTATGCCCCTTATTGCTCTTTGTGACATCCTAAATAGGGTTTCCTTCAGTTTGCATTAGGAAGGAGGGGGATTGTTATGGTAGAGCCTCCTATACAAACTAACATCAAGTGTTAATTAAAGTGTTTCTAATGCAAATCGTTTTTTTCTCTATACTCTTGGATGCAGTAATGGGAACAGGTAATACTGCCCTGTTGCACATACAGAAGGATAGAAATTCAGCTGCCATTCCTCAAGTTTGCAACTTCAGTTAGCTATCAGTGTGTTTATGACTTTTTAAAAATTTGAAATAATTTTTTAATTTTACATTATCTAACCTTGTAACTCCTGGTGAGGAAAGTTCTGAAATAATCACAAGAATCAGTTATTTCATGAGTTTCCCTCTATCCCAGCTATGTCCCAGCTTTTACCATGTCTGGTTCTCATAACGAAAGTCTTGATGAATACTTTATTATTCATGTGTGCCATGCTTTCCATCTCTTGTAGCCTGCAGCTATATAATGTTACTGTTTGATTTCTTTCAGGCCTTTCATTCATTCCTTTCATAAATTGCATGCCTGTGATAGGTCTTCCCAAACACTTCAACAAATACGACCATACTAGAGAATCTTGATCCAGGAAACACTATTTGCTGTAGTGAATATGCTAACGAAAGTGTAAAAACAAGTTTTAAAATATAATCTGAGAAGAAATAAACCAAAATTTGTGTAGATTAAGTAATTGGTGTGAATATGTGGTATTTCTAAAAGGGTTAGTGAGAAGGCTGGACACTAGGGAATCCCTGGGCCAGCTCTCCTTTCTGTGGCACTGCTAGAAATGTAGGGTTTATTATGGCCAACACAACTGCACAGTTAGGTTTCAAATCCAGTTAATCTCACATTTAGAAATATTGAGTATAAAAAGGTTGTGACTAGCGGTAGGAGTTTCTAGTGCCTGTAAAAAATTGTGTTTTCTAAATTAAATCCCTGACCCATGCAGGAAGTGTAAGAGTGAGGAGTGGAGTTGAGCCTGGGAAGAAGGGGAGGTGGGGAACAGAAAGTGGTTTCAGTTTTGTTTTATCTTTCACTATCCTAGTGTGTTACAATTAATTGTCAGCAAATTAACTTATTTTCCCCAAGTAGAGTCTGTTTTGCCATGACATTGATTGATAAGTGATCTCCTGACCTTTACTCGACCCTTGAGTTTTCTTCACATTTTCTCACCCTGTCCCTGATGGAGGGGATTGATGGGCACCTGGCAGCCAGCCAAGGTAAAGCCCAACACAAGCACTTTTATGTTTGCTCTTTTTCAAAAGTCCTTCTGTGACTATTTACTCTGATAGTCTCCATATCCAATACCCTTTATTTTCTCTCTCTTCTGATGAGGTGTTTCTTACATAAATACATGATCTCCTCTGTTTTTATTAAGCTTTAGTTACTAATTTGCTTCCTTTTAATTCACCAGTTGCGCTACTTAATAATTTTATTTTATTTTGCTTGGCCTTTCAAAGCCCATATTCAGTCCTTACTAGTGCATCATGTTATTAATTTAATTCTTGAGGTACACATAGTACTTCCAACAAATGCAACGATAGTTTTTCCTCTAACAAGCTTACAGTTCAAATGATAGATGACAGAAGAAGCCTGAGCTGGGGGCAATCACAGAATGAGCAGACTTTCACAGCATACACTTGACAATGAATTGACCACAGGATATATACAGATCATCACATCCTTGATGGCATGTAACCATATAATCAGTGTCTGATAATGGCTTCAAGACATCACAGCAATGAGGTTTTAAAACAGCCCTCTTGTTAGAGTTGTGGGGACAACAAAATAAGTCATCCTTAAGCTGGAGCCTGGTGTGTTTCTGAAAAGAACCGTGAGTTGCTGGAGCCTGCAGCAGTGGGAGAGTGGATTCTTTTAAATTTTTTTTTCCACAGTATTTTTTGTATTTGCTTGTTGTGAACAGGGAGGGAAAGGGGCTTTTGGCAGTGTGGGTTTACAGAAGGTGAATGTCAAAGCTGCATGCATAAGGGACAGCAGTCAAGGCACAGCACCTTGGGAATGGATGAGAAAGTGCCAGCACAAGATCCAGCGGGAAAGCATTAAATGTCTTTCCAATACCTTGCCCACTTGCACCTGTGGTATCTCCTGTCCATGCCTAAGAGGGGAAAGTATTTGGTTTATTGCACAAGAAATGGCCATTGTGCATCAGACTGGTCCCAGCAGGTCACAGCCTAACCCAAGGACAGCTGTCAATCTGCCCTCACAGCAGATGGCACCTGGCACTGCTGACTTGCCAAACCACATGGAAATAAACCATAAACTGGTTTCCAAATAAGCAGTTGTTCTAGGTTTTAGAGAGCAGATAAAGGCAGGGAGGAGAAGGAAGGTGGTCTGCAGGTCAGAAAGAGAAGCAGGGGCACACGGCCAGAAAATTGTCTCACAATTGACTGTGATCTGCTTTTGAAAAATAGTTTCTACTTCATCTGCAACAGTATATTTGATGACAAATGGTGCTGCTGGTAGAGTGGCTAGACATCTTAAGAAAAAATTAAAGGGTTTATTTGATTATATGGGGATAAAGCATTTGTGCAGGCAAAACATAATTAAATACCACGCTCTCTACAGCCCTCAGAATGCTGCCGCAAGGTTAAGGTATTGCTTTTTCCCTTGTGCACTGATTGCATTTTGCCTACACACATGCACACACCCCAAGTCTGTCAGCTTGCTGAATTTGCCACTTTCTCCTGATTTGAAATTGTCTTTTCTTACTGGAAAAAATATTTTTGTACCACTGTTGATAGCTTCCCAAATACTAGTGGTATTCAGGGAGCAATGACAGGGAATGGCTTATTCACCATGTGTCTTTGTGTCGTTGATCATACCTAGAGACTGAATCCTGTTTGAAATACAGATATATTTCCTGACTGACTGTTTGCCTAGGAAAACAGATATCTGAATGAGAAAGGCTGAGAGGGAATGTGTGGTACAATGGAAGTCTTTAAATTTCTTATTGGATTTTAAGTAGGAAGAATTTTTCTACGGTGCTACATGTCAGGGAAATGCAGGCGTTTCTGCCCAGCACCTGCTCGATGGCTTGGGAGCCCCAGATGCCAGGAGCCAGGCTGCATGGAGTCTGCTTCCTCCCTGTTTTCTGCTATACCTGAGCCAACACCACTGAATGTTTCATCATGTGTCACTTCACGGAAACCAGGGAACACTGTTTTGTTGGAGTTTTCAAAGCTCTTGGAGGTGTGCTTTGGCACAAAATAATTTCTACAGAAACTCTCTTCAGCTTCTGCATTCTGTACCTACTTCACTCTCCTCTTCAAGTTGTCTTTTGCTGCGTGGCTGCTGAAACTTTGACGTGGAAAAGGGCACCTGCTGTTCCTGCAATTGCTGTCTACCACCCTGTCTGTGCCTAGCCAGGGAAGCTTGTCAGCTTATTATATTGTCCTGTGGGGGGCAAGGATGGCCTTTGGCACCCAGCACGCAGGGATCTTTCCCTGTGCGAGCACTCCTGAGCACGGCAGCAACACAAACATATTGACAAAACAGTACTTGAAATAGAAACAGGATTCTGCAAAAAACACTCTCAAGAGCTCCTTTCCCCTCTCTGTTGTTGTGAGGAGTTTGATCTCTCTCTGTGCACCGCCTTCTCCAAATGTCTTTCACAGCACACATTTAGAGGGTTCCGGGTAATTTCAAGAGTTTCAAGTGCATTCCTCCCTGAATGTGTGTTTTGAATGCAGACATAATAGGAACATCTCCCCCTTGATTTTCTTGAAGAGTTTTGTTATTTCATTTCATAGTGATTTGACGTGCATTCCGTCTCTTATTCTCAGGTGTTTTTCTGGCAATAAGGATGTATTTTCCCTCATGAGAGAGTGAGAGTGTTTACTCCTCAGCTCTTTAGATCTGCTTCATCTTACTCCTTCTCTTTCAGGATAATCCATTGATATCAGAGCTGGGGAAACACAGTACTTTAAACTTTCTGAAACAAGGCAGGAGCAAAAAAATCTGGAGTGTGATGGTTCAAGCATGGGGTGACACAACACTTGTGCCATGTCTTGGTGATGGAAAGAAGGATTCAGCAGTCATCACTGCTGAGGTCCTCAGAGACACTTGTCACTCAAATCTGGAGTTGGCATCCACAACCTGCTTCCCAGAAAACCAGACGTGGTCACAGGCACGGCAAACTATAGCATATGTCTCTTAATTCTTGACAAAAAGTGCTCCAAATCCTTTATGTAGGGATATAACAATCCAAACTCCCTGCATGGAAGGAGAAATGGGGTAAAATGCAGCACGGATGAGGAAGCAAGAAGGGACAGCCACCCTGCCAGCAAGAAGTGTGACCAGTGAAAGGCTCTCTGGAACATGTTCTACACCATCGTCCTGAGCATCAAACATCACCGTGCTGTTGACCAGATATTTTGGCAGTCAGTTCTGTGGGGAGGTTTTGTCCTGAAAATTGTTTCCTCATTGCTCCACGTCTGAAATAAAAGCAGAGAGCCCAAGGAAAGTTTCATCCTCACAGGTCCAAAGGCCTTCACATAAAACATGACTGGAGGTGCCATCAAAGTTCTTCTAGTCCAGCCTTTGTCTGCTGATCCAGCTTCCCTTTTTCCACTCCAGACTCCATTTCAGTCTCCCAGAATAGGCAATGCATTATTCCATCATGTTCACGTACAGATAATGGTCAGGAAGGTGTAGTCACCGTAATAGCTTAGGTTTGGTTCCAGCTCAATTTTGTCTCAAAAATATTTGCAGTTTCAGATTAAGCCAAGTTTAGCTTTTGTCCCGAGTATGGATTTCAGACCAACCCAAGTTATGTGTAAGCTCTTTGTAAGGCTGGTTTTGAACTTTCCAATAAGAAAAAGGCCTGTTTTGATACAGACCCATGTCACTGCATCTGCCTTGATATGAACTGAAATGATAGCCGATCTCTTGAATCTAAAACATATTTTAAGCTTTTGATTTTAAAAAGATAGAAAAAAGGGTTTATTTATAGCTGCTGTTAGGCAAGAAGAGATCAAAATGTGCTAAAACAGAGTTTCATTAGCAGTCTCTCAGAGCTTTCAAATTTTTTTCACCTAGCAAAAATTTGGGATATTAGGAAAGACAGATTCAGACAGTTACTCTAGGCAATTAAGGAATTTTTATAATGTTTTGGCACTTTTTGAAGTATCTTAAGGCATATATAATTCATTGTACTTCTAACAACATCTGTCATTTCCTTGGGAATACTTCACTTGTCAGAAATTAAAATACATTGCCACTAATGAGATATTCTGATTTCAGATTGTCATTTCCGATTCTAAATATGAAAGTAATTACCAGCACATATGACCCCCCACAACTGAACAATTTTATCATCATTCCCAGAAGTAACATCAGTACTTTTGTTGTTTATTGTAAAAGAAAAGCCTTTACCATAATGACACCCTCATAGGCAAGTGGCAGACATTACATGGATACAAAAGAATGAAATAATTGCATCAGTGATTTAGCAATATTTTCTACTTAAAAGAGAAAGAAATAAATACAAAATGACAGTTATTTAAGTTCTTATGTACAGTTACATAAGGCAGCTTTTGGTTTTGTTTCCAAATGCATGGAAAAAAATACCTAAAAGCAGAGTCTCTGAAAAGTGAGTCTCAGCTTAGTCTCTGACAACTGCAGCAACAGCAGGCAAAGTTTACGCTACTTGAGAATCTCAGTAAATGAGATGTCCTTTCTTTTCATCATACCAATATCTCACTTTTCAAACTATACAGCTATTCATGAGAGACCTTCTAAAATACAAGCAGCAGATTCATAAACAAGCTGGATTTCAGTGATAATTTTGCCAAATGCAAACCTCATATCCCCTCTCCTGCAGTACTTTTCCTTTTTTCAGCAGACGTCTTGCAGTAGGCAAACAATTCTGATGGCATCATGATCCATTTTGCTGTTTGGCCCTCTCAGCCTTGTATGCTCTATATTGGATAGCCTGTGTTTGATATAGAGTAGAAGATGTCTAAGAAGGGAGTCAACAAGTAAGCAGACATTTATGGACTCTCCCTTTATCTAGAACATCTTTGGAATTATCTAAATAATTGCTTCATTCTTATCCAGCCTGTTCCTATTCTGTAATTTAATTCCTTTGCACGTGTCTATACATTATAACACACCTCTGTATAGTCACTTCAATGTTTTACAAGTTTTATTTTTACATGGGTATTACTAAATGTATTGATAATGGTGATTAAATAAGTAAGAATATTTCTTCTTACTACTCGATACCGAGAAACTGTATTTTGGACAAAGTGTTCTGGTTTATTTCAGTAGGAAAGTATTTCAGAATAAAGCACTCTACTGGATATCTGATTAGATCAATATTCAGACAGACATTAACTATGTCCCCTTTTCCCATTTCATGCCCATTTGAAAGACAAGAGAATTTGATGAATTTTTGCCCAAATTATTCTCCTTTTCCTGAGGATAAGACTATGTAAGGAGATTAAGAGAGGAAGGATTTTCTTGGATCATCAGATTTGGCTCTATTAGCCATGTCACGCACATTTTTCCATAGACAAGTATCTAAGTTTGTTTTTCACTCATATCAGTGATTGGTTAGGAACACTGGGGTCATTTCCACTTGGAAATTATTCTTGTCCTTGTTTATTTCCAGTGGTTCTTGTATCAGCACTTAGGTCAGTTAAATGCAGTGAGGTCCTTTGGTTAGCTGACAGAAAATGGGTTTCCTTTCTTCTGATTCTCCTCTCCTACTTCCCCTTGTTCTTATTCCTCTTCAGAAAACATGGTTCATCACAACCATGTGCTGTGTTTTGGGTGGGACTTTAGCAGTGGTTCACAGGGAGTAAATAAACCTTTTCCACTGTCTGCTGGAAGGACTCTCCCTGATCCAGCCACAGGCCCCTGTTGACCTTCCCACAGGTGCATCTCAACCTGCTCACTCTGCAGATGCTTAGAATAACCAAGTCTTGTTCCTTCTTCCATTGTTTCCAGCTGATGAACTCCAGCTTATAGCAGGAATTTTAGCTGCTTGGCAGCCTTGTAATTTTGACATCTATAATGTCATTATTTCTTTATTATGTCAAGATTTAAGGTCATCCTTTTGTTTCTTTACTGTCCTTACATCCCAGGTGTTACCAAGAACTCACCAGCGCAGTCCTACTTTTTCTGCCAAACTCTAAGATATTTTGGAGTCCCACATCCAGTACCCAAGGAATTCAGTTTTTCTTTTTCCTCCTGTTTATTAATACCCCTCCACTGCAAGCCCCTTGCTATCTGTTTATCAGACATTTCCTTAGTTATCATATACAAATTAACATACAAAACTCCAGCCCTATGAATTATTTCCAATGAGGAAATTTTTTACCCAAGTCCAGGCTGATTGAAACTATTTCACTGCCCTCTTATAAAAAATTAATTGAATCACGAGGGATTAGGTTAGGCTAACAAAATCTCCTGTCAGCAGACAGCAAATCTATGTTTTGTTTTATACCATTCCCTCTCTAGTTCCTTGCCTTTAATTATCCATCTAGGATTATGGGGTAAATATTGCCTAAATTTCTAGTTTGACTGCATTCAGCATTTTTAATTCAAATTTGATTATAAGAATTGGCATACTTTATCATGAAGTTAAGAATTACTGGGTTCGGTTGAAAACACAATAATATTTAAGTATTTGTAAGGCTCTCTTTTTTGTGATGTAATATGTCTCTTTGGCCACCTATTCAGCTGAATAAACTTCTTATTTGCTTTAAACTACATTGCAAAGTCTAAATGAGTGACATTTTTCTGCAGTCATAATCTTCTTGATTTTCAGATTCTCCTTTTTCGTTGTCAGTCTGCTCTTTCATTTTTATCTGATCAGTCTAAAGAATGCTTGTTTCTCTATACAGAAAAATATACAGAGCAAATCCAGAAAAACTGTGCCTCATTGTTTTTTCCATGGTTCTTCCTTCTACATCTGAGAAGGGAGTTTCCTCATTTATATTGCAATTCTTAAAATGTTTTTTAACTTGGAGAAGTACTCAAATATTAATCTACCCAAATGCATTCACACAAGCAAGCACAGATATAAATACTAGGGGAAAAAAACAGCCAAAGATGTGTCTGAATTAATTGTGAATCACACAGTACAATAGTACATTTGTTTTGTTAAAACTAGCACAAAAAGCCTTTCTCATTGCCATTCTTACAAGTGTCTCTATAATCACCTGAAGTGTTCGGCTTCACATGTCAGAGAACTAGAGGATTTGACCTAGTTGCTCGATTTGAGAAAAACAAGACATACAAAGGAAGAAGCAGGAGGTTTTCAAGGCAAGATGTTGCCAGGGTTACAGGAATCTCATGCAATCCTCTCCACCACACTTGGACTATTCCACAGCAGTTTCATGAACCTGCACTCTGAAATAAGTGCATACACCAAGGTCTTGGGAATGTCATTTATAGATGATGAGAAATACAAGATGCTGGATTCAACACTGTTTGGGGTGGGGGGAAAAGGGTTGACTTTGGTTTGAGGAAGCTAATTGGGTGGTCAAGATGTTTTGGTACTGTTGTTTCCAGAATGACATCATTTGATCAGAGTCTTAGTATTTCATACTGAACTTCATGGTAGTACGGAAGAGTTTCAGGAAAGTAAACCTACATTTTAAGTGTGTATTGACTCATATTTTGGCTTATCAGCATACGATAAAAATAACATATTTGTTACAAAACACTACACTGTAAAACTCCTTTAGAGAAAGACAAATGTTAAGATTTGAACCATGTAAACCAGGAGCTTCTCTGGCCCTGCCTGGGCAAACACCACAAGTCCCTGTTCCCTGCGGCATCCCTTGCCACTAGCAAGGGTCATTGTCACATCCCGGTCCTGCCTGGCTCTGCGTCTTGTGTGAACCTCAAAGTCACATTGCAGCAGTGTCTCTGCTGCTGCCAGATGGATTCTGGACCTGACCCACTACCTTGCTCCCTCTGGGACTGTTGGTAAATCCTGCCACTGCCACCAACCCAGCCCTGCTCAGACTCTGTGGAATAGTGCCCATTGCAGAGGGCAAACTAAACCCGAGCTCCTAAGGTACCAAGGGCTGACAGCTCTGTGCAAACAAAGTTCAAGTCCTGCAGGAATTAAGAGGAGAATGAGTCTTCCTCTCTCTTTGGTTCTTCTAGACAGCTCTGATTTTCCAGGTTGGGGATCAGTCCAAGCTGGCACAGCCTGTCTGAAGCCTGGCACAGCTCTTCTGTTGGACTGTCCTTTGAGCAAGAAGAATTATGGTAGCACATGCATTAGTCAGCCTTGCAAGAGAGGTTTCTCCTGCCTCAGAAGGTGCTTCTCTTGCTGTATTACAACCACCACGCCATAGCAGCTACCAATTGTGCCTCCGAGTTTCCCTGGGCATCTATAGCAGCCAGAGAAGCCAGCAGTACGTGAAGCTTGATTTCACTTGGGAAATATCCAAGTAGCTCTCTGTATGCTGGTTGCTACAGACTCTTAGCACACCGCAGGGTGTTAGAAACTAATCTCAGTTTCCATGCGTGCCCTGAAAAGCATCCCTTTCCTCAGATTATGCTTCTAGTTCTAGTCTTTGCTTTGTTTCTCTCGGCCAGTTAACAATTATCCCATTGATTGATGCAAAAGGCTGTGAGGATGGATTGCTTTTGGCATCACGCAACTTTTTAAAAAAAATCTTCATTAAGGAAGGCTGGAGATGTGGTTTGTCTGAGGCCCATATGGACAGAACCAAAAGACCTTTCAGGCCCACAAGTATGGCCGAGACCAGAACAATCTCACGTGCTGTATTTTCATTAACAAAATGCACATCAGCAAAGGGTTAACATTGCTTGAGCATGTGGTACCTGGGTTTGGTGGGAACACTTAGAGCACTTCCCAGCACAGCTTAGGCTTTGAAGGACTCACACAGAAAAGCGGCAGAGACGGGTTCAGCCTGCTGCAGGCACTCTGCCACTGTGACTGCACTGTGGCATTACACGAATGTAAATCCCATCAGTCCCAGCGCTGTTCAGGCATGTACATCCACATGAAATGCATGTTCAGAACAGGGGCATTACGCCCCTGCCTTGCATCACAGCACACAGCCCAGCCCAGCTGCGTTTGGCACAACCTGGCCCCAGAGCCTCTGAATTCCTGACTCCACAAGCCACTCCTAGCACTCAGCAGCAGAGCAGAAGGGCAGAGCGTGAGCTGTGCATTCACCACCTGCCCCTAAAGGCAGCTCTCCTGGTTCCCAGCCCTGCCTTATCAGAGAGCAGGGTCCCTGTAGGGCATAGAGGAGGGCTCCTGAATCCCTGGAGGAGGAGAAAGGGGAGATGAAATCAAAGATTCTGCTGGAGTGAAAAGCTGGGGCAGGAGAACTCCTTTTATGACCTCGAATTGCAATGTTCACTGTGGAGACACATCACAGGCTCATCACCTCTCTCTTGTTCCTGTTCCAGCTGAGCACTCAATGTTCCAATTCTCTCCTTATCAGCACCACCCTTTGTGAACAACACGAGAAGTTTCCCATTTTCTAGATACATCAAAGTAATGCCTTGATTGAATCTCCTGCCTGTAGAGAAGCAGGGGGGGAGAAAGACCTTCTTCCATCTCTGCCCCTACACTAAAGAGCCCTTTAGTGCAGCCTTATCGACAATACTCAGAAAGAAATTTAGCTCACTGCCTTCAGAACTGAAAAACAGGACAATCAGGAATAGCGTAAAATCTATGCTGTCACTGCTTTAAAATGGCCTTTAACAGACAGCTCTTAAACCCAGCATAAGAACGGAGGCATGCTCAGGCAGAGAACGACTTAAGATGCAGTGCGACAAGGTTTCAAAACCTAGGCCCTCCATCTCATTTATTCTGAAGTTTATCTCCACAGTCTTGAACCCAGTAAGTAACTGCAAACACCCACTGCATACAGTTTGTCTTCTTAAAATGAGGGTCTAGTACTGTGTGACCCTCAGTGCTACTAGAACCATGGATTAAATACCCTTGCTGGATAGAGAGAATACACGTCTGCAAGACAATAAATACGTTTTTGCAAGCAGTTCCCATTGGAATTCTTGAAAATCATGCAATATGGTTACTTAAATGCTTGGCTTACCTACTGCAAAGAGACAATTTCAGATATAAAAAGACCGTACCAGTTTGTGGGAACTTTATTCCGTGGTCTGATAGCCCTTGGAGCAGCATAAGAGAACCTGTGCACGAAACAAGAAAACAGACAAGCAAGCAGTGATCCTGACAAATGGCATTGCCATTTATTCTAATTAACTAAATCTAATTACTGGAGTCAGACAAACTGTCTTTCTACAACCAGCCAACAAAATCAATACCAAGGATTAGTCATAGCAAATTTAGTAGTGATGCCTGTTAGGAAAGTGGCTGGACATTTCATATTAGAAGACCTGCTTTTGAGCTAATTATTCCTTGCACAACTTCATCTGTCTGAGCTGAAATTGTCCATATGTGATATCTAATTCTGACTAATTTTTCCCGAAAATTTTAGCAAGAAGAACCATTTCCAAGAATCAAAGCAATCAACAAGATATTGCTTGGCCCTGTAACTTTCCAGGACTTTTATTTCCACCTACTTACCCTTTGCTTCAAAGAAGGGGCTTAAAATGCAGTAGAAAATGTAAGCTAGCATCAGGAACTGGAACCGCGCTTCCCATAGGGTCTAGCCGAACTCAGCTAAGCTTCACAGCCCTCAGACACTCCACAGATGCTCTGGAGAGTTTGACAGCTGCAATGCCCAGAGATGCAGCCATCCCTGAGGACAGGGCATCCTGCTCCCTTACCGACACAATTCAGGAAAGCTCTCAACATGCAGAAGCACTGGGAAACTCCCTTGGACAGCTGCTGTGATTCATTTGGAACCTACCTGGGATAAACAAAGGATTTGTACTTAATTGTACCTTAGGTGGCACTCAAGCAACCTGAGGGAGGGACGAACTCTTTATGAATAAGGGATGTAAATCAAAGTAACAAGAAATAAGACTGGCCAGGTACAGCAGATTCAGACCTAGGTCTGTGACAGGAAGAAGAGGAGCCAAAGGACCAAAAGCTCAAGAACTGGGGCCATGGGAACCCCATGGGGTTCAACACGGCCAAGTGCAGGTGCTGCACCTGGGTCAGGGCAATCACCAGTATCCAAGAAAAGTTGGCCATGAGCTGGCAAAGTGCACTTGCAGCCCGGAAAGCCACCTGTGTCGCAGGCTGCATCAGACACAGGGTGGCCAGCAGGGTGAGGGAGGTGCTTCTGGCCTCTCCTCTGCTCTCATGGACCCTGTCTGGAATGCTGCGCCCAGCTCTGGGGTCCCTGACATCCGAAGGACATCAGCTTGCCAGAGTGAGTCCAGAGGAGGCCCTGAAGATGATCAGAGGGCTGGAGCACCTCTGCCATGAAGACAAGCTGAGAGTTGGGATTGCTCAGCATGGAGAGAAGGCTCTGGGGTGACCTTATAGCATCTTCCTAAAGGGTTCCTAAAGGGAGCTACAAGAGAGCTGGAGAGGGACTTTTTACAAGGATATGTAGTGATAGGGACAAGGAGTAATGGCTTTAAACTGAATGAGGGTAGATTTTGATTAGATATTATGAAGAAATTGTTGACTGTGAAGGTGGCACTGGAACAGGCTGGCCAGAGAGATGGTGGATGCCCCATCCCTGGAAACATCCAAGGTCAGGCTGAACAGGGCTCTGAGCAGCCTGATTTAGTTGAAGATGTCCCTGCTCACTGCAGAGGGGTTTGGTGTAGATGACTTTTAAAGGTCCCTCTCAACTGAAACCATTCTGTGATTTTCTGTGAAGAGAAGCACGCAGGTGGTGGGTCAAGTCCATATTCTGCGGAGGCTCTCACATGCATCACTGTCCTCCTCTCCAAGGTGGTTTCCATGTGGACAAAACCCCCAGGGTGCAAGCCAGAAAGAAACTTCAAGACAGTCCAAGGGGTTCCTCAGTGCAATGAGGGAAGTCAGGAGAAGGGGAAGAAGGGGGACTGGAAGGAAGCTGAGGATATGGTACAGCACTAGGCAGGAGAAAATACTGCTGTGAGTGACAGAAAAAAGATGAATATTTCGTATAAAACCAAAGCTGTAATCAATACATATTAAAATGTCAGTAAGGCAAAATAAACATATTAATTGTTATTAATCATCTTCTCTTCTAGCATGTGTGCTGACTATTCCTGGCCCACAACAGAAGAGGCAACCAAGCTTTATCCAACCAGGCAACGAAGCCATCAATAACTCTGTCTCCACAATGCCTAAAGGAATTCTCTCCTAACCCATTTAAGTCCCAGTGAGTTTAGGAGTGGCTGTCAGAGCAGACCTTGATGACCTTCCCAATAATCTTTTCAGGCCACTGGGGAAGAAATAAAACTGAATATTTTATTATCTGGCTTGCTGTGGGTTTTTTTCATTTGGGCTTGGCTTTCTTTCATTTCTAACTTTAAAAATTCAGCCTTCCAATGACTGTCTTCAAAATCTTTCTACTCATTTCCTTGGGAGGGGACTGCAGAGGGAAATAGAGCCATGGTCATACATGCTCTGCAGAAATGACTGTTGAACCATTTTTTATCACTTCTCTGCTGGAGAGGAGCACTTCTCCATCCAAATGAGGAAAACTGATTTGAGTTCTTCTTAATCAGTCCTGGACTAGCTGCTATGTTGATTTAATATTTACTAAAAGACAATTTGACCTGCTCTTTGGCTTACTTTGCCCTGAGGAGGACAAAAAGACAAAAAATTTGCTCCACCTGGGAGAGCAATCACCTCTGAAATTATCACAGCTATTCCAGCAGGAGTCATCTGTCTCCAACCTCAACTTATGTTGTGCAAATGCTTAGCACAAAGTTTATGCCCCAGAGCATCTGTTTGCTGCCAAAATTTAGTCCTAGTAATAAAAAAGAAAAAAAAAATAGAAAAAAAGACAAATTAGGAAAACACAGGTGCTGCTGTGTTTCGGTATTTGTCAAACATTTGGGCTGAAAATGTTGGGGGGCATACAAACCCAGAGAGACCAACAAAGTAATGTCCACTCTTTATTCACATTAGGGTTCCCTATAATGTCTGTCTGTTATGGGAGAAGGACAGCTTATTCCCTGTGTCTCCTTTCCTGTGAATCTGAATTCTGAAAATGCATGAAAAAAACCAACAAAAGCAATTCAAACATGATTTAAGTAATACTTTGTAAAAAAAAAAAAAAAGACACAAATTTGCATGGACTAAAAAGGCCAGACACAGGAAAGCATTAGAATTTAGAATGCAGCACATAGACAGGCAACTCTCTCTCTTAGTTTCATCTCAAAATAATTTAGCTTTAGCGTTCTTAAGAAGCAGGTGTCATTGTACAATATTGAATCAGACATGCAGAGCTGTGACTGATGAGAAGCTCAGCCAGCACTCCAACCTGTCATCCCTGCTATTTTGCTCCATCAGACAGAGCCCCTGCTGTGTCTGCTATTTGTCTGTAGCAGCCATGAACACAGGCATTGTAAGTATTACACCACGTCCCTTCAGCTTCCCTACCTGCACTGGTGGGAAAGGAGCCATGAAACAATTGGAAACACACTTCATTCTTACAATCTCAATTCATTCTTCACAAAATAGGTAGAAAACCTGAAATCTTGTTTCAATCAGCTTGTTTTTCCAGCTATCAGATAATCTGATTTTTTTCAGGGCAGGTTTTGAACTGACTCACATCTTGGGGAAAAGCCATGGTGCAAGGACTGTTCCAGAGCCACCTTTAGAAAACTGTTGCTGCGGTTTCAGACACAGCAAAGGACTAATCCCATTTCAGGCAAGCACAAGAAGAGGGAGGGGAGAACAGAAACCCACTTTCTTCTTTTCACCTCAAATTGCAGCATTTAGTGGTGTTAGTTTAGTGGTCAGGCCTGGCTGAGAGCCTGTCATGTAAGTTGTTCCATGGCAAAGAAGGAAACTCAGGAGATAAAAGCCGAGGCAGGCATCACACCTGTGATTCTCTCCTCTTGGCAGGCACATCTGGCTTTAGAAGGTGTAGGGGTCACCTTAAGGAAATTACAGCAAGCAGTGTGAATAACTTTTTTCCCTACACTTGTTCATTGTAGATTTTCTGCCAATTTTTTTTTTATTTGGAGCATTGTTATAACACTTTGATACAAGAAAATAATCACTGATGTGAGCTAGTAATTATCTATCACAGAGATCACAAGAAGAAAGAAATTATAAAACATTGGCTGTGGCATAGCCCATTACCTTGATGCCTTCGAATTCTCCTCAGCTTTCATCTCTTTTTATTTTACTTACTGCAACTCATCTCTGTGGCTTCATATGGTTCCTGATCCCTTCCATCCAAAAGGCTATATTAAACCTCAGAACTGTATCAGGCTTTTTCCCAACGAACAATTGTCAAAAAAAAAAGAGAAAAATACGACAAATTGACAACTTTTTAAAGTCACTGCATAACCTTACCCTCTGGTTTTTCTTACTTCCAGCTCCAAACATCTTCTATTCCTGTAAGAATCAAATAGAGAATATTTTTGTTTTCATACAATGTATCTTCCTGGTATTATTCCAACACACATTTGTTGTCATCCTTATAGAAATAAAAAAATGCAACTGTTCATTATAAGAACATGAAGCTTTAGCAGAATAAAGCCTGTTGGGGCTCATATGTCTCTGTTCCAGCTATTCCTAGTCTCTTCCTTTCATCCTTGGGATGAGAATACAGACAAATATGGCTGCTTGAAGCTGTTTGAAGGACACTATAACCTTATTTTTTCAAACCCCAAGTGGCTAAAGTGTTCCCCAGTTAATGCCATAAGGACTCCTTCCTTGCAGCTGTCCTGATGCAGAGATGCTTGACTCTCTCCATAGGAATGCTTTGCTGGTGACAGGACACACCTGTGTGCTCTGTGCCCCACCCCCTGAAAGCCACCAAATGAAGCCAGAGCAAGGATTTGGATATTTAAGCAGCGCACGCTCTCCAACCCTGAGCCCTGTGAATAAGGATGAAGTTTAAATGCCAAAGCTCTCATAGCCTCATACCTATGGCATCATGAGCTATTTCACTTTGAAGCATTAGTGCTTCTGTGTCTCTCATGGCCAAAGCCAGCCTTGATCTAAAGACCCAGAAATTCTTTTGGTGACACTTATGCCCAGATTTTCACGGTGTGCTAAAATCTTTGTAATATTTGGTTCCATTTATACTGAAGAGGAGATCTGGCCTCTTAATGGGTGTATCATAGTGAGACTAGAGAAAGTCTAATGAAATCCATGCTGGGATATTTCATTATCTTGCAGGCAATAAAGCCATCAAAACAAAGCCATTCATTATTTTTCCTATTAGGGAAGAAAACAAGTGATCTATATCATTTAGATTATCTCATTGTCCTCCCTGTTCAAAAATGATAGCAGCATAATGAACATTAAAAAAAGTAATGTCTATTATTCACTTGTTTCTTTCCACAGTAAGAAAGCAGTGCCTTAGAAGGAAGAATAAGCTTGAGGGCTCAGCTGCATAAAAATTGCCTATTTTACAGCTCATTGCATTTTTAAGTAAAATTATAGTGTAATTTGGCCTTTGGGATATAGTTTTACATAGGGTAGACTAGCACTTGCAGATTTTTTTTAATATCTTTTTCCCCCAAATGTGTTACACATAACCAAATTCAATATTTGGATTTTCAAATCTGCACTAAGTGGAAATGACTATGAGCATACATGACAGTAGGCTCTTTCTGGACTCCAATTCAGATAACATAATTGTTTCTAAAGTGATATATTAAACACTTCAGAACTGCTCATCTCTATTGTCTATCTTGTTAAAACAGATTATAGGGTCTTTACGATAAGAGCTCTGTCACACTGACATGCCATAAGGCTGTGATTGTAATAAGAAATTTGGGATGTTTAAAAAATACAATTATAACAATAATTTTTGTCCTGTTTCAGAAGAAAAACATTATTTCTGTGACTGCAGCATTTTCCCCATCTCTTCCTCAGTCAGTTCTCACAACTTTCAGGAAATTTCAAACAAGTGCAACAAAGAAACATGTGTGTCAGAAATGTCAAACTCCTCCAAGCTTTGTGGAAATTGGCCAGAAATACCTAGGTAAAAGGCAGTTATTACTGCCAAAGGGCACCAGAGAGTCGGGCAAGTGCATTGGCTACACTGCTATCAAAGAAGCCTTGGCAGGAGCACTTCTGGCCTGAAGTTACAGGCAACTGCTCTGGGGCTCACCCCTGATCTCTGATGGCAAAGAGATGCTTAAACAGGACAGAGTGTGCTCCAAAACACACATCTTCCACAGCTGTGTAGAACACTGGGGACAAATAAAAATAACGCCTCAGCTGCAGTATCGCTATTGGTTGCATGGGAAAGACACTCAGTACAGACACTGTGTTTAATGAAGATTACACTCGAAGTAGACCCAAGGCAACTGTGGAGTAGATTTAGCCTACTCCACAGTATTTGAATTCAACAAGGCTAGGATTTAGTATTTTAATTCAACAAGGCTAGGATTTTACATCTAGGGAATACCTTTTCACAGTTTTCATGGCATTTTAATTTCAATTAAGCCAAAATGAGATTCTCATCTCCTTGGGTGTGGGAAGTAAACTGGAGCCAAAATATATTGCCTAGAGGCAGTGACTGAAATCAAATGGAAATTCAGAAGAATGTGTCATTATGATAAGGCCCATTTCTAGATGACTAAAGAAAGTAGCATATAAAAGAGGAGAAGCATATATTTTACTTTCAGACTAGATTCTCCTAAAAGTAAATAGCAAACCCCCCTGTTGATAGGAAGGACAATCAGACGGTGTGAAAGCAAGAACATTCCAGGTTCCCCCTAATAACAAATTGCCCTGCAAAGAATATGACCAGTACACACCATTTTTTAGAAAGTTCACTTGCAATAATTTTTTTTTATTTAGTAGAAAAATTAAAACTAGGAGGAAAATAGTGGTATTTCATCTCACAAGGGGAGAGGAAATTCTGGATTGTGTTGTGGAACTGGACTGTTAATAAAAAAATGCATTATTAAATAATTATTAATTCAGGCAACTAAAATGGTTACCTTGTGGTACCACCTCAGTCCTCTATAAATAGAATAAATAGACAGAACGTCTTTCTCCAGAGTTGGACTTTTACTGTCAGATTCACCGTAATACACAAAGTTTTAATTTTAAGTTGGCAATAGAAGATCCTTTACAGTAAATTAGCTTTAAAGCAATTAAGTTCTTAATGCCACTGTAGCATACATTTTCCCTACCATTTTCAGCTTAGCGGAAAGGAGAGGGCCAAACGCTGCCTTTGGGCACCTGAAGCTGGAAGCTGCCTTTGGGCACATGGAGCAGGAGGCCATGGTGCAGCAGGAAAGCTGTGACGTAGTCACCACCACGGAAGCATGGTGGGATGGCTCCATGGCTGGAATGCTGCCATGGGTGGCTACAAGCCCTTCCGAGGGGACAGGAGAGGAAGGAGCAGCACTGGGGTGGCTCTGTATGTTCAGAGGGTCTCAACTGTACAGACCCAAGGATGGTGATGATAAGGCTGAATGAGGATCTGGGGGAACACCAGCAAGGCTGACATCCTGGTGGGAGTCTCTTCTAGACCAGCCAGCCAGGAGGAAGACATGGATGAATTATTGTATAAGCAGCTGATCTTTCACTCTTGCTAATCCTTGTTCTTGTGGGAGACTTTAACTTGCCAGATGTCTCTGGAAACTCAACACAGCAGAGAGAAGGCAGTCTGGGAGGTTCTTGAAGCATGTGGAAGATAACACGGCTGGTGAGTGACCCTGTCAGGGAAGGTCCATGGGGACCTGCTACTTAAGAACAGAGGGGGACTGGTGGGAGATGTGGTGGTTGGAGGCTGTCTTGGGCATAGGAGCCAAAGAATGATAAAGAATTTTCAGTTCTTGGTGAAGCAAGGAACTGGGTTTACAAAATCTCTGCGTTGGACTTCCAGAGGGTGGACTTTGGCCAATTCAGGACACTGGTTCAGGCAGTCCTTGGGAAACAGCCCAAAAAAACCCAGGGGTGCAGAAAGGCTGGATATTCTTTAAATAAGGAAATCTTAAAGGTGCAGAAGCAGCTCATCCCTATGTGCCGAAAAATAAGCCAGTGGGGAAGACCAGCCTTGGCTAAACAGAAGCTTTCCCTTGAAATCAGGGGAAGAGAGTTTACAGTATTAGGAAGAAGGGGCAGGCAACTCAGGATGTTGCTAGGTCATTTAGAGAGAAAATTAGAAAGGAGAAAGCTCAACTAGAACTTAATCTGGCCACTGCCGTGAAAGATAATAAAAAAATGGTTTTATAAATACATCAAAAACAAAAGGAGGACTAAGGAGAATCTGCATCTTTTGTTGGATGTGGAGGCAAACAGTGTAACCAAGCATGAGAGAAAGGCTGAGCCGGAAAGGCTGAAAATGCCTTCTTTGCCTCAGTCTTCAAGAGAAAGAGTGGTTATCCTCAGGGCAACTGGCCCTGTGACCCCATAGACAAGGATGGGGAGCAGAACAGACACCCTGCAATCCAGAGGCAGTGCTTAGTGACCTGTTGTGCCACCTAGATGCTCACAGGTCTATGGGGCCAGATGGGATGTGGGGAACTACAGGCCTGTCAGCCTGTCCTCGGTGCTGGGGAAGGTCATGGAGCAGATCACCTTCAGTGCCATCACGTGGCACGTACAGGACAACCAGGGGATCAGGCCTGGCCAGCACGGATTTAGGAATGGCAGGTCCTGCTTGACTAAATTAACCTCCTTTTACAACAAGGTGATTTGCCTAATGGATTAGGGGAAGGCTGTGAATGTGTCCACCTGAAGTTCACTAAAGCCTTTGAAACGCGTCTCACAGCATTTTTCTGGAGAAGCTGGCAGCTCATCTTTGGATGGGTGCACTCCTCCAAGCAGCGGTGGTGAGTGGAGACACATCCAGCTGGTGGCCAGGCACTGGTTGGGTCCCACAAGGCTGATTATTGGGTCCAGTCCTATTTAATACCTTTATCAATAATCTGGACGAGGAAATCAAGTGCACCCTCAGACAGTTTGCAGATGGTACCAAGTTGTGGAGGAGGGAGTGTTGATCTGCTGGAGTTGGAGTTGATCTGCTGAAGGCTCTGCAGAGGGCTGGGATGAAGTAGTGTTTTTATTAGATCAAGATATATTCTTGGAAGAAACAAACTAAATTTCAGGTACACAAGCTGTCCTTCAGATGACCCAAAAACTTGTCAAAACACTGCTAAATAAATATTTTCATTTCACGAAGACAGTTACATCTGCCATCAAGTTTGCTTCTCCTCTAACTTCACAGCCGAATTGTTAATCCATGTGTCAAAGAGTCAGCAGAGCAGAGGGTATTAGTTCAGACAGCAGCAGACACTCGTTCTTTTATCAGACTCCTGTTCCGGAACACTACAGCAAATATTACCAGAATTTTTAAAGTCTGTACAGTAGAAACAAAAATTACATCTATTAGCAGCCTTGTAAATTAAGGCTCCTTACTGTTAAAGAACAAAACAAAAAGACTGGATAATGGTCTTTTATCCTTTTCACGCTCACATATTCTTCTCATACAGTGAAATGACCAACAGATGTTGAATATGTCACCTTGAAAAAGCAGTTTCAGAGTACTGACACTGGCACGTTTTGTTTTGTACCTAGATTTTTACTTTACACAGTCATATTTTAAGCTCTGCTCTTGGCTAAACTTTTACATTTGCAGTACTGCAACATTAAATATAAAAAGCACATAAGCATGAACTTTGTGTGATTCTTGATTCTTCTGACCTATCCTAGTAAGCTTTCTGTCAAAAGTGTCAAATGAAACAATCCCAGGAGTTCTTCTACACACTTCTCAAATTAACAAGCAATCATATCTTTGTTCCCCAGTGAACTCAGAGCTGCATTACCCAGAGTAAAAAGCAGATCATTACGTGTATAATCTCATCCCTAATTCACTTAGTTACGTGAGTAGCAAATCTCCTAGTTCATGCCCCTCAGGAGGTCTGATTCTCTCCTGCTCACAATATTATACTGCTATCTAATTTCATGTAGCCAGGAGAGCTCTGAATCTTCAGGGAGCTGGAGAGAAATCTTTGTTGGACAACACCTTTCTTTCTTACAGCTTCTGTAAAACTTAAAGGAGATACTCTCAAGAGTGATATCCCTGTAAGTTTGTAAACATAGGTCTGGCAGTAAGATAACACACACAGAAAAATCTTTAAATTGTGAACTTGCTTTTTACTCAACCATACACTAGCACTGACCAAACTTTGCAAAAGATAGTACATTATGCTCCCGAGACTAAACTCAGGGAAAGTACATTAGCCAGCCACAAGCCTTAGAAGTCAGTGTTTTGACTGTTCAAAATTTTGGATGCCTTTTGAATTTCTCAAACCTAGAGACTCATCCAAGGCATATTATTAGGCAGGTAGGTTAAGAAGAGTTCAAGCTCTTCCAGGCATTGGAACTATGCTGAGAACAGTTTTCTTTTATGTGTACAAGCTTCCTTCTATCCCTTTTTAGAATAAACTAAATTAAAATCCTGGATAGGACAGACGATGAGTAGCAGCAGAGGAAAAGATAATAAGCTATTGCCCGAGGCTGGCACTAGCAGAAGCATAAGCTGGCACAGGCTCTTACAAGCCAGCAGGGACAATTACTGGATGGACAAAGCAATGATGCAGCAACTTCCATCCATAGGAGAGAAAAAAGAGGTGAGGTGCTGTCACTCCTTCCTGTTGAGTCTGTGCCACCCCAGAGAGCAGGGTTCAAGACTGACCTGCCCAAAACCAGAAAGGCTCTTTGCTATGGCACTGATTTAACAAATGGCCCTGTGCTCTGGCTCCTTTTCCAATGATGGCTTCTGTCTTTCGTTCAGTATCCACTTAAAGTTCATCCACAGTCTGAAGACATGGGCTCAGATGCTCTGCCCCCTCCCAAGGAACTTCTTGTTGCCTCACCTGCAGAATCACATCCCTGCTGTTCCTCCAGCACAGGACCAGTGGTGGATTTTGCAGATTGCCCTAACGTTATGAGAGCCATGAACGTTGGTACTGAGAATTGAGAAACGGCTAGTCAGTAGGTAATTCAAGTTAACTATTGAGAGACAGAATATGTGGACTCTAATTCAAGAAAAACCACTCCCTAAATCTTGTCAAGATAAGAGGGACAAGAATCTGTTTGAGGCCAGCACAGAAACCCTGAATCATCCCACCAAGGACTGCACATGCTCCAGAGAGAAAGGAGAAAAGTGCACTGTGATGAAGACTACAGATCTTCATCACAGAAAAGACCCCCAAAGACCACCAGGACACACATCACATGCATGCCACACATGCTAATGATATTAATGATTTCTGAGAAATAATTTGTATGATCATCCCTGTCCCGGGGAATCTGATGAATATTCATGACTGTTACCCATAATATTGTGTGTTGGAAGCGCTGGGGTGTGTGTGTTTGGAGGAGTGACTCCCCCACACCCGGCACGCCGAATAAAGCAAATCCCCAGTGCTCTGACCTTGTCTCTGAAGTGTCTCTGGGCCTGCTTGGGGCGAATCAGAATTCACTTTAACCTTGTGGAGCGTGCAGCCCCCAGAGGAGGGGGGGCCTGACTGCTTCTGAAACTCCAGAGGAAATTGTTCATGTCTCCTATATCCTGGGGGAGTGCTCTGGGAAATGGATTATTTGTCGAGGGTGGAAAGGCACTACATGGTAACTCATGACAGCAGATCCTGCTGCCACTGAGTCTTGCCTGGAGCTGGTCCCAGCAAGGGCAGTCAGAGACACACCTGAGCACCCACACTGGGGACACATGGGGACAGGGCCTGGGCTGGGCTTTGGCAAGTACGGATTGCTAAATCCAAGGCTTTGACTAACATGAACATGGGTTTGAGGCCCAAGAGAAGAATGAATTTTGTACTCTGGGGAAGCTTGTGCTGTCCAGGGGTGAGACTGATCAATTAAGCCCCCAAAAACAAAGCAGAGAGATACATCTAGCTGCTTACTAACAGTGAGCTGATGGTACTGACTAATTCCCAATTCAGCACCTACACATCAGGAATAGAATCATCTGACCAAACATAGGTATCTCACCATTTGGGTCACGCTCTTTTTTAAGACTCATGCCAAGAAAAAACCAATATCCACAGGCAATTAATCATCTGCAAAGAATGACTGAAAAGTTCCTAGTTTGTCTGCTGAGTACAAAAGGAGTGTGTGGTGAGTAGCTCACATACAGGCATCAACATTCTGCTGTGCAGGTGCTTATAAAAGCACGGCCCTCGAGGACTGTCTGTGATTCTGCATTTTGCAGGGTCCCAGCACTCAAGAAGGACATGTACCAAGCTCAGAGGACCCAGGTGACTCCAGGACTGTGCTGCCTGGTTTCTGGTCTTAGGTGAGAATACATCCCCAGCAACTCAGAGCGTGGTGTCTGTGGGGAAGCTTGAGGAAGCTTTCAACATTAGGGGAAAATAAAAGGCTGATACGAAGGTGAATACAACACCCATATAGGATAGGAAACATTTTTGGGCATCACAGGAACTCACCATGGTTTGAAAACTTTCTATTGGCACACACTCACTGAATGCACATTGGAGGGACCTGTGGCAGTGCTCTTCCCTGGGTGGGCTCAGAACTGAATCACACCAGGTCTTGGAATGAATCTTCAAATTTTATTTCCCCCAAAAGGATCTGAGGTCTGGTGCACAACAGCTGCTGTGGGAAATCAATAACATTGAGGTAGTAAGAGGTTTTGCCCCAAAACTGCACTATTTCTCCAAATTGCAGATCTATACTTAGGCAATGAGGAGCATGTTCCAAACATATCAAAAGTGATATTCAAACAAAAAGACACCTGAGGTCATATTTTTATTTTTCAGACTGACTCTGTGGAATCAGGGGTTTATTGAAGCTGCTACTGGACGAGGATATGTTAAGAAGAAGCTCAGAGCAGACTATCCTAACTGTTCTTTTAAATATATGGAGACATGGATTAACGGATTAATGCTTTAATCCAATACTTGTGTCGGTTCTTAGGTTATCCAAACTATACTACTGTTAACTTCACTAGCATCTTCCAATTGTTAAATTTCTTAAATTATTAACTGAGGGTCCATAGAAGTAGAAAAGATAGCCTTACCTTTCCAGGAGCACTCCTAAAACACAGAATGTTGTCTACACTTCAGGAAAAACTGGTTTTCTAGGCTCTGATCCATATTTGTGAGTTTGTGTTACCAGGAGTCCAATAAGGCAACCAATTTCTTCAAATGAATTAGGATGTTACAAGCAGAGAAAATATTCCATATACAAACAAACAATCAAAATGTAAAGATTAAAGTACATAATTTTTACAAGATGAAAGACATTTTAATAGACTTTGTTCTAGCAGTAGGTCAGCTAGGTCAAAGCAGAATGTTAAATCCTGCAATCTATGAGGTATTTTAAAGAGCAAGAAATCAAAGAGTACTGAAGATTACTTACTTGTATATAAATAAAGAACAATAGAACTGGTCCACTTCTGTGTTCCATGAAAAGTTACTTCACATAAAATAAAAACAAAAGGTTAAAAATATGTTTACAGATAAAATCAAGAGAATCAACTACAAGACTGGAAAATCACCATTTCTGGAATTGTTAGTCAGAACGGATTTCCAACTGAGGCAACACAGTCATTTTCTTTGGACATCTAATAGATGCTGATGTCAATATTCTGAGTAATTTTAGGGGAGCTATGCAAATATGAGCCTCCTACATAATAGAACATACTTAGACTCTTTTAATATAATTTTTAATTTATTCTTAATCCATTTCACCCAGTTAGCACATGATAGTTACCAATTCAGACAGAACTGAATACTGAAAAAATCTAGACAGTACCCAATAAAGGGAGAAATATCTGAGATACTAAGTTCATTGTCATCAAAAATACAAAGGCTGCTACCTGAGAAAATGAGAAATCCTTCAACAAAGCATCAACCATGTCAACAGTGGGGACAGGGTGAAGTGGTAAGAGGAAGAGTTTGTCTGGAAGTTATGACAGAGCTAACAGCTACCAGTTCACTATGCCAGCAGGGGATAACTAAGCACTGTATGAGATAAAAAGATGAGGCACAGAAATATATCATAACTCCCATGCAGATGTCCCAGGGAAGAAGCCTCCTCCTACTTGAGCGCAAGAGTGAGGGGTTATTCAGTCCTAGGTACAGAAATATTATATCATTTGCTTACTTTCCCTGTCATGCAGCAGCACATTTCCACAGGCTGCTGGAAGAGGCCATGTGCTCTCCCAAGGACAATGTTATTCTGATTCCCCCCTTGCTCCACCTTGCTCCCCTTCTCAGCAGATTTTGGTCACCTCACATATGCAAACAGTGATGTTGTGGGAAATGAGCTTCAGCCAGTCCCCCATAGCTTTCCACAGCTCCTGATCACTTCTGTGCTGATGTGGCTTTGCTGCCAGCTCAGAAGTCCTCCAGGCTGTAACCACATTCCCTTACTGTCATTGATAGAGAGTTTGGGGGGAAACTTCCACTTGCATTGCCATGGCAGCTGTAACACAGCTCCTGCGAGGTTAGTTCAGGCTGGCAAGTCATTTGTTGCTTTTACACTTGACTCTCCCTTACGTGCTTCACATCCTTTGGGGCAGCAAACCCCTGCCCTTGTGATTGTTGACAATCTGCCTTTTCTTTCCTGAAAACTTCCTTTAGCTTGGGGCTGCAATTCCTGCTTACACAGATTCTTGCAGAGAACTCAATCTCTACTTTCAATGTATTGCTCAAAACCTCCAGTGTTTTCCTGGCAAGCCAGGGCTCAGATGCCTCTAGAGGATTTCAGAAGTATGCCACAGCCCCATGAATCTTGGGTCACAGTAAGCCTTTTCTGGTATTATTCTGAATCAACAATCACACTCTGTCTGATATTAATATGGCTTCAGAAAAACAGCAACTGAATGCAGCATCTGGCCCACCCTCCCACAAGAACTGCCTAATGAGGAATAGTCTGTTTGGTCAAGCAAATCCTCCCCATTAGATCCAACCTCTGCAGGCATTACACACTAGCACAGGAAGGTTATCTCTCCAAGCAGCTAAATACGGGAAAGAAACCTCAGCTTCAAGGCAATACATGTCAAGTATGTTAGGCAGGGACTGAAGGACTCACCTGTGGCGCTGGCAGTGGAACAGGAACCCCGCACTGCCGAGATGCAATAGCTGAGTGGAGATGCTCAGTAAGATACAGCTCTGCCCACAGGATCACCCAAGTGCAACACCTCCCCTGCACTCCCATCCAAACTGGGATGCTGCTCCCCTTCTTTACAAACGAGCTCCGTTTCTGCTCCCACTCAACCAAGCTACCAAACTTTCTGCGGCACTTCACTGCACTCCCTGCAGCTGGCCCATGTCCCTCTCGTGCTGGGCAGCCCAGAACTGGACACAGCACTCCATGGGTGACCTCACCAGGACTAAACAGAGGGGGAGGATTGCCTCCCTCAGCCTGCTGGCAACACTCATAAGGCAGCCCAGGATCTGGCTAGGAAAGGCTTGCTTGCCTTCTTCCATTTTGGCATGCTGCTGCCTCTGTCAGCTCAAGAATGAGATGGATCCCCTGCAGAGGCACACTGCTTTTACAGGGAAGAGCACTGGCAAGGGTGCTCTTTCCAGCTACACTCCAGGCTGGATGTCTTTTTGTCCATCCCTGTTCCCCCCACAACCTTTTTTTTTTTTTTTTTAAGTCACAGTTTCTCACAGACAATACAACCGGGACAAGATTAAATGACAAATTCTCTCCTTAACGCCACAGCTCATAACCAGCACCATGATTCTTTAGTAGGTACCCAAACACTTCTGAATAACACCATTTATTGAAAATGTTTTGGAAATACATTTGCACATTACAGACAATCTTAGGAAATTCTTCACTTTTCACAAAGCAGTGGCCAAGTGTCTCTCATTGGGGAAGACATACAGTGACACCAATTCTGCTGTCAGTGTTTCTAAGGCACGTATTCACAAACTACTTTAGAAAAGTGCTGCCATAAAAATATATTTTATGTTTCATTATCATTAAAGCTTCTTTTAGTAAAAAGACAAACTGGCTGTGCAACCTGAGATTTTCAAGAGCAATGCAAAGCTCTCAAACTTGCTGTTTTACAAAGCTGTAATAAGCAACATGGTGCTTTTTATTTTTGTGTAGATACTTAACTTTTGATGAATTAAAGAAATCACTTTGCCCAAAACCAAAAAGAAACACAACACTCAAAATTCAGAAGTTTTCTTTATAGGAAAGTGTGTTCCAAGCATCTGGAGCCCATCAGTTACCCAGCTCAGGTTCAGCTTCTGTAACAGGTTTGATGGTGCCCCACTGCTAATGGGATCCAGCCTCATGGCCAGAACAGCACCTCTCACCTTCCTCTCCTGTCCCAGTGCTTCAGGTTCCCACCCTGGCTTTGCAGGGCTGCCTGCAGCTGTGACACAGTGGAGAAACTTGTGATTTCTTGTGATTAAAACACTTCATTCCATTCTATTGGGGAATAAGTGCCAAGACGATGGAGCAGTCACAGGATGCAGGAAAACAAGGGTGAACCTTACTTAATTTGCTTTATACTTATTTACTGCAATTAACTGAGTGTGGCACAGCTGGAGCCCAGATAACTCCACGTTTATGACTGGTTTTTCTACAACTTTCACACAAGTGTTCAAAACTAGTTTAACATATGAACATATGTACTTTCTCTCTTACAAAATACAAATACAAAACCACCTTCTAATATCACTTTTGTTATTGTTTAGGTCAGAATTACGTTCAGTATCCTCAGACTTTCAAGAGAAATAGAGCAAATGAATTTATGTGAGGTCAAATCGCTTATAAAAGCAAAGTGAAAAATCTTGTATTCAACATTATTATAATCACAAAGAGCTGAAATACAGCAACCGTTTCTCATTTGTACATATAGAACAGCAAAAAAAATGTAAAAAAAACCTATATACAAGCTTAATAGGGAAAAACACCTGAAACAGTTTTCTACTGCTCAAGAGTAAGACAATCTTCCCTTAAATGTTTTAGTGCATTCGCCTCTCATTCCCAAGAACTAATGCATTTTGTCTTCCTGCTCCAAGGCAAACTGAAACCAGTCAAATCTTCCTTCAAACCAAGACCAGCTGTGGACTAGTGAATTAATACATATTCACCTGATATCACTCTGAAATATAGGGCAAGATGAGTAATATTTAACAGCTAAGGTGCACAACCGTTCGGTAACTTTTGAAGAAAAACAGCATTTACACAGAACAGTTTTTGCTACACAACAGTAAAACTGTCATCTGTAATGAAAACAGTAAAGGAAGAAACAGTATGAGAACTGCAAGCAGCTTACTCTTCTACTTTCTTCTATTCAATATTGTCCTGTTCCCAAGTTTCTGTAACATAAAAAGAGGGAGAGGAAGGAACATTAAATGTAAAAAAATCAATTATTAAAAATATTTCTTCTGTAACTCAATTTATTTCATGCTTATGTAATTTTCACTCGAATTTGTCGACTGACTTCAAAACAGTCCTATGTAAATACCACAAGTAGATGCATTTCATCTGGATCAAGGCATAAAGCACAACCACAAAGCTAAATATAGTCTACTTGTGTATCCAGCTCTGATTAATGGGTAGAATTAACCATGAGACAAAAATAAATGAGCCAATGCTTCTCTCATTCTTTTATATCTGGATTTAGCTATTTAATAGAGTAATTCTGTTGAATACAATTGGTATCCACTAGTGACATGTTCAAACAAAATCGGTTTGGCTACTGATAACCGCTTAAAAGCATCACAAAAGTACATTCACCCAAGCACTGAACAAGTCATGCTGTAACAGTAAACAGAGAACTACCATTCATAAATGCCACTTGAGGAAAGCAAGGGTTTTTCCAAAGGGATTGTCCTGTACTTTGTGCTGGTCTCAAGAAACAGAACCACTGTGATGTTTGGAGGTAGGAAGAATCCAGGCAAGAGTGAAAAGGAACATTTTGTCTACTTCTTTTTTGGTTATTTTAGGACATGCACCAGTACTGTAGGTACATGTACCAGGTCATTAAATAATTTAACATTGTGTTCTTCGCTCTCATGATTTGGGGATGGATCATTATCTTTAACATGTGGTACATGAGAGTGAAAAAGAATTCAATTCAAAATCACAGAAGAAACCCATGCATCTAAGGCCTGAACTCCAATTTCTAGTATCTCATACCACTACTTTGATCAGGAGACCATCAGGCAAAAATGCATTATTCATATGCATCCTTTTAATTATGTGTTTGGCACAGATGCTTAGTGTCTACACCATGCAAGATGTAATCAGAGAGGAAAGTTCTGCCCTCCTTACAGAAGTGCTCAGAAATACTGAGAAGCATGGATGAGTGTCTTAACAGCCCCAGCTCTGATCAATCTGCATAGGAAAAATAAAGTAAGACTAAGTTTCAAGCCCAGATCCTGCAGAGATCAGGTGCCTCACTGGAAAGGCAACCTCCGAACTGAAAGGAAATCTATGACTACTATGTTTACATTACATTTACATTTACAATAAACAACCAATCCAACATCATTCTGGCAAAGCCTATGGCAAACAAAGCTACAATTTTATAAACCTCGTTTGTATCTCTATCACTCTGCAGATTAAATCCAAGTATTTGTGTTAGGATGTCTTTGTGGTATCAGTGCATCAGATGCAATTACAAGTGAATAATAATGCAAAATTAAAAGTTATCTCTATGTAGTGTACTTGAAGTGATTCCAAATTGTAAACTGAAGACACAAAAAATAAAATGTAATTTTAAAGTGTATTTTAATATATCTTCAAACAGTAACACAACTTGGTTTTGTACAGCATCCTACATATAAGATGTATCCAAAGTACTTAGCAGACTTTAACATCTCAGTTGTAGAGTTAAGCAGCCTAAGAGGAAAACAATTAAATGCTACGGACAAGAAAGACATAAGCTCTCAGATGGAACTTGAAACAAAACAGAGAATTAAGTTAGCTTTATCTCCTGTTTTAAGTCTAGAATGAATCAGTGTCATAAAGCAGTATCAAAACATTTCAGTTTACCTCAGTAGCATCATCCATCCCTGTGCTCTTATACAATCATTTCAGCTTGTGTCAGCATAAGGAAACTCTTTTTCTGGAGAGCTGTCATCACTCAGGTCACTGTAGCTGTCACTGTAGGAAGCAGTAAGAATTCAGGAGGATCTAAACCAAGTATTTTATTCCAAACTTTCCAACCCATAATGCATATGATCAACACTTTCCTCAAATGCAACCCATTTCCAGAAAACTTCTTTAAGATCATGCTAAAAACATGGTATTTTAGAACACCTTCCTCTAAAGGAATGGGCTGGAGTTTGGAGTTTTAAGACTTGATGAGGAAGAATGCTCTACCTGATAAATAGCATGTTCAATTTCTTTTTGCTTGGCTCCTCTACATTCAATCCACATTTTGCTGATGCTATGTGTCCATGATCATGATTAACAACATCAAGAATAACAAGTATTCAGGGCAAGAATAAAAGGAATTTCTCCCTTATGGTAAAGAAAATTATTGTTTTGACCGAAGAAAAAGCTCAAGACAACTTTATTAGCTCAGAATGCTTCAATTTACACTTAAGTTACAATTCTTGCTCTTCTAGTCAGAACATAAATCATTTTCATTGCACCAAGCAATATCCTGTCCATTTTCCCAGAGGTTTTATCCCCTTTTGCTATTTCCTGAGAGAAGCAGACTGTTTTTCACAGACCAAACTGCCATGCAAGTGATTGTTTTATAAGTGGCGAGAACAAGGAAACAGTGAAGAACAGGAATCACCAGTGACTGAGAGGAAGAAGAGCCCACAAAGCACATTTTCAGTCAGTACGATGTCTATTGGGTCTCCAAGTTTATCTTAAATCTAAGCACACTTCAGAAGTGCCTCCAGCCTCAATCCCTCCCTACCATATTTCACTTCTACAGTCTTTTCCAGGTACTTGGATTTCCCCAGATGAGAAGCCAGCAAAGGGAGCCCAGGGAACTGACAAGCACATCTGAGCAGCAGCACTTCTGCTCAGCCCCGTGACCCTTCAGAGCAAGGGCTGTGGTTAGCACAGCACAGGTGGGGATCTCAGACCTCCTGTGTGGGGGAACAGCGTGACAGCCTTGGGTACCAACTCTGTGCCAGCCACTGCACAGCTGTCGTGTCACCTCTCCCTCTCACCACCCAGCCCTTCACCCTCCTGACAACAGCACCCCAGCCATGTCCCCTCCCCATCTCAGGGCACGATCTGCTGCTGAGACAGCAAGCACAGGACGCACCCAGACACAGCCTGATCAGGGGGTCCCAGTGACTGCCTGCTGGGTAATGCCTCAAGGGAGCCATGCAGCCCCGCAGCTGGAGGCCTTTGGTGGAGACTGAAGGGTGGAACAGTGAACAAACTGCACTCAGACACTCTGGTGCTTGTTACTGAGCACTGCTTTGTAGCCTGAATTTTACACCCTCGTCTTTGAGAGAAAAGGAAAACCAAAGAAAGAATAGCTAAAAAACCAGACACTTAAACAAGTGGGACAGGAGGAATGGCACCAACAGTCACCTAATTTAATTTATACCTCTGTTAGGAAAGTTTCCCACAGTTACAGCAAGTCACTGTACCAAATTTTATGTAAAACACAGATTTTCTGGCCGTCCTAACATTAAGACTTCACCTACAGCAGTCTGCCCTTTCTTTGCATGACACACATACTGCTGATGTGATTCTTATAAAGACTGTGTCACATCAGCCTAGTGTGAAATGCTCAATTTGATCATGTCACCAGCTGGTGATCAGTTACACAGTTCAAGTGAGGAAAGTGTTAACAGTATGATCAAGCATGCCAGATGCACACAGACAAACACAACATCACCAACATTGTACTTACTTTTTTCTGAAAGTACCCATGGAAACATGGAACAAAAATTCAGTATTATTAAAACAGTTTTCCATTTTCATAACACAGCAAAATAGCAAATACTGTCCACAGAACAGAGAGTAAAACTGTGATTGTAGAGAACTGCACAACCTTGTGACAGCCCTGATTTAAACCCAAAGTCTTCAGAGACCTTTTTTTTTTAAATTACCTCTGCTGCCCAGTGGCAATAACAGCCCAAAACCATGCCCGAGCTCTGTATACGACACAGTATGGGAGTCAGATGCTTAAGTAAAGGTGCTCAAAGACCCCTAAGGCAAGTGGAGATCTGCCCAGCTCCATCTCTTGGAGGCAGCCAGGTGCTGATCCACACCCAGCACTCTCATAACCGCTCTTTCCCCACTCAGTGGCACAGGTTTTAGAGTCATTTGCCCACAGAAGCAGTCACACAGTGTGATTTCATTGATTTACCACCTCAAATTCCCAAGCCTGTTTTCAGTTTCCTGAAGCTGAGGCTCACTTGGCCATGAGTGCAGAGGTTAAAACACTTACTTAGCTGATGACAGTTTTGTTCCTGTTCCCACATTGCCCAATTTCAGCACAAGATCTGACACCACATCCCAGAAGGGCTGTCATCATTACTTTCTTGACTTCTGCAGTAGCACCTCACAGTCTCCCCTACTTCAGAGCTGCTCTATGGGGTGTAAGTCAGTTTTGCGTCTCACAAGCAGGCCACAGGGGCAATAAAGGTAAAATACCCAGCTAAGGATCAGCCCTTGGGCTTCAGACTCAGGTAACTGTCAGTCTGTTTCAGCTGCTTGAATGATATCTCTAAGCACACCCAGAACCTGTGGCATCATCTTAACAATAACAACTTGGGCCCCAAGGAAGCCTGAACTTCAGGAGTTAAGCTGCTAGTGGACCTGAAAGCAAACAGGCACTCCTGAAACCTGGCCTATCTACACCTGTCTGTTACAGCTCCAAACCAGCCCCTGTGTCCGGTTTCTAAGATTTGCTCTGATGTCAAATGTATTCAACTTGTGTGATCTGATGGAAAACGGCAGGTGGCATCAACCATAAACAAGTAATCTTTTCTCTTTGGAATAAATGGGTACTTTGTTCCAAATTACAGTGACTTGTACACAGATATTAAACACAAAAACCAAATGGATGCTTTGTGCTCACAGCTGGTAATATTAAGTAACCTTACGTAAATCTGCTGGCTGTGAAAGTGGTGGTGGTGAGATATCAAATAAGCCCAGCTTTGCTTTATGAAATTCTTTTTCACACTGAGCCAACCACTGAAAAAATATGCTTACATTTGCTTCAGCACTGTTTTCTCTCAGTTTGTGTTCAAATTAATTAGTAATTATCTTGGGCAGGAACCTGATGCCCACTTCATCTTGTTTGCAACAATTCTTCCAACAGTGGACCCCAACAAAAAGGAGCTACTGAGCAGATCTAAGGCCACCAGTTCTAAGACCTAACCCCAACAGTTCTATTCCTTTTTTTTTCCCGTAGGATCTGAAATATAAAGAAGGTCAAGGATAAAAAGAACATAACAAAACTCCATGCAGTGTTACTGCATCTAGTCAATCACTTTAGTCTTTAAGATGAAGACTTTTGGTGACTTTGCTCCTGTAAATTGGGTACTCTTTGAACATCCTGTTTGTTTCACATAGAAAATCCAGATCAATATTCTTTAGAAACAAAGTATTTGGTAGTTTCAGGGGAGCTTTTCTTTCATTCATTTTTAATGTACAATTGACAAAAAACTCCTTTTCCAGAAATATAAGGAATTTAAACAATTGCTACAGTAACACTATGCCCTGCAAGGAGCCAAGCTAAGCACATTTCTCCCTCAGTGCAAATTAAAGATACATGAAGCACAGATAAATTTAGTACAGTCTGTGGTTGTTTAAGCTGTTCAGCTTTTGAGGACACAGCAAAAGGAAATCTGCCAATTATTATCATTTCTTTTCCCCTCCAAAAGCCGAATTATTAGAATTATTATGTCATTAAAACATTCTTTTGAATAAATGCATTTTTGATTGTGCAATGGTTGTAATTGTAGTCATCCATATTCTCGGTACATATTTTTATGATCATTATATGGTCACAAAAATTATAGATACCATTTATGGTCATAAAATTATAGATATAATTTATTATGATGGTCATCATTATACAATCCTATGCTTCCCTAAAACCTCATTTCATTTGGGAATCCCTCAGCACTTACCCAAGATTTCCCAGTTCCAACCTGCCAGCCACCTAACATAAGTGGACCTAGGATAACATCTTCACCTGGGATAGTCACCAGCAGCTCTGTACAGCCACTGGAGAGGAACAGGCACTTGCAGCATGTAATGCATGAGTAACCCAAACAATAATTATAATGAGTTATTTGGTTCCCTAAAGTGCATGTTCATTTAACAACTACAGAAAAAGACTCAGCTCAGAAGGATTATCACTGTAAACATCTAACACTTAAATTACAAAGTTCACTGACATAACCAACCCTTACTAAGTACCAGTATGGTTAAGTAAGGATTTCCTTTAAAACTTTTCTGTAATCTTCTGTAAGAGTTCTGAGGGTAACAGGATCTTCGCTGCCCCAACCATCCTCACCTGGGACCTTCACCACTGCTGTCAGTCACTGGAGCCAGAGCACTCGAGTTCTGTGGTGACTGTGGTTCTGTCCTCAGGTGAGGACACCATCCCTCCCGGGACAGCTCCCACCCCAGGCTCCCAGATTGTCATCTTTTGTGGGGCAGCCCCTCTCTTGCTGCTCTCCTGACAATCTTCAGATCACATTTCCCTCAAATCACATCTGAATTTGGCTAATGGCAGAAGCATGATGCTGTGCCAAGTGTTTTCTTGACTGGGGACAATGTACAGAGCACATCAGACACCAGAACGTGGCACACAGGTGGTTTTCTGTTCTGTTCATAGGTGCTTTCCTCCACAGCTGATCTGGGGGATAGCTGGACCATGCTAATGCAGTAAGCACCATATGGGCAAATTTTCTGAGGTTTTTTGTGTTTTAGTTATTAGACCACTCCTGTCCCCTTCCACTTTTGTTCCTTGTCTCTGAACACATCTCATACATCATGTTTCATTAATAACCTGCCCAGAACTCAAGAGAATACTCTGTGACTAGATGGGATTGGATTGGTGCCTCACATTAGCATATTCACTAATGCTTTGCAAATGTTTTTTTTGCAATAGTCATAGTTGCCCACGCTTACCAAGGAACATCTCTCACTTCCTATATTTCCTCCCTTGTACTGGACATTTGTGTTTAAATTATTTATCTTTAGCTTCTTACCCTCTTATTCCAAAGATGTCATATTCAGCAGAGATTACTAAATTTCCTACATATTTTTTTGTTACTTCTTTGTTCTGAATAGCACTTTCAGCTCTTATTCAAAAGACATTATTTGCAAATATAATTAATGAACTCCGGCTTAATGTTGCAGGCCATTAATAAAGGTGCTGGTTGTAGACAAAGAAGAAATAAAGCCTGCTGATGCTAAACTGGGTAAGGGGAAAAAACCAAACCAAACCAAAACAAGCAATACAGCTTTATTGTACACCAGTGGTTTTGCAACCCATATTATACTGTTCCCAAAGATAAGTCAGTTTTTATTAATTTTTCCAAATGAAACTACATAAGTCTCAGTAAAAGCCAACAACATTACATGTGAAGTTCCTCTCGTCATTCACTAATTTCCTATTTATACCTTTTGTTTTCTCTTGTAAAGCAGCATATTTGTGGGTACTGTACATTTTGAGTCTCACGTAGTTTTGTTTTCTCCGTCCCTGAAAATGAAAATGTAAACTGGCAGCCTCCCACCACATTCCTCACTTCTTTGTGAAATGTTGACTTCAGTATTTCCATGGGAAGGTTTGGAAAAGGTCATGATCTAAAGCCATTCACAAGGAAATAAAACGCAGGGCTTTGTTTGATGGTTGGGCACTCATGCCATAAAGCACAAGAGGCTGAAACCACAAAGGCAACTTGGGCGCCCAACTACCACTTCAGGTAAATAGGTAGCAATTAATCACTGAGCTGCTCTGATCCTTTGGTCAGTTCTTGACTGTCCCTAGTGTCTTAGTGTACACACTAAAGTTTCTGGGAACTAAGTTTATCCCAGACAATGCATTCCAGTCTCAAACTAGGTATGCTCATGCCTATGTGGGTCTCTGTCTGTAGCAGACCAGGGCTTACAAAAATTTAAGAGAAGGTTTATTCACTTTCATCTATTTAGGGCACTCCCCTGGAGGTTGTAATGCATCTTTAAATTTATTATTAGCTTTGCTTACAAGCTAGGGCTTCTGTCCAGGTGTCAAATATTCTAAAATTGCACCCTAATTATGGGGCTCTTAAATGTTCTGGGGAAATAGCTTCCTGTTAAGACTCTCACGCTGAAATACTTATTTCCTTTTGTTTCAGGACTTCATCACTCTCTTTTTAGCGCTTATGGCAGCCTTGCACAGATAATCTGCTCAACTTGCTGGTCTCCACAAATTCTCTTGCAGCTCTCTTTGCTCGAGTCAACAGCACGACTACAACTCACATGGGCGGTGCTGCATGAGATGCGCAGAAAATCCTCTCCTCAGATTTCTTTCAGCCTTGCTCTGACATGCCTTAGCTTTCCAACTCAATGAAATCACCAGCATTCTGGGGTGTAAAGGTTCCCATTGGAAATCCTTTCCACTCAGCAGGTGGGTATGTTAATAGGAGTGCGTGTGCTGTAATTAACACTGAGATTTCCTCCTGAACATTCTTCCCTACAAAATGTTCCTCTTTTAGCCTCAAAATGCTTTCCTGTTGCACTGCTCTTTCTCAAGACATGGGGGTTTTGCTTGATTGTTGTGTAACTAGGCAAATAGCAAAATCTGTAATTCTATATATTAAGGTTTGGGGTGTGGATTTTTGTCTTTGATAAATGTTTAAAATTTGGTAGGAGTTTATTCTATGAACATGAAGGAAAAGAGTTGGGTGTACAGTTTGAATGATTAATTCAAGTAAGTCTAAGTGTGGCACATTCAGTAATGGCTGAAACTTTAGGTCAAGGTTAGATAGCACGGTTGCTATAACGCTAAGGGATGTAAATTAGTAGGACACATGCAGATCACTCATTTAAAAAAAAAAAAATCTTTATCTATCTCCGAAAAGTAAATAGGTTTACTTATGGGATGAAGCAGTGTAAGAAAGGATATTGGGACATGTGAAGCAAGATGAAGTGTGAGGCAGAATTCCCAGCAAGAGGTTAAGACTGAAGATCACTGTTATGGAAAACTCTGGCTTGCCAAGCACCACAAAAATTTGATCTGTGTATTGCACCAGCAGGGATTTTAAAAGGTAGCTAAGGTTATGACTACTACTAACAATGACAGGCTAAGGTAATAGGAGTGTTTCAATCAAGCTGTAGTTTGCAGATCAGGAACTCATTCTCTTTGTATGTACATCATTGCACAACTGGGCAGAGTGAATAAAAACTGATACCCATAAAGGAGTAGGGAACCAGAACAGATTGGGCTGGTTTGGCTTGGCTATTTTCCTGTTACTACTCAAACCCGAATAAAATTTCTATTTCCCACTTAACAAAAGGACCTCATTTTAATAGAACACAAGACTCAAAAAACCCCCCAAAAAACAAAACAAAATAAAACAAAAAAAAACCACCACAAAAACTCCAAAAAACAAAACAAAACAAAACAAAACAAAAAATCCAAACAACAACAAAACAAAAAAACCCCCCAAAAACAAAAACCCCAACCCACAGAATTAGTAAGTTTGGTGTCTTGTTCAGAGGAAAAGCCAATGTGTCACAGTTGGATCTATTCAATGTTATTATTCAGTCATTTTATAATCTTTTTTTCATTTTTGTTTATTGTGCCCAAGGCTTCCCTCTGACTTCTTTATTATTGTTATTATAATGAAACTGTAACTGTTATTAATGTCATTTAAATAAACAAGAATTAGTTAATCCTAGCTAAAAAACATTGCTACATTAAATAAACCAAAACCTCTGTATCCAAGAGACCTAGAGGCTCTAGGACAAAGAATTTTGGCTGAACCATCCAGTTTTGACCTAGATCCAAACCCTTCTGTAAGTCTAAAGGTATCCAAACTGTTTTGTTTCAGGCCTGTCTCTGCAAAATAGTGTTTATTATTCAGCTACTGCAAAATAAAATCAGTGTTTTCTTTGTTGTGGCTATCATCACTCAAGTATAACTAGGTAAGAATTTCACTTCATTGCTTGATCCTCTAGCAAATCTCTTTCCCTATGAAGCTACTGTCAATGGAAGCTCACACAGGAGGCTGCTATCTTCATTTGTATCTACTAAAGGATTTTCCCTCTTTTTCTTATTGTAATGTGGAGTTCTGGCTTTAGCCCTAATAGCCTCTGAAAAGGAAGAAGTGAGGGACTGTGCTTCCTGCTCACAGGTTATTTTACACCCAGGTTTATGACAGGTACACAGAGCAACAAATAAATCAACACATGGAGAACTCCTTTTCCTCTTCTGGGCTTCTGAACTGAAGGATGGGATAGTCCCTCCACAAATGTGACTGTCAAACTGCAGGCAAGCAACAAAGAAAGATTACCTTAGAGACAATTTACATCCACGCTGCAGGTATGCATTCAGTGTCCCAGTTGCTGCTAGCAACAGTCCAAGGTATGGAGGTGAAGGTTTCATAGGTCTTGAGGAGAATTCTGGGTGGAACTGAACTCCCACAAAATATGGGTGATCTACAAGATAGACATCAAAGAAAATTACACAATGTAGGAAGAAGATAGGAGAAAAACTTTCAGACAGGTGTCCAGAAGCCAGATCAGCACATACGAACTTAAGGGTGAAGCAGAAGAAAACTTTTTTCCACAAAAAGCTACTGACAACAGAGGCAGAAGGTTAGTAGGGCAAACTAAGGAAAAATCATCCTATGATTCATAAAAACTGAATAAAAAACCGGTACAAACATGTAAGGGGCGGGGGAAGGTGCACAAGTGGAAAAGTCACTAAGTTTACATTTATCATGTTATTTTCATAGCATTTTGGTTTCCAGTATCTATTGATGCACGTCTATTCAGAGCAACATGCTGTTTCATCCTCTCTTTGATCTTCACCTCTCTGTTTCTCACTCAAAGCACCATTTTACTACTACTTCTGCTCCCCTTCTGTTTTCTTCAAAAGAATAGAAAAGGAAGAAACTTTTTATACTCTTTCATGCTGATAACCTGTTCCTTCTCTGTTTTAATGGAGCTAACATTAACCACTTCTAGTGCCAGGACACTGGACAAAACTAACTACAGATCTCCTCTGGTTCAACAATTTCCAAAATAGTTCCCAACATTCAAGGAATTTCTCTGCAGTACAGAATAAGTGATGAGAAGAAATCAGGGTTTTTCTTCTAGGAAGATAAACTATATGGTCTAGTATACTGTTCTTCTCTCTGCCGCTGTATACTAAAGAGAACCTGGATCCTAGACTTACCCCATAACTTCAGTGACAAAGCACCAAATATTTCCTGTGGGGATATTTTGCTTAAAAGCATTGCCTAAGCTATCTGGTATACTGTTATTTCTATGCTTTTGCTCCAACCCACCCCACACTCCCTATGATGATTGCTCTTCTTTAGTAACCCATCTCTTTGCAGCCCATTGTGAAATAATTCCAGGTTTTACTGCTGCTTTTCTCTCTTTCACAGTAACATGCAATTTAAAATTTCTGCCTGATTTATTTCTCAATGCTTTCTACCGAAGTTGTTTCAACCAGGGCAGACAAAATAACCTCCCAACACCAGCATGTGTAACAGAGATAATCTGTCAGGAACAAACTAATCCAGGAACATCCATGACAATTAGTAGTTTATGAAATCACATCTATCCTTTGCTGTCAGATTACTCTCTGTGGTGCAGCTGTTTGACATGCCAAGTATGTGTCCATATTCCAACCCTCGTTCAAAATTATAGCAAAGTACTTCAACATGCCATATGAAATGAATTCTCAGGTGCATCATGCCACAAATAGCACTCCATAGGCTATTAATATATTCTGATGATGAATTTATGATTTTGTGCATGGAATTTATCTTGACCAATGGCAACTAAGGGTCACATAAGAAAAGAGATGAAAAAAACCCTTGCAGAGTAGGCTGCATCTTCAGGTGCCTGACACTTATCTAGCCAACAGTGACTTAACACTAAAGAGTTAATCAAACATCCAATCAAAATCAAAAAGATAATTTTGAAAAGCTACTCTGTTTACCATTCAACAAACACATGCAGTGTAACTCCTTTTAATTTCAGAACCTTTTAGAAAATACATCACGTCTTACTTGGTAAAGTAATACTTCCAAAGTATCAAATACTCATCTCTCTGAATCACTTCTGTGAAAGAAAGGAGCTTGCTTCCTATTTGATTTTCATACTTTTATTTATATGATTCTAACCAGAGGGTAGCTGAAAGAGACAAAGTGATTGGAAGGCACCTTGGGAGGTCTCTATTCCCAACCTCCTGCTCAAAGCAGGGACAAATTCAAAGTTAAATCAGGCTGCTGAGAGCCTTGTCTGGTCAAGTTTTGAAGGTCTCTAATGCAAGGATGAAGATTTCACAGACTCTCTAGGCAATATACTCTAGTAATGTCATATACTTCGGCAATATTGGATGTACACACATTCTGTATACTCAAGCAAAATGAACACATATTGAGTGGGACGTGACTAAGAATATTTGAGGGTGCTTAGGGAGCAGGGCAATGTCACTGTGAAACTGGCTTTTAATAAAAGGCCAGAGGTCCCTGATGACTAGAAAAAGGCAATCACCATGCTCCTCTTCAAGACAAAAAGAAGGATCCAAGGAACCACAGAACATTCAGACACATGAAGGTCAGGAAGATTGGCACAACAAGCCTGAAAACAATCTGTCTTTGGATGCAGGGAGAGCAGTAGCTTTCCTTAATTCTGACTTTAGTAAAGCTCTTGTTATGGCTTCCTACCCTTTCAGCTGGAAGCTGTGGACTATGGGTAGACCACGAAGTGTGCTAAAAAAATGGCCACATTTCTGGGTTCAAAGAACAGTGGTGAGTGGTTTGAAGTCCAAGCAAAAGCATTCTTGGAAATACTCAAAATTTGATGGATACCACTCTTGAGAACCTGACCTATATTAGAAGGCAGCCCTGTGCTGAAGCAAAACGTTGGACTATATGACCTCACTCGATGATTCTACACAGCCAAATGCCCCTGAGGCAGAATTAGGACCTTTTGGGAAAGGAGCGTATTTGTCCCGGATAAACAAATACATGAACAGTCCTTGCAAAGTGTAAGACTTTTCCTAATGTACTCTGAATTTTCACCCATTGTAATACACAAGTGGAGTTAACAGTATCCCCCAAAATAATCTTGGCTGTTATGACAGCTAAATATTGTGCCTACATGTTGTTTAACTATTTATACAGTTTTAACAGATGCAACAAGTATTACAAACAAGTGAGACTCACTCTCCAGTTCAATAATTTCCATCCTGTTCCCTTCTGTATCATGGCCAACAAATTTCAAACCTTTCTCTTCAAAGCAGTGAGTCAATTCTGGGTTCACCTGAAACATTGAAAGCAATAATAATTGGAGTTCTGTTTATTTTTGGATTTAACAAACAGTAGCAGTTAATTGTAATGTTTTTTACATGCATACAGGAATGAAATGATTGGGTAAGGGTTGGGAACTTTTGCTTTCTTGTTTTAACAACTCTGGTATAAATTTGTAAAAGTGGGCATGCTTTTTAAATAAAGAGATGAATCAGTAATTTTAAAAGTTACTACACAACATTCAAAAAGCCAGGGTCCCTTCTGCTTGCTGTCTTCCTGAATCCAAGCAGCCTGCATTCCTCCTTTTTCAAATGGCCCACTGGATGTAGGTATACAGACTGACCTTCGCTTTGAACACTGCATTTCAGTGGTTATGACAAAAGCTGTGGTTCAGCTCCTCCTTCAAACTGAGGAGCTCTTCAGTGAGCTGTCTCATTTCCTTGATGATGTCCTAACCACTTGGTTAATATGCAAATGTTGAGAACATTTACCACCATCACATTCTCCTCCCTTTAAAGAAGGTTAATATTGTCTGAATTAGTGATAGCATGTACATATCCGATAGTTCAGGCCCCACTGGAGACACTGATGGAGTCAGATCCCTTTTGAACTACCTCAGAGATAATTCCAGGAGTCCACCTCTGGCCTGTCTCCTCAAATGACAGTATTTTGAAAATATGCAGGCACACAGAGGAGTGGACCCACACAAAGGATATAGAGTTGGATGGTAGGAAGCAAGGGATCTGAACTAGCCTCTGAGCTGCAGATGCCTGAAGCTTGCTTACATTTAGACCACAAAAGATTGTGCACTGCCCAAACATAATCTATGCCTTTAAATAAGTCCAACTGGCCAGTGCATTTAAGGATTACCAAGCCTTTACTTTTCAAATATTTCACAGGAAGCCAAGCCAGGTAATCTTTGACATTGCTTTCCAAGACCATTTTTCTAGATACTGCATCTTCTCTACCACAAATACAGTATACAACATTATTCCCCTCTACTGAAGACTTGCAATAACACCTCTGCAGTACTATGGGTGGTGTCAGGCCCCTCAGCACATGAAAGAGATTGACATGAATCCATGGGAGGTCCAGCCAGAATGGTTAGGGGCTGGATCACAAACAACACAGGAGGAGAGACTGGATGAGCTGGATTTGTTCAGCCTGGGAAAGAGAAAGCTAAGAGTGGATCTCATGGCTGACTTCAACTATCTAATGAGACAGCATAAAGACACAGACTCTGCTCAGAAATGTATAGCTCTTAACTGAGACCAAAAAAACTGCTCGAGGAAGTCTCCTATTAGACACAGGAGAAAAGGTTCACAATGAAGTGGTTAAGAACCAGAACAAATTGTCAAAAAATGCTGCAGATTCTCTATTCACAGAGATTCAAAATTAGATGGAACAAACCCCTGAGTGATCTAATTTTACAGTTGGCTCAGCTCCAAACAGGGAGTTGGACCAAAAGACTTAAAGAGGTTCCTTTCAATCTAAATAATACTATCTAACCATTACTGAATTTTGGTTCGTGGTTATGTAAGAAATCTCCCACTAGCTTTTTCCTTTTTACCAAGGGAAACACAATTTGTCAAACTTTTGAGCACAAAGTACATTAGCAGTGCTTACCTCATATCGATGCCTGTGTCGCTCCTCTACAAACATTTCATCACCATAAAGTTTCCCTGAATTTACAACAAAAGAGAAATTAACGCCAATGTGTTGCTTTAATAGTTACTACAATTATTTCTTGTAATTTAAACCTCAAAAAAGTCACATTAAAGACATATTAAACATAACATTTGTCTCACTGCAGTTTGCTATTTTTCCTGAGTGATGACTAGTTTCTTTTAATATACTGTTACCTTAGTTTATTCAGGATTCATATTCAACATTCCTTGATCAGAAATAGCTTAGGTAGACCAGAATCTAAACATGCTTTAACTAATTTAAATTGCAAAGCTCAAAATAAATTTAAAAAGTCTGAGCGAACCAGTAACGTAAAATCCCTTCAGGGTTTTACAACAGTTGCATTCAAAAGTTGCAGGGAAGGAAGCCTTTTAGCAGCATCTGTTCAATTTTAATAGATTATGCATGGCACCTGGTATAATACCTCCAAAGAACAGAGAATATTGCTTTTCTCTGATTTCCTGATCTCATTACCCAAATGACTCTTGCAGTCCTCTGTGCATAACGTTGAACACTCCACATTTCACAGCAACAAGGAGCAAGTTAGAGGTATGCAGCAAATCAGATTTCAGTCATATTTCTCACTTATAATCATGGCTCAGACTTTGCTCTCTATTTACCCTAAGGTCATTAGGATTACTATCTTGCTAAGGGGTTGGTACAAGAACTAGACTGTCATGAACATCTTCAAAAATTGTAGAATAGTACTGCCATTTTAAAAAAAAAAGTGGTATGTGTTTTAATTTTAAGGACCACCTTTTCAAAACTATCATTTCCACTGAAGTTGTAAAGCATAAGAAAAACTAATCAGATTTCATGATCAAACTACCAGAGTTTTTATGATCCTTTCCAATAAAAGATCTAAACAACTCATAATATTGGTCAAGAGTTACAACACATGTTAATTCTTATTAACTTCTCCAAGAAGTGTTTAGGCCACAGAACAACTTGTACATTGTGATGTGCATATCTATATCACACGCAGGCAAAGTATCACCCAGGTTAGTTAGATCACTACTGTGGCATTTCTAGAAACACAGATTTTTCATTAAATGTGCCTATGTTTTACACTCTGGTCTCCTGCTGAAGTCGATGTAATTTTTAAACACTCAGAAGAATACATTCGCAAGTTCAACATAGCTAAATAGAGTAATAGCTCAGATCAGGATCAGGGGTAAGGCAATAAAAGAAATACGCAAATATTTAATCAATGGACAAAAAACTACTTTTTACACATTTGCAGCATAATCTATATTACTACTGTAAAATGGGCTGATTAATAGGAGAAAAGTATTACTTCAATTTTAAAATACACATAGATCAAATTAATTAATTTGTTCTATATTCTGGTTGTTTTTATTTTGTTATCTGAAGCATCCTGTTACAGCAAATAATTTTCCTTTCCTGCAACAAATACTTTGCTTTCCCAAAACAAGATTTCCAGGTCTGGGCTAGGTGCAAAGCAGTGCTGGATCAGAGAGTGGAGTTAAGCAGGGCCTGGCTACTGGCAAATATTGCCAAGACAAGGCAAGGACTAAGGCAGCAAGCCAGCTACACAGAAGGCTGAGGTGCACTGGAAAATCTAGGGAATGACAAGCAACATTTAGGTCTGGCAACAGCAAAATGGGCAGGAGTTTGGGTTAGTTCTACCGAAAAGCTCCAGGGATAGGATAAGAAGCCTTGGTTCACACATCCCATCAGCTCATAAAAAAATAGGAAGAAAGCACTCTGACCTTCCCAAGAACATAATGAATTAAACTACCATGAAATGAATTTCAGTTTTCTTGACATTTTACTCATTGTTTTTAAAGAAGCATTGGACCCTAACTGACAGTTTCACTGGGAATTATGGATGTCTCTCATTTCTTTTTAATATTCCAATCCTCAGTAAATGTAAATAACAGGATCACAGTGAATGAGCTCAGGGAAGCTGTCACCCAACTGTTTGCTTAAGGTTATAGCATTTTTGATTTTCCATGTTACAAAGCTCCTATCCAAAAGCAAAGTCATAAGAGCAGAAAAATAACTTACGTAAAACAGAATTTTCAGTTTTGAAAACAGTCCTCCTCTTCCCCAGTCTCATTGTTCCTCCCATATCTCCAGGATTGTGTTCTGGCATGTCAATAACCTGTAAAGAAAAGTTTTTTATATATTGTTTCATCCAACAAATTTTAAAAAACCCTAAAACAAACAATTGCCGAGCAAGTTGCGTAGATGTATAAATGGAACTTCATGTATTTTAACTCCAACCCTTCCCAATTATTATTTCTCTTTAGTTTTTCTAATGCTTTGTTCTTCAATATTGGCACTGTAATAGACTGACAATGTTAAGTAATTGGTGACAAACTTTTTCAATTAATGTTAAGATTAACAAAAGCAACTTACTATTTTCTTATTTTAATTTTTGAGATTGAAAAATAGGCCTTTCTTTTAAAAATTATACCGAAATGTTACCAATAGGATAATTCTGCCCAAAGCTATTCTTTGTGCTAAGAGAGTACACAGAGTTTAAAAAATTGGAATTCACAGACCAAGAAGTCCATCAAGTGATAAAGACACCACCTCTGGAAAAATAAAGTCCCTGAACCTCACAGTGTTTGAGGATGAAAGATTATCCTGGGTAAATATTCCTGTACAGCCATTTCTTATATTGCTCTTTCTTATGCTAAGAGGCAGAAGCAGCTGTGCTACCAAGTGAGAAGAGAACCTCTGTGTTGGGAAGTAGGAAGACGGGCAGGGCATGCAGCAGCCGAGTGAAAAGAGGACACTTGTAGCAGGACTGTAATGTTGTAAAAGCAGAGTACGAGAAGAGTCAACTCCAGTATGTGTGTGCTATTTCTGATTATAGATGTAACTAATTTATCACAGGAAATGGAAAACCATTCCCCTCCATTCACCTCTATTAAAGGGTTTCCCAGATTGCTGAAGAGTTCACAAAATACTGTACGAAGAATATCCTATTTAACATAAAATTTAAAGACGAGGATATACAAATACTGGGTTTGGGGACTGAAGCAGATGGGTCAAATGGCTGCTGTATGGGTCAAGTGAAATCCAGGATGGTGGAATTCAGGGCATGTGAGAAACCACAGCTCAGTGGAAGGAATACGCTTAGTTTTGCTGCAGGGTCTCACAATCCAGTTTAGAGGAAATCTGTCTAAGAGAGGTAAAACAGTTCAAAATGGTAGAAACGTGAGCTGAAGCTCTGATCTATGTACTTGTATTCACATATGCACAGTCAGTGAGGAATGTAATTGACAAAGAAAACTTCTAAAAATACAAATATTCACATATATGGGTAATCTAGAATGGATTTGTATTAACTTTAATTTGCCCTCTGGGAGTAATGAAAACAATTTCTGATGATACACTTCATAAAGTGAAGTTATTTAATTCAGAAGGGATGGTGGAAAGTGCTTAGCCTTTGGCCTTTGCCAAAGCATTTCAGCTGTGCAATTATCTCTGTATAACCTTACACCGTCAAAATGTTATTTATAAGCTATGTACTCATTATAAAATGTCAAGAACAGGAGTTGTGATCAAACCCATGGGATATTACAAATCCTTCAATCACCTCTCAAATCACAAAGGTGAGGACTGTGCAAGACATTGAGCTAACCCCCCTCCCACAAATTAAAAAAAATTTTAAAAAACCTTACTTGAATCCTTATTATTTTAAAAGTATGAAGCTGACTGAATTGATTTCATTTCCTTTCATTTAATTTCACTTCTTTCCTGAAGTAATGGCCACAAAAAAAAGAGGGTATCACGAGCAGAGCATCTGCTCTGCTGAGGGCTTCTGTCATACTCAGGGTCAGACCCTAACGTGCGGCTGCAAGCCCTACAAAAATTTGGTTGGGGAAATGGTATCACAGGGAAGATTCAGGTGAGTTTCAACATCAAGCATGTGTGTGTGTTTTTTCAGCTCTCCATCTTTCCCAATAATGTTAGATTTATAGTAAGAAATGGAGAAGGTTTGACATATTAACTTTTGTACTCAGGTGATGAAAGGAGCTACTTATGAAGCAATACTTTGGAACTACTTTGGCTCTGTGGCTCAGAGGAACTCCAGAGACTACAGCAGCACAGCCCTCAATGTTTATATATTACTTGAGTTTCTCTGCAACAAAATTTGTGCAAGAAGCTTTTAAAACAAAGCGGCACTGCTGCCCCGCAGCCCAAAGACGGTAATGAGAATCAGAAAAGCAACTCATATTAATTAAATATTTTGCCATATTATATAGAATTTATTCGATCAGAAAAGGATGAGTTTTCAAATAGTGGTCATTTTGAACAACTGTACAACTGAATAGATTCTTCAAAGAGCTTATGCTTCCTGGCACAGAATACATCAGCTCTTCGTATGCATTAGATCTTTGAAGAGCAAAGAACAGCACAAAACAGGCACCACAAGCAACAAAAAAGTATCAGTACGGAGGATGCAAGAATAGATAAGGCATCAATTAGGTCTTTCTAACCCAAATCTCTGAAAACTGCCAACACTACAGGGATTTTATAGAGAACATGTATCAGACCAGACAGCCAACATGAAATTAGGAATGAATCACTGTAAGACAACAGGAAGCACATTCTAGATATAAAGCAGTCTGATCAGTTTTAAATCATGTTACTGATGAATAGTGACTTCAACTACCCATGAACAGAAAACTTCTTTCAGATATCTACTGCTTGGATTGTTTCATTGTTGTTATAAAACATATAAAAGCTAATGAGAAAACCTTTCAAGCCCTGACACTCAACATAGAGCAGCCAAGGCCCTGAAAACCCCACACCTATCATTTTAGTTAATCACCCCAGGACCACTACATTTTATCTTTGTTTTGCCTCATGTCCTGCAAAGCCATTTTGAGAAATACATCTACTCTGGTTACCTTGGCAGGGAAGGGAGGGGGAGTGGGGGATGTCTGGTTGGGTTTTTTTTTTGGGCTTGTTTTTTGAGTAGTTGAGGAAGGAGATGAGCATTACTTGATTTGAACGACTGATTGCTAAGCAGCGTTGGAAGAATGTATTTACAAGTCTGGGGTTTGTTGCGTTTTTTGGTTTTTTTTTCTTTTTACTCTGCCCTTGACTGGTGTGCAAAAGATTTACCAATGCTGTAATAAATTACTACACATGTAAGTGCTGATCAAAGCATCAGGAGGTGCCACGACCCTGGAGATTAACTGAACACTGCGAAGAGGCTCTAAACACTCAGCACACAAGAGATGTGCAGAGGAAAAGTTGACAGGAGCACAGAATACAGTGATAGGTACTGATGAATACTAATCCCTGATGAACACAGCTATGAAAAAAAAAAATCCAGCAGCACAAACTGACAAGAACTCAAACCAAACTTAAGGAACACATCGTTTTATTGATTCTTCCGTCATTTCTCTGTGGGATTAGTCAGTACTTGCTAGATTTGATCTGATCAATCAAGCACAAGTTCATCAGTAAACAAACCCAGACACCTACAAATGGGACGTTTATACTAATATCTATTCTATTTTAGAAACAAACTTAGCACAAACATTCTAAAGAAAAAGTTGACAGCTGCAACACTACCAGTGGCACTGAGAGCTTCTGACTTGGTAAGGAAAGCAAGATGACAGACTTTCCCTCTTCATTAAAAAAGAGGGTTACATTATCAGTCACTGAAAGGTGCAAAGATTACACCTGCCTGAATCCCTTGCTCTCTTTTCCCCCAGAGATATCCCAGCTCCAAGCAAATCCCATCACTGCCCACCCGTCTAAAGAATTCAGCGCCCTAGGACTGAACTAGCTGCCAACAAAGCCCCTTGCAAACTTCAGACTACTTAGTGCTCCATTACTCTGGCTGAAGTAATGTTTGCTTCTGATGACCGCCATCAGTGCAAGATCAAAGTGGAAATCATCAATAGCTGATTCATGCAGTTACATATTGATATGAGTAACCAGCTTGAAAAATCCTGTTCTCTACTCTCTTCTCTAAACTACAGCACAGCAGTCAAACACTCGAACAAACACCAATTTAAATTTCTTAAAACTCTTAAAATCCCATAGAATACTACTGTCGTCCATTTTCCAGTTCAGGTGATCCTCTTCTCCACAGATTTGCTGTTTCTTATTTTACATTTAAGTAACTGCCATGGAGCATTTATTTATTAACGTCTAAAAGGTCTCTAAGGATTCTGCCTGAATAAGCAGAAATTCTGCTACAGAATGTTTTGTAACATTTTCTCTAGAAGAATTCATAAAGGGTGTGGCTTCTTTTCAAACAGTGCTTACTCACTCGTAAGCAGAGTGCAGTGAACTGAGGAAGTTAATGGAGATGTTGATACGCAAAGCCCATACAGATATTGCTTAACAGCATTTTGAGAACTCATTCTAGTTATTCCAAACACACGTCCCAGAGCCAGCTTAAAGACTTAATCAGGCAGAAAGTTTCAGACTGTTAGTATTAATGAAAGGCATAGAATTGGATAGTGCTGGCTATACAAATACACTGGAGTGCCAGTTACACGGTGCCATGAAGGGCAGGATTTGCCACAGAACTGAATAACTAAATAGAATGCGGAAGAATGTTCTCAGACTTCGGACTGGTCCGTCCATCTCACATTATAATTAATGACTAAATACTCGCTAATTTAATTTTAGAAACATCAGCCAATCTGTAGCTAGGAGAAATCCTTCATCCTATCACATACAGCTTTAAAAAATCAGAACTCTGTCACTGCCTTTGAAGGAGACTTCTCCAACTGCAATTGTTAGTAGGTGAAATCAGGTCTATCAGAAGGAGGAAGGCATGAAGCAAGTCTGTGTCTCTGAGCATCCTAAAGCAGAGAAAGAATCCAGAGAGTGAGATAGAACCTGGTGATCTCTTCATCAAACACCCCAGCCACAATGGTGAGACAGGAACAATCGAACACTTAGAGACTGTTTGAACAGTAGTACGCTTGGATTTATTACATCCTGCAGGCAACTGCCATGGAAGACTCAGCCACAGACAAACTCCATTTCCAAAACTACACAAAGTAGCCAAGAAAGTATGAGATTGTCCATGGTAGAGATAAAGCACAGCACATTTTACCCTCAAAGCAGTCCAGTGTTCTACACTTGTTCTTCCCCGAGTTACCATGCATGAGCAAGCATCCATTCCAGTTGTTTCTCATTCATTAACAGAATTGTGCTAGTTAGAACCACCTCATTATCAACTATCTCTGCCTTCAGCAAGCAAGACAGAAGGAAAATCGTTTACTTCAAGGAAATTAAGCAGGAAAACTGTTTATTTCAAGTGGTCACTACTCCAGACCTTCACTGAGGAGAATTACTGCTACCATCTTTCAGGCAATGCTCAGTGCCATGGCCTACACTATCCTAGTACTTTGTGAAGAAATTCTGTTCATCTGCCATAAAAACCAATATCCTCACAGGGAAGATGAGGAGAACTAGCAACTGTTTTTCATCCCATGTCCCTAAAGTAATCAGACCACCATCAGACTTGTGAGTAAGATAGACTGCCTGGATTCCAACCACTGATCCTTCTCACGGAACGGTGTCACCACCCATTTTGATATTCTGTCCACTTTCCAAATCTGCTCAGTGATAAGCTGGTACTTGATAATCAGGGACACAGAAACTGAGGCATTTCTTTTAGAAAGGAAGTGAATGGGCAGCAAGTAGAAAATCACAGATTGATCTCTTTTAATTTTTACTGGAAATTACTTTTGTAGTAGTATAAAACTTCCCAGATAAACACAGAGCTGAAAAGAAATCCCTGGAAAAGGTCCTGGATCACAGACAACTGTGGACTATTTATTTTATTTACTGGATATGGAAAAAACATCCTATCAAAAGGATAGCTATTTGAATAGAAAGAAAAAAAAGGCAAGGTACCTAGCTGAAAAGTTGAAAAAGAGACTGAAGTTTTCAAGTAAGAGCTCTACTCACAGAAGAAAGAAGTGCAAATGCTATCTAGAGTGTGAAATCCATGTCAGTTTTAAGAACAAAACCTAAAATATCTATATTTTTGTGGGTTTGCTTCTGTTTTAAGAGAAGTTACTTTATTTTCTTTTTGATTCAGCCTGATAAATCATTTTTACATTATCCGAGAACACATGCTTGACTGAAGATTAAACAAATTCTAGCAGCTAAGAAGATTTCACCAACTAGGTCTAGCTGCACCTGATTAAAACATCATTAAATTGAGATTTTAAACTGAAGGACAAAAATACACAATCACACAAGTTGATACTGACACAAGAAAATGCCTTACTCAGAATTTGGAGTAAATTAATGAAACAGAAAGAAAGAATTCTAGCTCCGCAAGGATTTCTCTGCTACAGATATGTAGGAAGCAGCCCAGTACCACTCCTTCTAATTAGGATATCAGGCTTCATATTATGCCCAAAGACCAGTGGGTGTCCACCACTTTAATGGCTGATTGATCACCTTTTGAAATGGACACCAGAATTTAAAACCTGACATTTCTACATTAAAAAGAGTTTTCTACTACTTGGACTAAATTGGTACCCCTGATAGACGAACATTCTATGAAAATCATCTGAATTTCTATTCAATATACCACTCAGAAAAAAATGCTAATTTTTAACTCTTCTAAGAGCAAAAAACACATAAGACAATTCAAGATCCCAAGAAAAAGCGAAGTAGTGAGAAAATATCTTGAAATGCATTAAAGATACTGCTGAGCAAGCATGTTAAACTGCTATAAGGTATTTTGCAGGCTGTATGTCTGGAAAAAAATCCCACTAAAGACAACTGCAGACAGTTGTGGAAGTAAATCTTGATCTACACCCAGTGCCAAAATCTTGTGCCAATCTGATTCCTTTAACAAGCAGCTCAGCTGAGTCCACTCTGGAAAACCACACAAAGCAGCCAGCTCATGCCAACCACTGTAACCTTTAATTGAAGCAATTTGTTGTGATGCACAAGCCTATTTTTTTTTTCAACTGTTCTTTTACATTTAAGCTGCAACTTTGTAGAAATGAAAATAGATGTAGATAATGAAGGCTGGAGTACCTCTCATACTAATTTACAGTGTAGTCATGCTTCTTCCTACCTTCCACCCCATTCTTTTCTTCGTTTACATTTTTGCATTTTGAAACAGCATCTCACGAAGGATCGCAACCAGGGAGAACACTATGCAAACTAAAGTGTTGGAAGGCATGCAGGATCACTTTTACTTTTTAAACCAATTCTTATCTACCATGTAGATATCTTGAAATATTTTACATGCATTTTTGTATTGTCCTCCTCCTCTCTTCCTCTTTCAAAGCTTCTGGTTTGGTTTAACTCCTGTTCAAACGTCATGCCAATTCCCTCACCTCTACTACCTCCTTCCCATAACAAAGCATTAAAAAATGAAAGGCCCTCTAGAACTGAAGCTGACCACTCCATTGGTCCTCCCACTTAATTTACTCATTTGAGAAATTCAAGTAATGTTAATCTTATGGATCAAGAGCCGAACAGACATATTATAACAGGGATTTCTGGGCAGAAATCACTCTGGCACAATCACCCTCATTTTAATTACTATTCTTGTCTTCCAATGAATGCCCAGAACAATAAATGTTCTTTGGTCTATCTGGTCTTTCATGTCTTTAGCTTTTCCTAAACTCCAGAGAACATGAATGATGGCTATCTTGTTAGATGTGTAGTATTGTCATCTATTCTTCTGGAAAGCTCTCCAGCAATAAGCAATGAGATTTTCTTCCCCCATGAATTCAACAGCAGATTATTTCCATAAATCCTTATCCTCTCTCCCACACTTACATCACAATGTTTCTCACACCAGCTGAAGAACTGCAAGAACAAAAGCAAGAGCTAGATATCATATAATGCTAATCAAGGTGCTGACTTGTAATTCTAGGATTTTCTAAATCCTTTAGTTTCCTACTGTAAATTATATTAGAAAAAAAGACAGCATAGGGAGATAATTACAATGATACAACTTTAAACAGTTAGATTATCTTGCAAGTAAGTACCCTGGCATTTCCATTACTGTCTATCCAACAACAGTAAACATCTTATCAGCTTCAGAAAACCGAAAGGAATTATACATATTAATGTCATAGCAGAGATTAATTACCTTGATTACCTCTGCCAGGCATTTCAGGGATGCTTTGAGACACATACTCTACATTACATTTAATAGTTTCCTGCTTCCACTCAGAAAAGCTTCAGTTGGCCAAAGACCATCTTGTCTGAAAGAATCGTAATTGTGGTAAAACGCTTATGACCTACAATCAGTTTTTTTAAAATTTCAAGTAGAAACCACAATGTCTTCCTTCTGAGCAGGATTCCCATCTCACTTTGTCTCTCCTACTTCTTCCAAAAACCTGATAGACATCACTGTTCAGATCATAATTTAATTCTGCACTTTGTGTGATCTTCTAGTCCAGTATATTAACTCTATTCCCTTCAACATCAAATGACAAGAATTCTTTAGAATTTGCTTTCCTTAACTGTGTTGTTTATAAAGTATAATCAGGGGGTCAAGTTCAGACAGCATTTAAAAGGACAAGTGGCTTGACCCGTTGCACCCATGCCACCTACATCGAACACTAATCGTTTCCTGCCCCAAAAGGGCACCAGTGAGCACCACTGGGATGCTTGGATTCATGTAATGAGGTCCAGAGTCAACATGACAGTTCACACATACCTGTGCAGTTCTTGTTTGCTAACAGTTCATAAAACCAGAATTGCAAATATTCATTTTTGGGGATGAACATGGTACACGCTTTTAGAATACAAATCAATAGGAAGAGCTACATGTGAGGAAGTGAGAGAAGCAGAGAGGATGTGTGCATGCATATGGAGAACCACCAGCAGAAAGGTCAGAGAGGAGGAGAAACAGATCTTCAGACCCCTTCTTATTTACAACAAGATGGTGAAAGCCTACAGGAAAAATTTTACCAATATTGTTTCTAAGAAAGTAACATCTATAGAATCCACTTTATACTAGTGCAGATCAAGCAGGCATTTAATAAGCCTGACATCAGCCGAACACACCCAGCAGAATTCCAGACACCCTCTGTGAAAAGTGTGGGTGGCCACGTACAGATTAATTCTAAAGATAATGCAGTGATCTGCTCAAATGATACAAATGTTTACTAAGCAATCAGAAGACATTGCCACACAGCCTCAGTTCCAGGCTGTGTCACCACAGTGGCACACAACAGGCACCTAGCACAGCCAACCTCACAAAGGCAAAGGGATCACTTTCTCAATAGTGCCCGTACAAAAATAATTTTTATTTTTTACCTGCACCTCTGATAGTGTTCAACAGCAGAATGAAGAGTCAGAGAGCACAAGAAAAAAATTTTAGTTTAAAAGCACAGGTCTACAGTGAATCACTGTCAAATTCATTGCAAATGCAGTTCTGTTGATCTGTGCCTAACTCCCCAGTAAGGGACACTGTATTATCACACACAGTGAAGGATGGTCGGCAAAAAAATACAGAATTAAGAAAACAGAAAACCTCATTAATAAAAAGGCCTTCCTTTTGGGGAACTTTCATACTTTTCTCCTACTTCATGTTATTTTCTTCTGTCACATTAATTTCATGGGGGGGAGAGCACAGAGGATTTATTAAAAAATATATAGCTAATAGCCTGTCATTTATTTTTAATAAAAATTAAATACTTGACAACATAAAGAACAGGCCACTCACATCTCATAAAACACACTTTCCAATACAACCATTCTACTGATTTGAATACCTTGGTTTTTATTGCCCATGCGCTTTTAGGCACATGTTCAATTCCAGTTCTCACTCCTGGGTGTCTACAAGGCTATTAGGAAAAGGCTGGAAGTCCTCAGCTGCTGCACAGACCTTTCTCTACAGGTATCAAGCCACTTTACAAAGGCAAGTGTGTTTCATTAGCTCCATTTGGTATAGGAAAAATAAGGTAGATTAAACAATTTTTTTAACCTAGCAGAACCAGGACTTCTGTGATACCTAATCTTGTTCCTACAATTAAGAAACAAGGCAGCTAAGGACACAGAAATCACACATTCCCAAGTGAGCTTCTAACAAAGCCAATGCCTTAATATAACTTGGTCCCTAATCTAGGTAGGAGAAACTTCTACACAAATGGCATTTATAAAACTGGAGAGGATTTCATGTAGTTTTCAACATACAAACTCCAGTAATCTATTGAATTATGCAGAAATCTGTGAACAGGTAATATATTTCACGTTCCATGATTTTTTTTTAGTTTTTTGTTAATACACAATTTCTGCAAGCATGTTTTAAGGCCAGTGGGTGGAGGAGGTATTTTGGAGGTGTTATATTCAGCAATATAATCACAGCACTAAGGGATCTGGATAATCCCCTTCCAAATTTCTTTTCTTCCATGGATAAGCAATACATTTTTAACTTGCCAAACAGGACAACAGTGAGGAACTAGTTCACTAGTTACACTGCTTCCCCTGTGTGTGGGAATCATCTCACAGAACTTCAGCTGCATAACTTTTAGACAAATAATTTAAGGGAACCACCTGAGTGCTTCTCTCTGTAGGGACCAGAACACAGGCAGGGGCCAATACACTCCAGCTGGAGAATCACACCAAAACATGTGGCAGCTTGAAATGCTCATCTAAGCCACGAGGTAAGCAGTGCTGCTCTGCCCTAACATGCACTACGTGCTTGCACAAAAATAGTTTTGTGAATGTCTCTCCAACATCAATTCTTTGTCAACACTACATACACCATTCCAGAGCATCCTTAAATCATTCTGAAGTGACACACAATATATTGCATCACTACCGACGCAGACTGGGGCATACAGTCCTCGATTAAGTGAATGCTCTCTGCTTGTTAAATCAGTGACAGACACTCACATCCACTTCATCCAGAAAAATGTTTTGTACATACCATAAATTTCCCTATTTGATTAACACATAGTTACATACAATTCCTTTTGTAAATAGTGGAAAGAGCAAAGCGTTTTTGATAATCCAACATGCAATTCTATTAGAAAAATTACTTTTTAAAAAAAAAATTTTAAGAAAGGAAGAAGGTGGGAGGTTATTAACAGCAAGACATTCTTCACAGAAACTAAATGTCCAAATGAGAAAACACAAATACTTTTTAAAATATAAATAATGAATCATTAATCCCATCCCCCAAATATTCAAGAAGAAACTTGTAAAAGGCATTGCTAATTGAGAGTTAATTTTCATTCATTTTCATTTAAGGAGAAAAATCTGGCATTGTGAAGTTAATCAATTAACAGGACTAAAAGATAAAAAGCACCTCATACTCAAAACTATGACCATGGTACAAAGAAGTAGAGCATTCTGCTTGTGTGCAGTGTCAACGAGTTTGAAAGACATTCCCAAGCTAAAATCCATCTTCAGGGGAAGCTCTGATGCACCCATCTCAAACTGAAGTATTAAAGGAAGTGGTTACAAAACAGACAGTAAAAAAATCACTGGAAACAGATGGCACTCATTCAATTTTAAGGCAACTGAAGGCAAAACAGCTGATTCAATACCTGTGGTGAATAACCTCTCATCAATCTTGTCACACACAGCCACCCAATAGGCAAATGCCTCCATGGAGATACAGAAACTCATAGTCTGAACCACCTGATGGCCCTGCCAGGCAACATAGCTGATCTTTAACAAAAATGTAGAAGTAGAGGGCACCTGGACAGCTATAACAGGTTGGGACATTGCCAACAAAGATTTTGTAAAGGGAGAGAAAGGTCAAGTCTGGCCAAGTGGGCCTTTGGTCTAGATGGAGCTGTGGTCTAACTCAGTGTGCTCTCCTTAAGTAAAGGTGTAATATGCACTGCAGAACACCACACACATTGCCTACCTGTGATATAATCATAGATGTGCTTAGTTCACAAACGTATTTCATCAGCTCAGTCTGGGTTCTAACAGGAAAGCAGGGCTCTCTTCTTTTAATTCCTTATCTGAAAAGGTCCTCCCAGTGCTATTTGTCACTTGAACTTCAGATTTTGCTGAGTTTGCAAGCATGTGGCGGAACAAAGATAGTAAGTTCACTGGCAAAATGATTTTTAGAAACATTTTGAGTTGTTTGCTTAAGTACTGGCTCTCTAATGCCTCCAAGAAGACAGATATGATTAAATGTCTCATAACTTAAGCTCCAGCTCAGGAAAGTCAGGTAAAAATGAATTAATTTGGGTGAGAAGGTGATAACATATTCACCACACAGTGGTGTTAATGATACTAAATCTTAAAAATGGTAATTTACTTGGTATTAGCGAATTCATATAATTTCTCTACAGTATCAGTTACAATTCCACAGTCACAGTGAGAGAAACAGCAAGACAACATAAACCTTGCAAGGACTCTAATTATTGCTACTTAAAATGGATTATTCTGAGAAAGATTAGAATATTTCTTTGCCACAAGACAAAAAACGTGCACAAAGTCAAGCTGTGCAAGAAAGCACTGTCGCTGATCTGTGTCGTTTGCAGACACAGCATGTCTGCTGTGATTTGTCAAAACTCATTTTTCATTTTTCAGATTGAGCAATACTGAGGTTTTGGTGTTTTCCCAGGCTCTTGGGCAACTGTTGGGCTTCCTTCTCATCAGTGAAGACCAAAGTTAACAGCTTCATGGCAAGTTATGGCTCTGATGCCTACACAGGCTCTCCCTAATTAGCCAGGCCAAATGACAATCCCAATGGAAGCCACAGGTAATAAATCTATATTATCTTTTAGCTGCAATGCAATAATCACCACATGATTTTAGATACATATTTTCATTATTTTCAAATTTATAATTCCAGATTCTTCACAGATAGATAATAGGGCCTTTTAATACTAAGATCCAATGGACAATAGAAGGTGACTGTGCAGAGGTCATAGGAAAAATGCACTTCAGTCACATTTCAGAGGAAAACCAATTTTTCTCCTTTGATGTTTTGGCACAGCATGTACAAGTCTTTTGGGGTTACACAGGTCTGTTCCAAACTGATGCCAGCCTTAAGTGTGAGCTCCATGTAACATTTGGTACACAGCCTCACAAGCCAAAGATGCTTAGAACTTTCTTATAAAATTCTCTCCACACTTGATTCTGAATCCTAAGAAATTACTTAAAGCTCCTATTTGTTACAGCTTAGTTGCGAACGCCTGTGTATTGCAGGAAGAAAAAAACCCAAAAAAACAAAGTCCTTTTGTGTTGAAGGGAAGACTAGTCACTAACCTAAAATAAATGAAACTGGCTTTAAGGTAAATTCAACTTAATTGATAGTTGGTTTCCTCACTAGCAGAGCTGAAAAGTGAGTTATGACTGCCGTAGACAATTTGTCCATTTCTGTTTACAACAAAATGCAAATCTACTTCTTAAAGTTTAAAAGTTGCTCATTTGATGCATTTGTGTAAGACTACTACTGCTGTTACTTATTGAACTTAGTATAATTTGGTTCTGATTTAATAATCAAATTGGGTAATTAGAAAAGCCAAAATTAAGCTAGGTCTGCAAGCCTTATCCTTTCTTGACTACAATTTCTGTTAGTAGCAACAGCTTAATTTCTTCAATCAGCCATAATCACTTATAAAATAGTTAGCAAACTGATTATGTTAGTTAGACAACTGGTACTCTGCTCATAAGCCTCATTAGTCCCTCTAATTTCTTTTATTTTCCCTTATGTCCCACTCTTACTTGGTCAAAACAGAGGATGGGGGGAGACTTTTCTAGCAGCCTTTTGCTTCCATTGTCCTAAATTCCTGTATCAGAGAGAACTGAAAGTTATTAATGGTAATTTTGACAGTTTTCCTTTGGAAGTAATTTAGCAAACATCTATTATAACTAGAAACCAATACATCAAAATGCTAACAGATGAGGGATTTCTATGCCAAAGGTAAAGCCATTACTTTGCAGCATCATTTTTGTTATGTTTCAGATTGGTAATGAAACATATCCCAGAATATCACGAATAATCTGATCTGACACGGCATGGCTCACTTGCAGGCTTCTGACTGAGAATTAGTAACTTCTGGAGCTTTACTGGTGAATATAAGCACCTCTTTCCCTGAATCAGAGAGAGCTCTTACCACTGTTCTGTTTATTTCTCTGCCTCTGCATTTTGTGCCGCTGAGTCTGATCAGGCCAGCAAGGCTGACCATCTACATGGTGCTGAAGGTGAAGAAATTGAACAGAGAGGTTCAAATACTTCTACTGAAAAATTACCTCCATTTCTTTCACCCTAAGAGCATCACTCATGGTTGCTGCTGTTTTCCCCAAACTTACCTTATCCTGGAGAAATGCAGGAGGTCATTATCTAGCACAAGCACCTTTAGCTCAGTATTGTGGTACCGTATCAATAATTCCCTTCCACTTCAGCAACAAAGTCAGCAGAGCTACAGCAGAATCCCAGGGACCTAAAGGGTCACTGGAGCACAATTCTGATAAAAGGCCTCAATCACTGATTTCTAGGGCCTTGACCATTGTTAACTGTGCTGAGAACCCACTGTCCCTACCTAGTATACATCCACAGAAAAGTGCACACTGCTCCATGGGGTCAAAACACCGGAATACCTGTTCTCCCAGCTTCTGCTGTTTAATAGAAAAGGCAATATTGTTTTAGAGAAGCCAGAACCCAGGGCTCCCCATCTTTCTCACAAGCACACAAAGCGAATCAAGAGTATCATGTCACCTATCATGTCACCATGCCACCATCTCAAGCTGTAGGCTTTTAAGAAAGCTACACAAACTCATACGGTATCATACTCCGGTCTGTCAAATCCTTTTAAATAAATTTTAAGAATACAAAATGGATTAGACCCTTTCCAGGATCAAGACAACCAGATATGACATTTCTGACTCACCAGCAGGATTATTACATTGTCAGACAGTAGTCCTGGACTGGCGTGAAAACAGACTATAACTATTTATAGCTAAAAAATATGCTGGGCAAGTGAGTTTCTTACATTTCCCCTTTTGAGATTAGGCATCTCACTGTCACACAATCCCTAAATTATGTGCCCGTGTGGTTTATTAGATGCACCTCTAAACCTCTTTTGAACAGTCCATCAGGTTTGTACTGTTGAGAGCAACAACAATGCTCCAAAAATGAACTACAAATTTGATTCCAACTCTCATTGATTTTTTTCTTCATGATGAAGAAAGGTTCTTAGATACAGCTGTGACATCTAGAGACTCCAGGCATCTCCAGGGTCAAAGGACAGCTGAGAAAATACTTAATCTCACAATAGAAATAACAAACTCGCTAGTGCCCCTTGTACAGCATTACCTTACTTATAGTTATTTTACCCTACCTGAAACTCAACCAAAGTCACTCCTCCATAAATCCATACATGCTTTGCTGGAATGGAGATTTACACATTTTTGATCACTTTAAAGCATTTCAGAAAACAAATCTGAGTTTAGCATGGAACAAAAAGGTTTAGGGTTTTAGCAACTACATAACTGAAAATTTGAGCTGGGGCAGTAACAACCACATTGCACTGCTGCACGAGTCAAGGTTCACAAAACGGAAGGATAAAACCTCTTATTGAAATACATTCTCCCTCAAAACTATCTTGTGCAATACAGAATAACTACATCACAGGGAGTTTCAGCAATAAATTAGTCTGCCAGATGTGTACATATGGCAGCAACAGCTGACACATACAGCTACAATGAATAACACATCACCGATTTAAAGCTGACTACAAACAATGCATCTTATTAAATCATTCATCCCCGTAGCAGTCGCACCCAGTCCTGTTTTGGGAAACACCTCCAACATCTCATTAGGTATATGTCACAAGGGAGGGCCTGAGAGAGAGACTCAGAGAGACTCTTGTCAGGATAACCCATATAGCTCAACTTTAATTTGTGAGATGAGACAATCCTTTTACACGTCACCACTACAGGTTTTACAAACAATGACAATTTTAACACAGGGAATGCATCACCTGTGACACATAAAGGATTTTACAACTCATCCTCATCTTCCATCTAACAGTTCCATCCCTCAAAGCAAAGCCGTGTTCTCTACAATGCCTGTAGTGCAGTTTGCTGAACTTCTCACCCATAATTATTTGATCTTTTACAGAAAGTTTGTTCACTGGATGTTCCTTTTCTCTCAGTCAGTCCTTTGCCTCCTCCTAGCCTGACAGTAAGAACCAACTGACAACAATGTAAAGTTCTATCACAACTCCCCTATTTGCACTACAGAGCTAGTTCCCACATCCACCAGCCAACACACATCTTGGAAGAGTTACCCATGTGTTAGCCTGGCTCTGGGTACACCAAATTTAAAGTATTTTCCTTTTTGCAGACAAGGCAAGAACGTCTGAAGGTGACTGCCTGCAGCTGCAGGACTGATTCTCTGCAGAACTCACCAAGGCCCTTAGAGCTGAACACTCACCACAGTAGCAGCACACATCTGCATCTCCATGGCTTTCATTATTTGCAAATTATCTATAGTACAATATATCCCATATTTACCTTCACATGCCACATGGGGATTGGTAATTTACACAGGCACAGACACATGTCCATTCTTTATACTAGCACTAGTTCTATACAAATCATGCTCTATAGAAATTTACTCAATAAGAAATCATACTTATTTGACACCTGTACAAGATTTCTTTGCAAATCAGATAGGACTCATATGTTTCACAGAGTCTCTAATCCAGCCCAATTTACTTTAATTGTCCCATCATCTTTCTCCCACTACAGAAAATAGGCAAAGTTAACAAAGGGCTTTGATCTAGCGATGGATGTCTGTAAGCTTGAGATGATGCACAAGCCCTATATAAGTGGAAATAAGTGAACACTAAGCACAAAGCTGCTTCCTACTCTTCAAGTGCTCAACATCCACAAAGGAATGTTCTCCATCGCAGCAAACTTCATCTTGGCAGCAGATATTTCAATGATGTGGCCAGGCTTTAACAAAAGCCTCACAGAGATTCCTCAACTGGCTTTAAAGTAGCTGGGCTCACATGCAAGTAAGCCTGGTGCTGCTACAACAAAATACACCAAAGCACGTGGAAAAATACTGGAGGGTTAAGGCGTTAACCCATCACCAGGGGATTAAACAGGATAATTTGAGATAGTTGCTGCCCTCAGGTGACAGCCCCACCCCTGTGGAGGGTGCCCTGTCCCTTCCAACAGTGTCAATGCATGGCACAGAAATCCACTTGCAGACCAACACAATTTATAGTCCAGCAGGTTAAGGTAAACAAGGAGCACAGATTCGCATAACATTTGGCCATCAATGGTGGCAGGAAGGATGTGACAAGGGCAAAAGAGACAGCACCTGAGTTACTAGGCCATTTAATCCATCATTAAATGCACATGACTGTGATGCCATACACTTCACCCCTCCTACCACTAGTGCTGGTGCCCCAACTTCAGTCATCCCTGCAGCTTGTATTCTCTTACTCTCCAATGTGACTGGAATTGCTTGCTCCAAATATGCCAATAAACCAGTTTACTAGGAAAATATTCACCAATAACCAGTTTTGAGTGAATACTCAATCTGCACACACCATCACTGAAAGAAAATGACACACAACCATCATAGGGACATGTGATGTGCATCTTTAAACAAACTTACAAGACATCACCAACTCAGTCCTCTTTTTGCTAATGGCTTTGTATCCAAGCTAAAATAAAAATGTCAATTCCAAAAGGCTACTGTGCTCACTAACATGACTTCTCTAGCCCAGGGCAAACCCAATTGAATTATGTCATAAACTGCAGGAATGATATATTTTCATACATGCAAGAAAGAGCAGCAAGACATTGTAACCAAAGCTGGATTGCTGCTTCTACACTGGAAATCAGCTTGCTTAGACTTCAAAGCTTCAAGTGCTATTCTTTAGCATAGACAAGTACTACTGTCTGCTATTCACACATCATCTAACACTGGCACCAGTGACATATTATCTTCCCCTACTTTTGTTCAAATTCTCAGTGAATTATCAGAATTCCTTATGCCTGGATATCATTCTGCCACTGCTGGGCTGTGCTCGATAAGCTGGACGAATTTCAGAATAGCACTTGTGTCCTACAGAGAAGTCTTCTGGAAAAGACAACATACTGGGTCCTGTCAAACTGAGTTCTGTGGCAGATTCCAATACAGAGTTCCGAGATGCCACACAAACTATTGGAAAAGGGCACTGCAGGCTAAATTAGAGTGAAGAGGACAGAGTCAGGAGATCAAACTCCAAATCCCAATTCCACCAGTCTCTCATTCAAATAGCCTCGAAGATTACAGGGCCTTGTGAATAAAGCTGTAATGAGGACACTGGATTCATCCCCAGATTTGGCACACAACTCTTGAGCAAATCACCCAAATTTCCAGACATTGGCCTACCACTTTCACGGGAAGATGTTGCAGTAAAACTTGTTATGCTATTTTGCAATTAGGTGGTGCTCTTTAACGAACACTTAGCAAATTAACACAGCTAATGTGCTGAATTCCCCAAGTTGTGATCCCTCAAACATAGTTTTTCCATACTACTAAGCATCTTACCACTACATTTTATACTCAGGGAGGTGCCTTAGGTACAAAGAGAAGTCATTTGAATACTTAAAACAAATCTTGCAAATACTGTAACGTCAACAATGCAGATCAGGCACACCAGCTGCCCAGCACTGCTTCCAAAAGCGATAAAGCAGTAAGGCTGGTGAGGCTACCAGACAGGAGCCACCAGGAGGAATTAGCAGGTGAGGAGCAGAAGCCTTAGCAGATCACCTGGTCATGCACTCTGAAACTTCACCACCTACCAAAGGTGGAAAGTAGGATGAAAGAAGAAACAGACAGATATTCATTTTTCATTTTGTGGGCAGAAAGAAGGAGAGAAAAGGACTCATGATTATCTTATTGTTATGAATGACCACAGAGTTCATGCCCCTGTCTGGTGTATGGGATTCACCCTAACCCATACGATGCATTCCAGGCCACGAGCCCCCCACTTGCTTGCATTGCTACTCCCAGATCCCACAGCAGCAGTAGAGGTTCTGTTAGCATTGACAGCAACAGCTCCTGAAGCTCTGCAGAGCCAAAAAGCAAACACAGGAGAAAGTGCATCTCCAGCTTTATGCCTCAGTTGGACTGCACATATACTGGGGGATGCCTTGCCCCAGTTCGGTGGACCTCAAGCTAATGCCAAGCTTTTGCACTGAATTGGAAATCAGTGTATTTGTCCTCTCCACAATCTTGAAGTTAAGTGTCAAGAAACATGATGAAGTCTTCCACTGTTAAAAACCTGTAGCTGGACACCTTCCTGTAAAATAACATAGAGATTGTCCTCATCAGCCAAATGCCTCAGGAACTATTTAAATCTTCAATACCATGAGCACCCAGAGCGGTGAAAAAGTGGTACAACTTTGGACATGGCATCTCAAGCAGAATGGGAATCAACTGAAGAAGTCAAGAAGAAATCACTAGATCTAAGAAGCAGGACTCACAAAGAAAGACTAAACTAGCAAGGATTTCTGAATAAAATTAAAAAAGAAAAAAAGGAGGGCAGGGAATTTCACTGATGTCCAAGGCCATTTTAAGAAGGAAGATGATAAGTCTCTTCTGCCTATCTGTGGAGACAGAAGAATGAAAGGGCTTAAGGAAGCGAGGCTTGTGGGCATACAGTAATACAGTCTAACAAAACCCACAAGGAATACACCAGACAAGGAGGTTGTGCGTTCCCCATTATTTAAGGCACTCAAGCTCAGCAGACATCCAGCATAAATATTGGTGACCCCACTCCAGGGAAAAGGAAAGAATTCATTATATGATCTCTAGGGGACTCTTCTAATACCCTTCTGACACTTGGAAGTGAGTACAAGCACATTCAAACAGGCTGCTAATGCAAGGTGAGTATCTACATGGTTCAAGTACCAAAGTTCGCTCGTTTTTCTCAGGAAACCTCCTACTTACCTGTTAGGGAATCCTACGCCCATACACCTGCAGTTCCAGAAACATCCCTTCTGCCCCATCCATCTCCTACAGACCCACAAAGCTCTTGGTTTAGAGTTGTAAGTGATGCAATGACAATTGATTCTCAAGAAGTGATGGACAGTGAAAAATCTAGTCAGTGGGTCTGGTGCCAAGCACAAAAAAAAAAATGACAACAGACAGCAGGCAGATTAGAAACCACAAGTAGAAACCACAGCCAGACCCAGCAACTCCGCAGTTGCAAATTAACAATGTTGGGTCATGAAGCATCAACCACAGGCTGATTATCAACTCCAGAATGCCCCACAGAGCAGCAATGGAACATGATAAAACCACTGGAACATTCAGAATGGAACATCCAGAACCTACAGAACACAATACTCAGTTACAAGAGTCTTCCCGAGAAGGGACTGTTTTTCAGAACCTTACATTCCACTTTCTCATTTAGAACGCTTTAGTTTTCTTCCATTCACACCATGGAATGTTTTGACTCTTAACACTAGCAAACAAAATTTTATTCCAGAGGAAATTCATCTCTGTCCGGTGATAAGAAATAGCACAAAATTTGGAGATGTGTGATTATCTACTCACATAATGAGTGAGCAGCTTCTTAGTATTTTATTTATGTATTTGGATATTTTTTAAAAACTCTTGTATTTGCCATTTTCCAAAAGGCCACTATAATAACAAATGCTTTACATATCCCCATATTTCTTTGAGTGCAGTTCATCTTGAAGTATAGAATACACACATTCAAGTAAGAAAACCTCTCCAGGAACACCTATAAAGACCAAGAAAATATACATCAAGTGCACTGGAGGATGATGATGCATTTCAGAGATAAAAAAAATATTACTCATTTTGACTGCTAAAGTTTCCTATTCCTTTGACTACTGAAAGCACAATAACTAGTGCACTGACTCAATGACACATGCTAGTTTCATAATTAGGGTGGAGCATGCAAGCAGCTATAAAGGTTGCCCCAATCTGAGACTCTCACTACTGGATACATTTGAAAGCTCTGGACTCTGAGTGAGGTAAAGCATAACCTAAATACATTGGGTCTTTCAAATCCTTTAACCTAACTTAGATAATTTCTTTTCTTGGGAAAGCTGATCAATTTTACAGAAAAAAAACCAACCAACTCTTTTCATCTAGGTTAAGTATTACTCATTAAATGGTTAATTAACCAACGAAGAGAATGTCAGATATATTTCAAATCCTGATTGCTACTCTCTGCTTTGTTTGCAGTTATTCGTCAAGACAACATCTGGGAAACATGGAACATTTACTCAACGAAAACCTCCTGAAGTATTTTACCCAGTATGCTTTAAAGGAGGGCAGCACCAGTGCACTGTCCATTGGTGGGCTGAAGGATCTACTGCAGAATCAATTTGCACAGTACCTGAAGGTAAATTGCACTCTCATTGTATTCACTGTGCTTCCATGAAATGCATAGGATAAAGGAATCATAGGCAATGATGTTCAGGGCATATTATTGTGCCCAAATGGTTTCACTAAATCCATAAATAATTCTTAAATAAGGTTTGGCTTATAAAACTTCATTTACATTAATGAACAGTAGCTCCAAACAGATATTTAAGCACAGAGTTTATAACAAAGTTCTATGACACAAAATGAAAAAAATCTAAGAAGCTGTTCTGTTTGCGTTTGATTTTTTGTTGGTTTTTTTCAATGCAAGCTGAATTTCACCTAAAATATTGTACTTGAATCTTACAAAATATTTTTCATTTCAGTCTAAATCATTAATCTTGAATCTAGAAAATACACAGAAAAAAAATCTATAAACCAACTAAAACAGTAGAACACATTAAAAGGAAGAGAGCTCAGACAATTTCTATCTAGGTTAAATTACCACGATCACAAAATGAAAGAAGTTTTGCCATTCCAGAACAATGCCAAGTAAAGAAAAGAGATGCCACCAAGCTAGAGAGAGAAATACCCATCTCCTGTAGCAAAAAATAAAAAAAAAAATAAAAAAAAAAATCTAGGTTCAGATTTAATATATATTCTCTGCCAATTCTTTCCTGAACTGCATTAGGACTCAATTTAGATTCTTTTGTTAAACAAATCTTTAAATACTGTGTTTTGGATATATGACAAAAGCAATTTTTGCTAAAGGTCTGAAATAAGTGGCACTCCAATAGAAAAATACAGTATTTTGAGAACTATAGCAATCCAACTTAGTCATTTCAATTAACATGAAATGGCTTATTAACAGCAAACCCCAAAAAACCCCTAATAAAACACAAAGAGCTTTTTCTTTCACTTAAAAGACAGCTTAGAAATTAATTGCCAAAAATTAATAGAAATGCAATGGCAAATTCAGAAATATAATGCTTTTTATATTAGCTGAAGACAATTCAGCTTCATACCCATTTTCCTAGATATGTGAAAATGGAACTATTCAAAAACAGCAATACTGATTTTTTCTATCACGACCTCAGACATTTTCAAGCAATGAGTCTATTTGCAGACATTTATGGCACCATAATAAATCAACACCTAAACATAACAGGACATGTTACAAAACATGAATGGATATAAGGCATGAAAAGAGGAAAACATTTTAAGAATTTAAATTATAACTCCACATATCTAGCCCTTTGTCTCGTCTGCCTCTAACTTTCACGCCTACTACAGTTTATATTATTTAATTAGCCTGATCAGGGCTGCTACCAGAATACTCACTGCATGAGGATATTACATGCACTCTTAAAAGACACAATAAATAAGCTAATAATCTAAACTAGATTTAATACTTTAACAAGCTTTTTTCAACAGTGAACACAGTATTCCTAGTAAAGAGGGGGAAAAGGGAGGGAAAGATCAGATCCTGGCCCCAAGCATAAAGAAAGTAAAAACATGTTTTCGAATAGTGCATGCAGGACCCAATTTAGTATCTACTAAAGAAGGAGGTGGTATTCATATCAATTTTTACTGGTGATTATGTACCTGCTGCAGCTATTTCACCTGCTCCATTTCCCATATTCCAAATTTACCCACAAGACTGAAGTAACCTGAGTAATACTTCGTATTTCTCAAATGGTTATATATCTTTGTTACCATTTTTGGCAGGCAATAGCAGGCACTGTCCTACTAGTTTAACCAGTCAAACCAGTAAATACAACACCACCAGTAACACCTTCAAGTAACACTGTTATTGACTGTGTCACTTCTTGGCAACATTCTTCATAGAAAAATGCTCACAGCAATCTAATTATTTCATTCTTCTTTTTTTTTTTTTTTTATTCTTCTATAAAAACAGGATCAATTCTCACTTGATAACATAATTAAATCATTGGACAAAAATAACGATGGATCTGTCAGCTTTGATGAGTTTATAATGATTGTAAAAAAGATAACTGGTACAGGTCAGTGAGGCATCCGCAAGAACGAATATCACTGCTTTGAAGAAGAGCCTGGAATTTGTTTACATTATGCATATATCTAAACCCACAGATTTGTTATTAGCCTAAAGCATATGGAATAAAGATTTATCAGATAACAAAGTATGTCTGTATTGTGTTTTCTCCACTCTCACACATTCCAGCCAAAATGCCTTGCAACTAGTTCAGAAATACTGTTTCTATTTCACACTACATTTGAGGTGTTATTTAACAAATACTGCTTTACCTGGGCTATTATTTGGACCTCTAGAGAAATTCAAATCTCACAGGAAAGGTGCAGAATTCCATTTGAAGAGTGTTTCCTAGAGTAGACTATCCAATACTCCTCCCAATTCAGTTTCATCATTCACAAAAACTGACACTTCATACAGCAAGCAGTTCAAATTTTTAGAAAATTAAATACTTATTTTCAACAGCAATGTAACAATACCAAGTATGATAACTACAACATTAGATGCTCATTTTAAACTGCATTTATGTAAGTATGTACTTTTTTGTTTTGACTCTGTAAATGGGAGAACGTAAGTATATGTTTAAACAGAGTGACTGTTGTTGCAGTTAAAATTCATTAGGTTTATTTGGTGCAGTTTTAACCTTTTCTTTGCATGATTCCTGTGACAGATGTGTTGTCACACATGTGATTCATAGGCATTATTATTTACTTTTAGAAGAAATTAGTGAAAGAGAAATAAAAGAACAGACATTTTGAAGACAAGTAAACAGAGGATTAGGCACTAATCCCACTAGAGAACTTGGAATTTTGGACTGAATTTTAACACCAACATCACCCATTATCTTAATAAATCACTTCGATCTCAGACTTAGGACTTAAAGACTCAGATTAAATGCAAAGCCTATCAAGTGCATTCAAGATCCCATACTACTGTGGGATCCTATCCCTGAATTTCCCCTCTGTGAAATGAGGAATAAAATACTCCACACCAGTCATGCATGAATAGAAGCCTTAAAAAATACGATGTTTAAACATGATATGAATGTCCTAACATGCTCCCAGGTCACTCTTTTACAAAACACCTTTAGTTGTTGAAATGTGTTGTTTCTTAGAAGAAAGAAAATCATAATATTTCTCTTTTTTCTGGTCTATGAAAATATTCTAAATTAGTAATATGCTTTGATTTCAAAAGTAAATACACTACATGCACATTATGTTAACAAAGCTCCACTAGCAACTTTATACACCTAAGTACAATCACAGAATTTTAAGAGGTGTTTTTGCATGTGTGAGACATACGTTCCTTTTCATCTCTTAGACAACCTTAGAAATTTTGGAATTCAATCAGGTTACTGATATCCTGAATAGGAAACACGGGCACCAGGAAACAAACATGTTTTAAGAGTGTCACCTACTGGCAAAATACATTTCTGCACAATTTCTTGAGTATATAGAAAATGCAGTTATTTTACCCAGCACAGTAAGCTTAGGTTCACTGTCCTATACAAGGTGTAATTGGTCACAAAGAACAATGGTCACAATTAAAATTAGCTTATTAAAATCAAAATAAAAAATAAAGCAAAATTATTTCCAGGAGGAGTCTTTTTTCTTTCAGAACAGTATTAGATGCAGTTGCAACAAAATTGACAAAGAACATAATTAAAAGGATGATTAAAAAAAATCTGAAGTTTAACAGCAGAGGAAGATGAGGGAAATGGAGCAAAACAAATAACTCTTCATCTATCCAGTGAATCCAGTTCACTAGCAGTTCAGACTACAGTTTCCCTTTACGGAATTTTTTTTTAAATTACCAGTTGCATGAAAAAATTCATACCAAGCTCTACACTCACGCAAACGCATTACTTTTCTGAACAGCCATCCTCCTGCAAAGAACACTAAAAATTTACCTATCATTATTTCTCAAAAAGTCTAGAAAGCAAAGCAAAAAGCTTAGAAATATATAATGGGAACATCACCTGCAAATCATCAACCCAGATGAGAACAAGAACTTGGGCTGTGATCAGAGCTCATGTACCTCCCTCATCTTCCTCGTTGAACCAGCCCAGGCAATGCTCCAGCTTGGAGAAAAGCGGCTGGAGAGCTGCTCTGAGGAAAGAAAACACACTGAGGTGCTGGAGCATGTTCAGAAAAGGGCACTAGAGCTGATGAAGGGTCTGGAGCAGAGTCTGATGCGGAGCTGCTGAGGGAGCTGGGGTCTAGCCTGGAGAAAAGGAGGCTCAGGAGCGTCCTAATCAATCTCTACAACTGCCCGACAGGAGGCTGGAGCCAGGTGGGGGTCAGCCTCTTCTCCCAGTGACAGGATGAGAGGAAATGGCCTCAAGCTAAGCCATGGGAGGTTCAGGTTGGACACCAGGAATAATTCCTTCACTGAAAAGGCTGTTAAGCATAGGAATGGGCTGTCCAGGGACATGGTGGGGTCATCATCTCTTGAGATGCTCAAGACAACTGTACCTGGCACTTGGTGCCACGGTCTAGTTGACAAGGTGGTATTTGGTTTAGGGCTGGACTTGATGATCTGGGAGGTCTTTTCCAACCTAAATGACTCTGTGATTACACTGCAATACTGAGTTACAATAAGTACTTGATAATTGCAATTTTTATTTGCAACAAAAAGGTTCAAATTTCCATAGATGCAGACAACAAAGGGAAATGAAGGAGACCAAATATTTTCTAAGCAGTTTAGATGCGGTTTTCAACTTCAGTAGTACAGTTCTGAGTATCTGAATGTTTAGCAAATTAAGAAGCGATGTAAGTAACTGCATATTTTATGATGCCCCTCAGTTCCCCTGCCAAACTACATGTTTCAAATTTTGTCTCTTTTTTAAAAAACAAAAGGAAATGTAACTACTGCCTCACCAGTACCTTTCTTCTCCCTCTTCAGCTTCCAAAGGAGCGGAAACCAAAGTAAAGTACACTGCTTCGGTCCTAAGTCAGCACACAGCGGCATCACAAGATATTAGTGCTGATATATTCCAATTAACCTTCTTGGATAATGAAACATCTACATCAGTTCAATAGTTCACAAGCTTCAGTAATCTGCTTCTCTTCCAATTGTTTTTATTGATTATATAGAATATCTAAACAGCTTTCAAGCACAAGATGGACTCTGCTAAGGCAGATTATTTAGCAACTCTAATTATTGGTAGTGCAAATCTCCCACTTGCAATGATTTACATTTGTTTCTTGTCCAGAACTGAGGTGTCAAAGGTCAGATTAAGATGCTGAAATATGACTGGCAACAACCAATTTCAGAACCTTAATGTAGCTCAGAAAAACAGACTATCCATTATACATACTGCAATGACACCGCTTCCATTGTAAACAATGTATTAATTTTCTATGACATATACATTCATTCCATTATTTTCTTAACTTTATGTCCACATAATTTTCTCTTTAACATATCTACCTTACTTGCCCTTGAATGCAAACTGCAAATCACTCAGGTAACTATAATTAAAATCAAACTGGCACTCAAAAAGCTCTAGAAATAAGGATGCCCCAGAATCAGTCTTGTGCTCTCCCTTCCTAAAACCCAAAATTTTACAACAAGCTTTCAACATCTTCCACATTTTACAACATATTGCTATTATGATATTGACCCCTGAATTGAAAGAGTACATCTTTGCACATACTCAAGGAGGAAGGAAGAGATCTCTAACTATGGCAGGGCCACAAATTTGATGCCAAAAGCAAAGTTTACCTTCACTCACCTGAGGACTTCTCCAAACACCACCAAGTTTTAGCAGCAAGTCTCACACTGAAACTCTGAAGGTCTTCGCCTTCAAAACTTCAGACTAGATTATCTTGCCCATGCAAACAAACAACTTTGACAAGCAGGACAAATGCTCTGAAAACCCTCCTATTTGCACATTTCAGACTAAGCAGACATGAAAAAAAGTACCTTTAACTTGTAAGTCCCAACAAAATTCATTTGAAGGAAATTCATAAACAAGTCAGTGTGAGCAACCCACCTAATTTGTCACTAGAGCAGATGTTTACATCTCACACCAAGATATTGCTTGATTTCTCATATTTATTTCTGCTCTTTTTCATTTTCCTAAAAACCCTCTTCACTGATCATTTTTAAGTTTTACTACAGTAACAAAGTGATGAACTCCACTCTAAAATCCTACCATCAGCATATGATGCAGAAAGCCCTGCCGTATCTGGGGTACTGGAATTTTTGTCAAAAGGAGGACTGTAAGATGCATGGGGAGGACATGTACAGTGGTTATTTATACTATATATATAAAGGAAATATAAGAATTTTTCAACCAATTTCCATTTAATCCTTATCTTGTCATATAAATTTTTATTTTGGTATTAGTTTAGTGTTACACTTTTCAGCTCCCTTTTGTATTTTATTCCCTAGTAAAGCCAGCCTAATTATTATTTTCTACTCCCAGCATGAGTTTACAGACAACAAAACTATTAGAAAAATTAAAAAAATAAAGCTAAGGCAATTCACAGAAGCAAATGGATAACGGCAAGAGGTTATCAAAAGAAAATATCTTTTTAAACAATACTGAATAAGAACAGCACATACCACCTCGTGATCTACCACATAAAAATATAGACAGACTTTAACTAACACAGAGGTAACTCCCTTTTTAAGCAAGATGTATGCTCACAAAACACACGCAGGAAAAAGCCAGTACTTACAACAGGGTTTTTTGTGTCTGGGTCAAATTCTGTAGAATTTGCATCTGTAAGAGAAGTTCAAAGTAAACACAGTACACTTGCTCTACATGCACTAAAAATTCCTAACAGCTCTGTGGCACTTCAGGGTTTGTCTACATTTAGGTTACAATCTCACGTGTTGAAATGCATCCTGCACCTCTTTTGAAGCAACCACAGGAAGCATATGACCTCAGACATGTGCATTCCCTTTCCTGCTTTCCAGAACTCTTTCTCAGCTCTTACTATTAGAAATCCATTGATGAGTTAAATCTCTTCATACTACTACTGCTATAGCTCTGGTTTGGCTACTCTGGCTAATGAAGGCAAGTGAGAAAACCACTTCCCACCTTTTACTCCTCACCACCTGCACACTTCAGAAAGAGACTGAAGAGGTCAACTCTAAGTACACTTTCTTCTACACTCTTAAGATCAAGAAGCAGATTTCAAGCAATCTGCATAACAGAGAGTTCTTACTCCCTTGCACAGAGAGGTAGCACAGGGTACTTAGCTGAAAATGATCTTGCTGCAAGAGCTAAGTACCTAACAATCACAGGATCTGTAAACAGTTCTAATAATAGACATACAATTCACATAAAGAATAAAAATTCTTCTAAACAAATCATATTCACACTAGCATACTGAGCTCACCTTCCCAACTCAAACAGTTCCTCGCAAATTCCACAACTGCTAACTGCATTCCCAGGCAAACTCCTAGAAGAGAAAACAAAAACCCCAGAATTTGGCAGGACTGACAAAGTACTGTTCTGTCTTAAACAGGACTGCTTTGAAATCTTGGTACTCAGTGTATATATACAGACTTACAAAAAGTGAAACTAAAAGTGGCTGCTCAATGTGAAACTCACACTTCAAACTTGGCATGCTGTAAATGCATGTGACACAATTATGTGCTTTAAGCCCTTTCAAAGGTATTTTTTTCCTCCCATCTATTTTACTAATAATTACAGCAAAGACAAACAGAAGCTGAAAGCCTGGGTATATCCAGATTCTGACTTTGCTTTGGCAACTACTCAGGCACTTAAAAAAATGCAAGAAATATGGAATAGGAAGCAAAGCCTCAGAGGCACTTACACAAACAGCACTTAGCTTAAAGGCCAGATGACGTCTTCTTTAGACTTTACCATAATAACATATACCAGTAAATAAAAAAAGCCCAAAACATTTATTACAGCAAAAGTGGTCCAAAGACACCTATGTTTTCTGCACACTGTTCAATAAATAGAATTATACTGCTTTAATTACAGTGAGAAGCAAAGACTCTCCACTTGCATACACAGCAAATTAAACCTTTGCAGTAGGGATTGTCCTTTTTTCCTTCCTTATACAGCAGATGTGGTATACAACTATGATCCTGGGGATTCTTTACATAGCAGATATTCACAACATCACATGTACTTCCCTAAGACAGGCTCCTTCCCTACTGTGGGTTTTTGGGTTCTTTCAGAATCAAATTAATTAGCTTGCTATACATCTAAACACAGTAATTTCTCACTCTAATTATCTTACCAAGGAAAGGTTTTTTCTTTGTTCTTGCCCAGGAGATAGCTTGGAGTTTCCCTTCTGTTCCCCTAATCCCAAAACCTCCTGGGACCAGAATGCCACTGTAATGACAGCCATAAATAAAACAACCAACATGTAGAATCAAGCCAGCAGAGGAATCCATACAACTTGAACATTTTTGAGTCTATAACTAAGCAAGCACAATGCATGAAAGGCATGTTTTATACAACCATTCAGAATATAAAGAAATTAACTCTAAATTAACTCCAATTTGTTTCATCTACCCACCCCTGTTCTCATCTGACCAATCTCATGCTTGACAGTGAAATTCCCACTGCTTAAATAAATACTGCTCAAATAAACTAGCTATATATTAACTACTTAAATTCTTAACACCCAAACTTTAGATCTTCTAATTAATACCAAAAAACCTAAACTCATTTAAACAAGAAAAAAATCTCTTTACAAATACAAATTTGAATCCTGGCCATGATTCTTATTTCTGCAAACACAAATATTCACAGTGTCACTAGCATTTACAAGCACCTTTCATTATACTGCATGTTGCCACCAAAAAACCTTTGACAACTGACCTACACTATAAAGGAAGTCCAGATATCAAAAAAAGAAAAAGAACAACAAAAAACCCCAAAACCCTAGACCAATAACCTAAAAACTGCAACTTGTCTAAAGGCAGAATATGAGGAGATAGGTTGATTCTTTAATTTGCTGAAGCTTTTCACCACCCATGCAATCTATCCTTTCACATAAGTAATGGAAGTTTGGATGCATTGAGAGATTATTTGATTTACTGAAGCATTTTCCATCACATGAAATTAATAACATGGTCTGCATTTGGGACACAGAACAGCCAATGTCACTTACTCTGCTTTGCACAGTTTGTGCCATGCCTGGTGATATTTCACTGAGTTCTCTGCTTCCATAGAACGTTCAAGTTCTGTTGAATCTATGTACTAATAAAGAAAAATATGCAATGAAATGGTCTCTTCCTCCACAGAAAGAGCAGCATACAGTACATAAGCAAGCGTTAAGAGAAATTATTAAGAGTTTCAAGTGAATTTGCCAATAAACCTGTAACAACTTCACTGAAGACACAGTATTTGCTTAGAAGACCGAGTGTTTGCTCTAATTGCAGCAACTGTGCCCCTTTCTTTGCACACAGCTCAGGAGTTCTGTCTGCCTAGAGCCCTGCTTGGCACCCTCCAGGTAGGCAGATTTGCTAGAATGCTTCCTAACTGTGAACCCAGGTTATCTTCCTATGGCATCCAGGGCCAGACAAGGAGTGGTGCTGACCCTATTATCCCAATAAGATGTGGCCAGGATGTTCACTTTCCTAGCTTTTGGGTGCCACAGCTTATCCAATATTATAAGACTGGAAAAATCTGCATTGTCTGTGAGAAAGGCGTTCCTAGGGACTCTTGTCTAGAAAGGGAGACAAGCTCATTATCTATGACCTACTAGAAATACTGCATTAGAATCTCTAGTGCCATTAAAAAGCACAGCTCCTGAAGCACCGCTGGAGTGAAGCAAGGGGACTATGTACTACACCGGGGACACAAAAGATCAGAGTTTGATTCTGAGCTTTGTCAGTCTTTTTCTCAGATTAATATAATTAACCACATCCTGATGTAGTGTTCATACTCCATAAAAATTGAGATCACCTGAAATGGCAGAACTCACCCATGTGCAGAGAAATGCTACTGACAAGGAGACTGCTGAAAGCTTCCCAGACAGGACTGCCTTCTAGCAAATATTTTCTACTTTTTCCACATTCCAGAAGGCACCAAAAACACAACAGAGAAAGAACTACTTCTGAATGCTGCTATTCTATACTAGCAGAATACTACAGGATCAACTGATATTGCAAGGTTGGAAAGAGAAACTAATTACAGTTGGAGTTAATTGTATTTTCCTTGCCAAAGATATTGAGAAGACACATTTATCAGTTCAAGCAGCATCAATAGCATTCAGATTTAGCAGTTCCTTCAGAACATGGGATTATACTGAGAGCCTTTGGGCAAAAACACTAAAAGGAGGTTTGGACATGCAGCTAAGTCCAGTGGGAGCTGTGCCTGTTAACATTTCAACCCTGCACTGGAGCTCAGCAACCATCAGTTCTCATGCTTGTTAATGCAGAAGCCCCTCCAAACTTAAGACCTGCTGCACACAAAGCTTGCTCTGCATTTGCAGACAGGGCACCTTTCGCCTTTTTGCTAAAAGCAGAGCTATTTTCCACATCATAAAAATTTCCTGCTATGCAGCTGTCAGTATGAAACACTACAGTGACACAATCACATACGTCAGAAAGGACCTTAGAAAGTCTCGAGCCCCACTCCCTGCTCAAAGCAAGGCAAATTAGAGCAGGTTGCTTAGGGTCACTTCCAGTCAGCATCTAAATGTATCCAGGGATCTATTCTGGCTGTTCACACTTTTTTTTTACTTCATGCACACAGAAACAACTTTTTACAGTATTTGCTAATAATCTTCCCAGGGAACAAGGAAAGGCTGACCACCTGCCATTTCCCCAAATCCTAATTTTTGCTCTTTTTTTTTTTTTAAGACTGGTACATTTGCCCTTTTCTAGTCATAAAATAATTAGGTTAGAAAGGATCTCTAAGATCACTGAATCTAACTGTTAACACAGGAGTGCCAAGTTCACCATAAAACTATGCATCATGAAAACAAGTGAAATCTAACTTTGATAGCAAATATAAATTTGCAGACAAAGTCTGCTTTATCATCAGATCCAGTTTTGGGTAACTTCAGTGTTCCTTTCAGTTAAGTTTAGTTCCAAATAAAGTAATTAAATCTGTAAACATTTATTTTTAAAAATGAGGTGCTTGGCCAGCCTGTATTTATCTGCATGATTCATTTTCTAATTTCACATGAATTAAAACTGCCTCACATGATGGGAACTAATAGGTTACCACAGAATGACACAATATTAGATTCAAAGTATTCCCGAAAGCAAAAGCCAGAAATATCCTCACCATTAAATCCAGTTTGTAATTAATTGCCAGCGCAGAGTGCTCCAGAGCTTTGAAAACAGATGCATAGCAGTCACTTAGTTTTGTGTACTTGCCAACGAGAGCTATGGAACACACCTTCAGCAACCTTTCATATCTGACAAAAACAAGTTCTTCAGTTACTACACCAGATTTCACAAAAAAAAAACCCCAAACATTTAAACAGTGTTTGCTTTTTCTTTAACTCCACAAAATATCTGCTAAAATTTCCAAACTACCAATGGTTTTAAACCCAGATCATTCACAGGTGTTGATCAGCACTATCCCCAGTCCAGTTTGGTGACTTCATAGCAGCTAAAACCCTAACTTGAATTAAAGCACTTCTAGAAAAAGCAGCAGGATGTAGAATACCTGCAAGCCATTTTCTTCCACTTCATTAGAAGATCACTTGGCTGGTCATCAATAGGTAAATTTAGCCTCTGTTTAAAATACTTAATGATACCTTGCTCCTCCAATAGGATTGGTACTCGGTAAGTAGAAGAAACATCATGAATAAATATCACCTAACAAAAAAAAGCATAACATGGAAACCATAAATTTTTCATAGGAAACATTCATTCTACTTTTGGATACTACATGCATTTTTTTTATTCTACACACATTCTGATTTTTAAATACCTTCCTTTTGAATGAGCAGGTTCCATTAAATCTACAAGAAAAAAGTTACTCAAAAAGTAAAAATGTCTTCTCCTTCACACCATCATAAGGCTTGTCAAGCCCATTTATGCAACAGTTTTAATGCAAACATCTGGCCCCACAAGCAGTCATCCTTGCTAGCACTTCTTTCTTCCCCTCTCACAAACTTGAAGAATATTAACCAAGAAAGCCAAAACCACAAATGAAACCTAAAAGAACAGACCCAATTTGGTAGTGATAAACTCTCCAAAAAGTATTTTGTTAGTGAACTAGTTTATGTAATTACTGAATACAGTCCATTGAAGGACCTTTTTGTTAAGAACACATTTATAAACTGCATCCAAGCTGCTGGCAATTAAGCTGATTGTGCTTGGCTTACCTGAGATCACAGAGCTCAGAATTCTGAGCACAAGTGTTCTCTTCCCTGACAGACATGACAAGTTAAGGATATTCACTTTGTTACCCTTGAGCTACTCCTATTCATCACATAACTTTGTACATGTGCATGCTGCCCCATGCCTCTCCATCTGCCCATTCAGTTTGAAATACCACATAACTACCTGCATCTGTTGTACCTTTAATATTATCCATTACATTGAAGAGTAAAGTGCTCTCACTTGCAAAAATATTAAAGAGCATTCAATTAATTAAAATTAATATTTGAATAGCAATTAATCACAAATTATTAAGGGAAAGATCACTCATCCATTACAAAAGGATATGTAACTACACAGTAATTGCATGTTAAAGGCCATAAATAGCCTATTACATATTATCACAGTAAGAGTGTTCATGTGGCTGTGATCATCTGTGGACATAAACAAATCATCCAGCTTTAACCACACTTTGTTCAGCCATTATTATAATCACCTGAGCTGATTTATTGGTAAAAAATGTATAATAATAAATAATGAAAAAAACCAGCCATAGTCGTGAAAACTATAGTTTCATGCCATGTATAAAGCTAACAATGCACTCAAAATCTATTCCTTGTATTAGCTTTTACACAGCATGCATTTCAATTATTAATGACCACTTGACATAAAACTTTACATATATATTCCCAATATTTTGAAAATGCTATAGCATCCATAACAGCAAGATAAAAATTATAGAAACAATATTAACGAAGCAGACTGAAGCTGAAAGGAGAAATGCACAGAAATATTTGTATACTTTCCCACATTTAATATTAAAGTCCAGACCTGCTCAGGCTCCACATGACAAAACATGGAAATCTTCTCCTTCACAGCCATCTCTATAGGTTTTGCACTTCTGCAGACTATCTGTCATAACAGAAGGAAAAACTTCAAATATATATTAGGCAAACCAATAGAGGATCCTCAATACTTCACAGAGAAATACATCTCCTTTGGAAGCAGAGCACAAACAAATGTACCTTTTTTTACTCTTTCCCCTCTTTTGGAGTTCTACAATATTTCATAGCTGACACATACCTACTTAGCAAGGCAGAAGTAAATCAGTCACCTGTCCATACTGACCCATATTCATTCATCTTTCGTTGGCATTCTCTGTAATAGTACTTCATGTTCTCCTTTCTTGCAGCTACTATTGTAAGACTCTGCCTAAAGTCTAGCAGCTCTGTAAGTATGAATATGATGAATCAAAAGGAATATTGTAATCTTATCAGTAAGATCAGATTAAATTGAAAGCAGTAATACTTAGCTTACATGCATGAGTATTTCAGTACTTCAGCATCTTTTTAATTTTTAATTTATACATCATGACAAAAAGGATGCCAAAGAAGAGAAGAGTAATTCATAATTGTATGGAGCTTTTACTGGTGCCAATTATTCTGCTAGTATTTCCCTGATACATTTAAACCCCAGTAATTTTAGAAAATATTGATCATTTTTAACCAATGAAGAAAATAATTATATGTTCTGGTGTTTGTTGGAAGGAGTCTTTTTTAGCATTACGTAACTCCAGGCAACTAGTTCAAAATGCAGAGCTGCTCTATCAAAGTGCCTATTGATTAATCAAGCCACTACCTTATTTTAAAACCTTAAAGTAAAACAGAAAGTAGAATGATCCTGTTACTAGATTAGTTCATTACTTTCCCCATCTTTCTAGCAAATGCAACTACTTAATGTATTAAGCCCTTTTGCTCAGAAACTTCTAGCTGACCTTTGATCACCTTGCTAATGCAGCTTAGCTACACTGACACTGATGGAGACTAATTAACCTACCCTACCCTTACAAGTAATTCTAGAATCAGAAAAAAAAAAAGCCAAGTATAAAGGAAAATTAGTGCACATTCAAATCAAAATGTAATTAGGAAACTATTAGTACATTCGATTCATTTAAGCACAAGTCATACTTAAAAATTTGGTAGTTTGAAACAGAAGCTATAATTCGTAAACTTTGACAGTATGAGCACGTGACTAAAACCACTTTGAAATCCATCATCCATCTTGCGGAGACAAATTTAAAGTTAATGCAGACACAGAAACCAAAACCATCAGAATCAGCATGAAAATAACAAAACTACAGGAACAGCGGCAGAGATGCACCACAAAGGAACACAGCACACAGAAGATGAGGAACAATTGAATCCAACAGTGCAGCACTTAGAAGCACATACTCAAAGAACTGCACCAGAGTACATGATCTCTGCAGCCACAGCAGGTTCCTTTGGCACTCAGAACATCCCACAGAGAACAGAGAGCACACAGAGCCGAGCAGCCACCCCAGGCTCACAGGGATTAAGAACAGGAGGAGCTGGGCTCAGATCGGGCAGCCTGGCAGCACAGCCCATGGAGGAAGCTTTCCCTGCTGCTGCTGGAGGAGCTGCTCCATGTGCTGTCCTGGCCAAGACAGCACACATTTCAATACTGTCCTCAAGCAGCACCCAAGGAACTTTATAAGGGTGCCAAGAGGCTGCACCTTGAGTGAGATCTGTCCCTGCTGCAGCAGCCAACAGCAGCAGCCAAAATCCAAAAATGATACCGTGCTCCTGGCAGTTCCAGAACCGCTCCAGGCAAGAACTCAAGATGCAAGACAGGGACTACATTTGTCTGTTCTCCTTTTATTACACACATCCACTTAACAGGCTTTTCAAAAGATTTTATTTTTTGGAGGGGAGGGAGAAGTCAGGCATTGGCAATTGCCTTAAAGGCCTTCAAAAAGCACATGCAACTTTCCCTATGCAATTAGCACTTCAAGAGGGATTTTAGAGACTAGGCCCTGAAACTTGGAATACAGTAGAGCATTACATTAATAAAAGTCTTTCCTTCCACAAGCTGGTTACAATTACCATGTCACAATCATTTGACATCCAACACATTTTCCACATATCCTATTCACAAATCCATTGGTTTTGTAGTGAAAAACACACTCATTCATAAACATAAAATGCAAGAGCTCAAAAAAAAATCCAAAAAGAAGCACAACACAAAATTTTTCACACAAAAGTGTGACTTTCCTCTTAAGAATAATATTTCTTTCTTGAGCATATTTGTATTGCTTCTTCTTAATAATACATTAAAAAATTCTGAGTGTTAGAAGACAGAAACATTCTAGTTTTTCCTACAAAGTGAACAGATTTCACTTATTTTTAGCAGTGAATCATTACTTTTGTAAAAAGATGCCTTTAGAATAGCACAGCTACAGTCCCAAGCTATTGCAAGAAGTTAGTTGAATTAAGTTAGCTTTGAGTGATTTTGAGTAATTTGATTTCCTGTGGCTTTAATGGAGCTGTGCAACACATATTTTGTATTTCTTCTAAAATTCTTGTCTCTTCTTAGAGACTACGGCTTATTCTTTGAACACACGTTATGCAAGGACATTTCTAGATGACTTATAAACAAAAATCTGTATTTATTGACTCACCAAATCTGGAGACAAGCCCAGACCCCTCAGTGCTCGAACACTGTTCTGTGTTGGTTTTGTCTTCTGTTCACCAGTAGCATTAGGCTGGAAAGGCACATTTTGAAAACTCAAACAGCAACTAACATGTACTAACAAAGCAATTACAGTTTAAAAGAGAAAACTCATTGCAAGTAATAGTATTTACAGGAAATAAACATATCCAAAGAGAGTCATAATATGTCAGAAACAGAAATGGCACCACTGTTATTACTTGTATATGAAATACTGTGAAGAAACCATGATGTCCCAATTCAGGTGAAATTTATTTCATTGTTTTTGTTTTCAGAGAAAAATTTCCATATAATTGGCTCAGGTAGAAGAAGAAGAATATTTCAAAAGCTGAATTTGGCAAATAAACGGAGAATGTCCAACACACCACAAAGCTTTCCATGACTATCCTTGGAATATTCAGATGTAGTAGATAATTCTGTCCTCAAAGTCACAGAATTAATCCTACCAATTGCTGTTCAATCCTCTAATCCACAGCTGTAGCTGGTAATTATCTTTTCATCTGTAGAAGGTGAAATCTATCATCATTAAAAACCCTTGCTTACCAAAATCTCCCCAATGAATAGTGAAGTAAAATTTAGAGTTCAAATTAAAAAAATACTTCTAGCACTGTACAAAGAGTTATAGTGGTCTTGACTTGACTCCAGCACAAAAGGATTAATGGGACAGTAAACAAACATAAAGCCAATACAGAGCGATATTTATTTTATTAATTCTAATAACTTACCTGTGGTACAAGGCTAACATGGATATTACAGAAGTTCTCTCTTTTTGCTTTGAACTGAAACTGTCTAAATGCTTCAACAAATGGCATTCCTTCAATATCTCCAATGGTTCCACCCAGCTGAAAAGGAAAGGTTGGATATGCCAGTGGCAGAAAGCAAAAACAAAAGAAAAAAGTCCCATACACTTCAAGATGTTTTCTGAAATTTTTATCTCAAAAAACCCCCTGATAATTGCCATTTGCAAGGACACTCTACAAAGTGCTTTCATCTACTCTGCACATTTTGCTTCTTGTGGAAAACATTAAACAATTTTCCAGCTTTGTTATATTCACTTTACACCAAATACATAAGCTTCCCACAGGAAGACATGTGGTGCTGCTGAATAGTACACCAGTAGTCAATAGTTAAGCTGATGTGAAGATTTTCATATGTAAAAACTTTATTTCTTGTCAGATTAACAGACATTTCTCAGTACTATCATGGCCTTCCAACATCAATACTTGTTCACAAGCAAACCAAAATGCAAGACTAAGTCCATGCTGAAACTTCATTTATAAAGACAGAAATCAGATGCCTTTCAAAGACACAGCGAGCTACAGTAGACTAAGCACTGAACAAAGCCTGATGAAATAGCTGTATTTCAGAATGATCTTTTTGTGCCACCAAGTGGTTTTTGATAGAATTACATATTTCTGTTCATCCAGTACAAGAAAAACCGACAACTGCACTTGTACATTACACGTGTTTAGTCTAACTCCTTCAGGATACTACCATGGAAAAGTGTAACAATTATTTTTAGAGTACTTAAGAAAAATAATTTTATCAGGCTGCAGGTGTAAGTGTGTAACAAAAAAAACCTGATATGAATATAAATATGAATATATAAATATAAGTGATATGACTATCACTTATTAATGTGACTATCACTTATTAATGCTCTTGTGCAACTTCTGTATTTACCTTTTTCCTATATGTTTTAAATGAAGTATTTGACTCTCACTGCACATCATAAAAAGATCTACAACTATACTGGTAAGTATATTTTAATCAAGGCAAGTTCTTCCACGTAAGAAGCATTGAGCAATTCTGCTGCTGGGTCACAAAGGCTACGGCACTATTGATTACGGTGGTCACTTTTGGCATTAAACCTGTGACATATTCTTCTGTCAGATTCTCGAGTACAATCTTTTTTATTTTCTGCTGTAATAGTAATATCAGCAATTACTAGCTTTCATCCAGTTGTGTCAATGCCCTACTGAGAGTGGGTAAAAGTTGTTGTTTCATTGTGCAAAGCATCAGCAGGTTAAGTGATTAACAAAGTTGCCTCCAAAGATCTTAAAGACAACACCAGAAAGTGGGAAACTAACTTACACATGGTTTAAATACATTCCTTAAACATAACCACAAGCAACAAGGTGAACATTTGAAGTTCTGTGGAAAGCTACAATGTTAAAGGTTCTCCTACTGACCACAGGAGTTTTCAGGTATTACACACGTTTTCTCAACACTATTAAATAGCATAAAGCTTCAGTCAAACATTTGGATCTTGGAATAGAAAGCTGACATTAGTCTGCTTTAATCTCTAAGTTAATACACTCTTAAGTAGCTCAATTTCAGCTGTATGTTAGAGTGGATTTAGTCAAGTAAATGGAAGCTGTAGAGATAAGACCATGCCTATCACTTTCAGAACAAACCAAAGAATATAAAGTATGCCTTTTCATTTCTGCTCTCCAATAAAACTTCAATCTGACCTTCCAACAGTAAGGAGCAAAGAGAAAGCAAACGAGTTGGTTGCGTTCACTGCAGATACACAACCTAAAAGGTTCCATACTTACCTCAATTACACAGATTTGTGGCTCTCTTTTGTCATCATCCACTGGAACTTTTGCCTGATTCATTACCCATTCCTGAACAGCATCAGTAATGTGTGGAACAACTACAATGCAAAACCAAAGAAGGCAAGCACAGCTTACTTTAGGCCCATATACTAACTTCTGCATGAGCAGAAAGCCAAGAGGAAACTACTAGGTACTTTCTCTAGTTATGCTTTCCTTAAACCCAGAAGCTAAACACTACAGGAATATGCCCACATCTCTTGGAAGGGAGAAAGGAATAGGGTGGTACAGCAAGGAGCAGCCTGTTCTAGCTGATCCCTTCTTTTGTGAAGACTGAATGGACTAATATCCCACAAAATTAAAAATATTACCTTGAACAGTCTTTCCCAGATAATCACCATGTCTTTCTTTATTGATGACATGCTGATATATCTTTCCAGTAGTGATATTGTTGTCTTTATAGAGATTGATGTCCAAAAATCTCTCATAATTTCCCAAATCTAAGTCAACTTCTCCTCCATCATTCAATACAAAAACTTCACCTGTAAAAAGAAAAGCAAAAACAGACAGAAAAACAATAACCAGAAATTATTAAACACACAGCAGGAATACCACAAATATCTAAAAATAGAAGAAAAACTTTAAAATGATATATGACAATAACCTAACAATAAAGCCCACACTGCAATTCAATCTGCATTGTTATTCTGTATGACTTAATATCCAAGTCATTAATTTTACATCTAATGTCCATCCCTCAGACACATACAGTTTTGCAAATAAATATAAGTTAAATTGCCAAAATATTTAAGTGACGTAAATATTTAACCAGCGTTTCGACAGCACAATAATCCTTCATTGGAAGAACACAATCTCTAGGAATCATAAATCAGCAACAAATAAAATATTAATTTACTTGCAGAAGACAAAAACTCTGCTTTTATTAGCATGATTATTACACATGTTCAAAGTATTTCACTATAAATTCATTGTTGTTTGGATCTATTTTAATGATTAAGGCTTGGATCAGGAGTAAAGTTATGATGAACACAAATGCTTCTTCAAACATGATCACCATTTCTGAATCGGTTGTTTCACCCAGCATATTTGGTTCATTATGTCCACAGCAAGGGTTATTTCTGACCTGAAAAATCTACTTAAAATACCCTTCAGGTTCAGACATTTCTTAGCCCTCTAAAGAGTCTCCAAATTCTTCATCTAGACAACATCTGACAGAACTAAAGTTGCTAGATCATGAGGTAAGGCTGGAAAGCTCTTCAGAAGAACTGTAAATATTTTGCCATGACCCAATAAATCAATGGCTAAACAAGTTACATGACTAATGAAAAAAAAAAAGTGGACTACAGAAATGTATACCCCACCAAAGTACTACACACCACTTCAATGAACTGCCTAACAAATCACCCCAATATGTACAATAAAGGGGAAGAATTATGCCTGACTCTGTGAGGCACTTAATAACGTCCTCTATACTAAATCATCATTTAAGCCAACAGAAGCAGAGTGGAACCACCATTTCTCTTAAACAGGCATTGGAAGAGAAGAATGAAAAAATATATTATTAAAAAGCCTCTTTAGTTAACTGGAAATCACTAAATTAATTGTATCAATCATATTTCTGTCAAAATGTTAATGAAAGAGGCTCACCATTCTGGCTCATGCAACTTCCCAGCAAGCCAGTGTTTCTAAGAAACTCTTCAGTGAGAACAGAATTACATGACATAGTGTTCCCTCTCCCCTGCGCCTGATCCAGGGGAGGAATACATCCTCGCAATCTCAAGCCATCACAGGAGTCTTATGACCCACTCAACTGCCTAAGTAGCAGCAGATGTGCTCCTTAAAGCACAGTAAATTTTGCTTCTTGAGATCTGATGTGCTCTGCTCTTCCTCTACTTAAAAAGAAGTGTTTTTTCAGTTAAGGATATATACATATTTATCTCCAGTTCCAAAAAATTGGTTTGGACCAGAAGTAAGCAAATAAAATAAAAAAAATAAAAATAATTAGAAATGTCTACTGACTGAAGGCATTTTGAAAACCATTGTTTTTAAGAAATATACAAGTCAGAAGCCACACAACTGATGGAACATTCAACATTATAAATGCAATGTCTTGTACCTCACCAACAATACTCAATATAACCAACGTGGTGTAGAGAACAACAAAACTATGTATCTACTTTACATCATCAGTAGGCTGTCTAAGCTTCACTGATGTTTTTGACTAGATTCTTTTCTACTAAAATGAGAACTTAAGCTAACTCTCATGAAGGCATTTATATTGGAAGGCAGCACTGACACCCAGAGGACAGCATTCTAAAGTAACTGTTAAGGACTTAGGTTTCAAGTTTTGTAGCACTATTTAAAAGGTTTTTTAAATCAAGTTGAACTGAAGATAGCATTAACTGAAAAAGGCTTACTGCCAGGATTTTCCCAGTAAAGTGGTATTTTATAGAAAGGAAGTATCCGCTACTAACTGTATCTTTAAAAAAACAGGCTTCTGTTTCTTTACTTAGAGCAGACAATGACCTTGAGAACACACAGTAAGCAATAAACTTTCAAAATAATGATAAAACAACTTGTAAACACCATACTATTGGTTTTTTAAAAATTAAACCAAAACACATTATTGTGAATAGAAATATTTATGCCAAAGGGAACAGCACTAGTCGTCATACTGATGCCTGAAACAGAGGCCAAAACAAATTAGGAGTATAAAATGCGGACAAATTTATTCAAGGCCTTCAAGGTACATTGGGCAAGCAAAAGCCTCCGTCAGGGACTACACCCAAAATGGATGCTGGGCCATGAGACCTTCACCTTTTATAAGCTCTGTCTAATTAGCATATTGGCCCTTCATTCTCCAATTGCACCCTTAGGTGATGATATTCACCTCCCCAGGCCTGCTCCCCCCAACTCACAGTCGTTTACATATTTTCAGGCCCTAAGGGAATGAATATGTCCTTGAATCTGTATTCAGAGAGCCTTGTTTTGGCTGAAGGTGCTGGGAACAGAAAATCTTAGAACTTTTTAAGAAGCACAGAACTGCAGCAAGTTACAGACACATGCAGAATAAAGAACTAGAAATACTATCAATACCATGTTCGTATGGTGAAAAGGTTCCAGCATCTATGTTTATGTAAGGATCAATTTTGATTGCAGTGACACGTAGACCACACGATTTCAGAATGGTGCCAATGCTGCTTGCAATGATCCCTTTGCCAATGCCCGAGATGACACCACCAGTTACCAGGATGTACTTCATTGGAAAATCAGCACTCATGCACAGACCTTGAGCTGGAAATCTGAAACAACAAAGATGTCCATCTGATGAACATAAATTCACGTCTGGGAAGATCACAGACGCAGTCTGCAAAGAATCTAAATTGAAATGACCTTCAGAAACATAGAATAAAAACGACCACTTTGGAATCTGGGAGAAGGATTCACCTCTCCCAGCATATACACCAATATGTGTATGAACCTATGTTGTTTAAACACCTGTGCTGCCCCTAAACAGGTTCTGATGAGGCTGATCAACACACAGAGTCGAGATATTAATTTACAGTTCTACACAAAAAGGGGTGCTGGGGGGCAAATCCACAAAACAACCACCAAAACTTTTTACTATTCATACATTTTAGCAAACAAAGGCACCAATGTTCACTGGCTACAAGCTGCATTTTTCCACCCATCTGGAACAGGATGATGTGTGTATCACCTATAAATGAATTCACATTCCATTCAGGCTACTGTGGAGGTTTATTACTCAACAATTTTTGAACAAAGACAGCACGGCTCACTACAGAGCAAGAGCCCTAGGGTCAAGAAAATCTTACCTTACTTAAACACCTAATCCATCCAAACAACATTCAAACAGCCCATGATCTAATGGCCCTCAGTATAAATCAAAGCAGTGTCGTTCTTCAGCCACTAGTAGCAAGCAGTAGGTAATGAACATTTCAATTTCTCCTTTTACTACACTGAAGCAACACAAATACATCCTGGATCTTCAGGAGACTGAGTTCAAGAATGTAATAATACTTGTTATCAATGCTCTTACATTTCTAATAGGTAATAGGAATTAATTAACTATTTGCTTGTCAATATGGTCAAGACTACAACTATTAGATGTATTTAACTCAGGAGAAAAAGGAACATCAGGGCTTAGCTTTAACCTGCCATTTAATTTTAATATATAGTTTTTTTAATAGCATAGATATTAAGGCTTAGACCCTAATACCTCTGTTTCAGGCTATTCTTTCCTAACTCAGCCAACGTAGTTGTCAACATTAATATCATAAACATCTAAGCCATTTTCAAAGCTCTTTTCAGAAGGGGGGGGGGGATAATTTCAACAACAGGTATATATCTTGAGTACATGCCACTTTAGAACTCTTAGACCTTGCTTACAGGAACCCAAATGAAAAGCTCGCTGTGATTTTAGCAAAAACAGCGACATCCCAGCAGCTTCAGGAAATGCGTTTACTTGAAATAGGAACAGAGAACTCCAGGTGGTCTGGGGAGTCATTTGTAAAAGAAGGAAATAGTTGGGGGAGGGAGAGCTGAAAGCGAATACTGGAAGAAATCGTTTTGCTGTGAAGTGGCACCCGAATCACTCTGTCCAGCCTTATCTCCAGGAGCCGCCGCCTCCAGCAGGGATTTGTGGGCGCTGCACCCCAAGCGTGCCGCACCACGGCAGCGCTGCGGCCGAGCAGGGCAGGCCTCTGACTTACGCAGGTGTTAAAGGCGCTGCTCCCACCAGAGCCCGGCAGCGCAGACGAGGAGCGCCCGCCGCGGGGCCGGGGACGGCACCTCCCCGGGGAGAGCGCAGCCCCGCGGGT
>VZRL01006422.1:723481-739551 GCA_013397895.1 Origma solitaria
CGCCCCGCGGGTAAAGCGCCTCCGAGCGCGGGCCCGGCAGCGCCGCGGCACGGACAGGCGTGCGGGCACGGACAGGCGTGCGGACACAGACACGCGTGCGGGCACAGCCACACCGCCCGGGGCCGCCCCAGCCGCAGGTGCCGCNGCGGAAGTGGCGCACGCGGAAGGAGCCGCGGCGGCCGCCCGGGTTTCCGCAGTGGCGCCGGCACGGCCCGAGCGCGGCCGCCGCCCCTCAGCCATGTTGCGCGGCCTGGGCAGCTGGCTGGGGCTGGAGCGGGCGGGCGAGGAGCAGCTGCTGCCCGCCGGCGAGAGGAGCGGCCCCGCGGAGCGGGAGCAGGAGGAAGAGGAGGAGGAGGCAGGGCTGGCCGCGCAGGAGCAGGGGGAGCTGCAGGAGGACTCGGAGGCGCTGCTCAGCCAGGCCAAGGGACTCGGCAGTGAGTGTCCCGGGGCCGCCGCCTTTCAGATTTCAGCTAAGGAAACAAGGCTGCAAATGTGCCTTTCGGTTATCGCCTTTTCCAGAGGGTTTTTTAAAGGAGCGGCATTTCTTAAATATCTGCTCTGTTGGCACTATGGGAGGAGGTCTGTGTGTAGAGAGAATAGGTGTGTCTATGTAGAATAATGTACTTCATGAATTGCTGTGGGCTTTTGTTATTTTTTCATAGGCTAGTAATGGGGTTTGATGATCTTGTTGAACATGTCTGCAGTCTTAGAATCACAGAACGGTTTGCTTTGGAAAGGACCTTGAAGGTAATCTCATTCCAGCTCCCCTTCCACGTGCAAGGACATCTTTTGCTAGACCAGGCTGCCTAAAGCCCCGTGCAGCCTGGCCCTGAACGCTGCCAGCGGTGGGGCAAAGATGTAATTTGCTATAAGTAAAATTTCTGCTTTACTGTAGTGTGGTTTGGGATAAAATGAATCCAAAGTAGAGATCTATACTTATTCCTAAAGGTTTTGGTTTTTTTTAATTGATGCTCTGAAATTCTGGATCAGTAGAGAGGTTAATCTGAGCTGGTTCTTTGCTGTGTTTTGTCTTGGGCAAGCTGAACTGCAGCAGTTTGGTCTGTGTCGTTTGGTCTAGTTGTGGTTAATTGATTCTAATTGTTTTGATTGTTCTAATCTGCTAATCGCTGTGATCGTTCAGGAAAGAAAAAGGACTTTGAATTTCAGGGGCAGAATAAGTACTGACTATTATCTATATAAATATCCATCCCATAATTTGCACTGGAAGCAAAAATTTGGTTTAGTGGTCCATGGGTTCATTGTGTGTGACACCAGGGTATATTGTGGTGTAAGGGCTTTCTTGCTGTTTTAACATATAATCCTAGAAACATCTGTATGGCCAACAATCAGGGTAGCTGTGTAGAAAGACTCCCCTGGCAGATAAAGAATTTTACTGGTAAAACCGAAGCCTTATAGATATTATTTTTTGTTACCATGCCATTACGGAAGTCACAAGCGTTTTGCTAATGTGAACTAATAATAGAAATATTGCTAGATATATATTCTTAATACAGGCATACACTTGTAAGATGGAGGGTGAGTTTCTTAGTCATTTGAAAGTGTTATTTTCCACCACTAATCTTATTTTTCTAAGACTACATAAAACCCCTTCTGCAGTTTTATAAGTCCCTTATTTCAAAAGACTATTTGCCCTTATTGGAAATAAAAAGTATTTTGCTCTTCAGCCTGGTTTCAGGACTGGCCAAAACCACTTCGTGCAATAGTGCCAAAACATCACCAGACAGCAAATGTCTCGGCACCTTTTGCACCTAAAATATTTGCATATGAGACAGTTTCTAGGGATACATGAAATAACCGATAAAAGCTAGTAGGGAGGAGGCAATCCAGTAGGCTGCTGCTTCCTCTACTCTCATAAGGGGAATAATATGTGTCTCTATCTAAAGTGTAGAAGTTAAGCATTTTTTTTACCTGAATCATGTGATGGATTGTAAAGCCTGAAAATAGGTATAAAAGATGCTAGTAAGTACTTGAAGGATGTTTGGTTACCACCATTCTGTGACTTCTAAGTGAAAGTTAAATACAAAAAATGGGCTTGCCTACGGGTTGGCTAGACCTCTGCATATTTTGGTATTGATTTGGTGATATCATAAACAAAAGAACATTTCATCCACCACAATGAGCAGTCAACTTTCCAAAAGGTGACATCACTGTTCTAAAGTAACACACGGTTGTTAGCCACAGGTAGAGTAAGTTAAAGGAACTTTTTTTTTCCCATGGTAAGATTATTTTTTACATTTCTAATGCATAGGGACACTGGATTTTTTTTAGAGTTCTTGAGAAGGAAGGTGATTTTTTTGTTTGAAACAGAAGTCCTGGGGTTTGGTTTTTTTGTTTGTTTGCTTGACAGCTCCCTATATAAAAGTCAAAGGTGATTTTCTGGAATAACTGAAATACGTGACTCCTATTGAGCTGGCTGCCAAGCAGCACCTCCAGATCCCTTTCTGCAGGGCTGCTCTCCAGACACTCCTCTCCCAGTTTATATTCATCCCAGGTGCAGTCCAGCATTTATTCGTGTTGAATTTCATGTCATTGATGTTTGCCCAAGTGGTGCAATTTATCAGATCCGTTTGCAGTTATTTTGTTTACTATGGCACTGACACAATGCAGGTACTGAAACTGAGGTACAACAGTCATAATCCAACTGTTCAGATATAATAAAGTGCTTGTGACAGCATGTCATCTGAGAAATGGTACCAGGGTTTTAAAATAATTTGTCAATAAGCTGATATTTAATGTTTCTGAAGGTTTATGAGATATGTTGCTGCTTGCAAGTTTATTCTCCTTAATTAAAATAGAAAAATGACAATGCAGATGGCCATGCTACGTAGCTCTTTCCCTGCCACCTTCCTTCACTTCAGCAGTGCTAATATGAAAAATATGAGTCCTTGAGAATATTTGTCATTGCTGTTCTGACACTGAATATATTCAGAAAAATGAGCCAGTAGGGCCACAGTGCTTTTCATGGAGCTAAAGAGAGGAAGACAGTACAAAATAGATAGGGGCAAACATCAAGAGCAAGCTTCTACGCTTAGACTTTTGAAGGAAGTGTTACTTGCCTGAAATTTTTCATGGATTTGCTGCGTCAGTTTATAAGACTTCATTGTACATGTTGGTTTTCTCAGAAAAAACCCAACTGTGTTTTAATACCGTGGCTAAGTTACTTTATGGATTAATGTCTTCAAAATACTTACGTGAAATCAGAAAAGACACATTGCTTCGGAAAGCTCTTTGGAAAGGAGGATTTCAAGGACCGTTAGGAATGTTTGATTTAGTAAATTAGGTTCGTGTATAAATATTTGATTTACAGAAAGTTGTGATCAAGCATACAATTTGATCATTGTCATTAAAGAATATAAACTAGAAAAGATTACATAGAATTTTAGGAGTTTTTCCTAGGCCAGAAGCTGGGTTATTTTGAAATAAACTTTTAATTAGGTATCCAAATGTCTAAAGAGAGGGAAAAATAAATTTAGAAAGAAAAGTGGATGTAAAGAAATCTATTCTCAGGTCTTTCAATTTTTATCTTTGAAAGGTTACCTCTTCAATTTTGCCACTGCTGCTACAAAAAAGATATCCGAATCTGTTGCTGAAACAGCACAGACAATAAAGAAGTCTGTAGAAGAAGGAAAAATTGACAGTATCATCGATAAGGTAATGTATTTTTACATACTTGATCTGAAAGATCTGTTTTTACTATTGTAACAACATGTGGCAGATCTGGCATTTGATAACATTTTTTTAAGCTGTCTTCAGATATTGCATCTTTCAAGAGATATTATGCGTCTCCTCTCATGAGGAATGATGTGACTGAAATGTTTATTCATGGTAGACTTGCCAAAAAATGGTCACCCTGCTTTACTCCGTGCTGCGCCTGTGTTTGTTCAGTTCCTTCAGGTTGTTGATATGCTGGAGAAAGACCAGAAGAAAATATGAAACATGTTGACGTAGGTGGAAGGGCTGGAAGAATTTGAGACAAGCAGTTGGGGAATGTCTGTCCCAAGATGTGTGGACTGGTTTCTTTTTGCCCCACAGCTTAGTTAGATGGAAAAAAGGTAGCTTGCATCTTAAATGGATCTCTGCAACAAAGGTCAGAATTAGCTTGGCATTGTGGATATTGTGTCCTAAGCCCCTAGGGGTATACAGATACCATTTCGTAAGAACCAGTGACTTAATGAAGCACCTTGTTACTGTCCTATTCTTCTCCCCACCCTGACACTGCCACATAGCTCTTGCCCTCTCTGTTCCTGTCGGCTCCAGTTGCTTAACTTGTGCCAGCAAGTGTTCTTCCAGTGCTTTAAGCCACAAACTTGGCAGAAGGAAAAAAAAAAAAAAAAGGTAGCAACAAGTGCCATGTAGTGTTCTGGGTTTGCTTTTGAAAGTAGCTTGGAGGGGAAAGGGCGCTGGCCAAAACCATCCCACTTGTAGTAGAACTGTGCATCCAGGAGTGTCTGACACAAGCAAACCCCGTTTCCTACTCTTGTCTCTCAGACAGCCCTTCAGGGGAACTACAGCATTGCCTGAGTTTTTTAAGACAATAAAATTCTATTTCTTGATATAATTACTGTTTATGTTGTCTTCTAAACAAATCATCAAATTATATCAAATGAATTTCTGTTATCACATTTTACATTTTGTCTTCAGATTTCATTGACAACTGTATGTAATAATAGCAGAGATCTAATGCCTTCTACAGTATGTCAGAGTCTAATGCAATTTTGATCCACATCAAAGAGGAAAAATCAAGTGACAAGGTTATTTGTTAATTTAATACATTTATAATAATGCTCCAAAGAAACTGTAGCTAAGGACCTGTAGCATATTTTATGCCTTACATAGCATGTTCTTTTCTCTGTGAATGTCTTAGAGTAATATGAATTCCCTGTTTCGATTAATAAGTGTTACATATAGTAGAAACAAGATTATAGCTGTATCATCATAAAGCTTTCTTCTTATACTGTATAAATTATTTTATTCCCTTAATAGAAAAAAATTCACATAACTTAAAATGGGAAGGAACCACAATGATCTGTCAGTGTAACTGACACTACTGTAGTTCTCTTACTGACAGTAACCTTAAACTGAAATACTGGGTTGCTGAAGGAAAAAAAATATAGGAATTTACCAGGATTTCGCTTGAAGATTTGTGTGCGTTTTGGCAACTTGTTAATCCATAGACCTCATTGCATAAAATTTGTGTTTTGTGAGTGGTTTATGTATTCATTTCTACCTTCATCTTTTTTGCCTCTGCTTTCAACCACAGAACATTTGCATTCTTACTTCTAGATTATGGCATACCAAGTTCTGAGACCATTCTCCATTTTTTAAATTCTAGATTCAATATAGAATATGTCTGATTATGATTTCTTTAATGAAAATTGGTCAGCAACATAAATAGAGAAGTTGTTTTGTTTCAGCTAAGCATGCATTCTGAAATCCTACTTTACAATTTTGGCAGTCCAGTTTTTTGCAATGGATATATTTCTTAGGCAACTCTTGAACCTCTTGAAACTTACTGTAAGGCCGAGGGTATCTTTAAGTGTTTAATACTTTAAAAGTATGTTTAAATAAGTGTAAACAGTCTGTGTTGTCTGTATTTGATTTGGTAAGACAGTAAGTGGATATGCATAGTATGCCAATGTTCAAATTATCAGCTAAGATTTTCCATCTTTTTTCCTTGTCCCCTGAATTTGATAAAAAATAATTTTGAAAGTGTACATAATTGTTTAAAATGCAAAATTATATGTTTCAGTAAAAGGAAGTGTATGTTTGACATGAAACACCTTTAATTTACAAAAAGGGCCGCCATAGATATAAGAATATGCACTGTATTTGAAAGCATTTTCTGACTGAAAATAAAACACGAAGAGTGAATTTTTTTTTATTGTAGTTCCCTGATTTTTATTTTAGACAATTATTGGAGATTTTCAGAAGGAGCAGAAGAAATTTGTCCAAGAGCAGCAAAACAAAAAATCAGGTAATGTGTGCTTTTTTTGACGATGCATAGCATCACATAAATGAAAACTTGCTGATAGCTGGATAATTGAGCTATATTTAAAAGTAATCTATCAAAACACTATTTAATGAAACACATTATGGCAGAACTTAATGCATGTGGTGGAATAGGAAGATTGTATTTTTAAGTGAGGTTAGTGTTACATTATCTAGATGGTTTAGATTTGCTTTTTTAACCAAATTCTGCTTTATGAAATAAACTCAAAGATCACCATGCTAGCAAAGCTGATCTCTTGATGCTGCTTTGCATCTTAAGCCTGTGTATTTATTGAAAGCAGGCATGCTGATTTCTTCTGAGCTTTAGCGATCATGCCACATTTTCATAATGAAATTAAAAGCATGGGTTAGGGTTTGCCCTACAGTATTTAATTAGTTTTGCTGCAGGAGTTACTCTGCTTACATTAAAGGCGTAATTACTCATTTGCTTTCCCATAAATCATTTGCTTTATAATTATCTGTGATCTAAATCATTTGAGTTATCCACCCATGTGCTATTGACATCAGTGGATCTATTTGTGACTTTAAAATAAGTACAGTTATTTTCTCATATTGTTTCATCATTGACTTCTATCTTTTTTAATGTGTTAGCTGAATGCAATAATTTCTGGCAGTTTGAATCTCTAGTGAGTCTGTTGTTAATCTTGAAAATGAACTGGTTTTAAATGGATTGTGATAAAATTTTCCATGGTGTCTGTATTTAGTATGTTAGTCTGATTTTTTTTTTTGCAAGGTTTCTTATGGGATTGTGTTCTCTGTATTTCTGTCTTTTTGTCTGTTAGTAAACTTGGGCTTCTCTTAATATATTTCTAAAAGCTTCCTGAAAATAGGTAGCTAGATTGGCCAGAGGAGGAATAATAGATGGCCTGACTGAAAGAAGCATTAGCATCAGATGTGGGTCCATGTGGGTGAAAGATCCTGCTGATACCAGCTGCATAGGCAAATAAGTGTTGTCAGTTTAAGGGCACGAGAATTATTTGTTAACCACTACAGATGCATCATATTGTCTCTGTAGGCTGAATTTGTGTTGACAGTGAAAAGATTAATAAATACCTATGCATCCACAATAGTTTATTTTCCTCTCTGTACAACCTAAAGAACTATTTTGAAAGTATCTGCAGAAAGATATAAACCAGCTGAACTCTAATAGGCTTACTCAGTGTAAAACGGGTTGTAATTCATAACAAATTTATAACACTTTTCTCCATTGTTTGAAGAATTGTTGTCTTCTGGGTGTAAATTATTATGCAAACTTAATTTAGACAAAGTTTACACATTTGAAGTGAATCTGGAAATACTATTTGCAGGTAACTTCACCAGTTATACAGCACTACTTCAGTAACCAAACTAAGACATACCAAGTTCTGACTGGTGCAAGCAGCAAAGTGATGCCCAAGCGGGCTTACCTAAAACAGAGGCCAGACAAAGTTAAGAGAATAAAAAATAGTTATATTTATTGAAGGGCCTTCAGGTACATTTAGGGCCATCGCAGCCCACTGGGGGTTACACCCAAAATGGATGACTGCTCACAGATTTTTCATACTTTAAAATTTGTCTACTTGCATATCGGGGGTTAGTCCTCCAATTACAGCTTCACCTAATGAAGTCAGTTCCTCCAAGTTTGCTCCCCCCAATTTACTATTGTTTACATGTCTTGGGGCCTGAGACAGTAGGTGTCCTTGAGTTTTGGGCTTAGAGAGGAATTGTTTTGTGTAAAAATAAGAGAACAGTAGTTTAGCACCCTATATGGAGTCTAGAGTTATACACTAAAGAATTACAGGATTACAGATATATGAAAAGTATAGAAGCTAAAATCCTAAGGCATCAAAAGAAATCCCTGAAGTTCTGTTTTTACAATAATAGAGATCAGCAACTACTTAGTTGTTTTTTTACATGTGATAAGCAAAGATTCATTCCTAGGGTTTCTCTCTTACACCATGAGCTTAATTTTGGAAAACGGAACAATGACTTGGCCTACTGGTGTAACTCTGCTTGTTTTTATGACACTATGTGTTACATTATGCAGGGTCTGTTTTGTTATTTGGAGTGGGCTTTGTTCAAGTAATACACATACAATTATCTTCCTCTTTTCAATAACAGAAGCAGCAGTGCCTCCCTGGGTAGACAGCAATGAAGAAGAGACAATTCAACAACAGATACTGGCATTATCAGCAGTAAGTATTTCATTTCCTATAAGATTTGGAATTTTTCTTGGAGAACTTAAAACTACTGGGTTTTTTTTAAGTAAGTTTATTAAATTATATGTTTCAATACACTTTTAATATGTCTGTCATTGCACTGATCACGTGCAAGAGTAAATAATTCTGTCAGTTTCAACTTGAACCAAAGCAGATCTTCAATATAGTTTTTATAAAGGCTTTACAGATTACTTTGCTGCTCTTGTGTGTGAAATATGGTGTCCTTTTTCTGATATCAGTTAATGACCATAAATACATTCTTCAAAGGATAAACGGAATTTTTTGCGGGACCCTCCAGCAGGTGTGCAGTTTCATTTTGACTTCGATCAAATGTACTGGTGCACTGGTGATGCTACAGGAAGATGAGCTTCTCAATAGGATGAGGTTTGACCTTGTTCCCAAACAGTAAGTAATTTCTGCTGGTAACTGTATCATCATGCTTTTAATGTGTCTGTAAATACTCAAATTACTCCTTGTTCTTTTCGCTTCCTTCAATTTTTATTTTTTTTTTGATGTATATATATTTTTCTCTGGTAGGGTCTAGCACATGGAATATTGCATGTGCATTGCAGTTTAGCAATTGGAGGTAAGAAAAAAGTATATCTGTGAGACAGAACTAATAAGGACCTGTTGACTTGAGTATGGGAAAGGCCTTAGTTTTTTCATGTCCAGTGTGCTAAATTAAATGAGTTTTTTTTCCCCAAAGAAAGGTAAAGGCAGCAACAAAAAAGTTCAGATCTGTTGGTGTAACAGACGTCCCAAAAAGGTGATTACAGTCAGAGACTCCCGTGGAGAAATGGTAATAGAATGTGTCCAAATAAAGCAGCAATGCAAGCAAGAAAAACTGGATTTGGTTAGGAAATGGGAAAAGCTCTGTGTTGCAGAGCAGTATTCCAGAGCTGTTATTCCTTGTCCAGTCCCAGACTCTCCTCCTAGCGCTTGTTTCACAAGTCAACTTTCTATTTAAATGGAAGGTCCCAAAATTAGTCTCCTTACCTAAGCATGAAAACAGGAAAGGAAATCTTTCTTTGTGACATTTTCAGCCCTAAATCTCCTCGTTTTATAAACCTTCCCAGCTCCTCATTCTATTCACCTTCTTCTCTGTTTTCAGTTCTGAAGGTCTGCCCATGTTCTGTGATGCTCTGCCTTCAGGCTCTGGTCATGTTATCCTTTCCTTTTCTACCACATTGCTTAATTTTTTTTTTGCCTGTTCTTAGTCTCAGTGGTCACTATTTGCCTAAATAAGTGTGAAGGTAACTTCACTCTTTCTTTTTCAACCTACACAAGTTCCTCACCACAGATCTTGCCATTTCTACCTCCTGTTGCCTCTGGGTTAAAGTTGTGTCTTTTCTTTCTTGCTGGAGGGATTTCAGAGGGAACTGTTACCTGAGATATGGGATAGTCTCCCACTTATCAGAGCTGGTCATGTCCAAGATGGCAGTTTCTAATTACTAAAGGTTCTGTAGATGTGCTGAAAGATGTGCAGACAGTGAAATAGTATTGCTACAATCTAGGAATTGCCTCTGCCACCACAAATGTTTCAGTTTCACCTGATGTCTAGGGAAGATGTAGACAATTATGCTTTGACAATAATAGACTGTTGGGCTAATGAGAGGAAGTAAAGAGAACAGGGTTGTTTGGCTTGTTGGACTTGTTTACATAATCTGTCAGGAGAGATGGAGCAGCATAATATTTTTCCATACCTTGTGTTTCTGCAAGTTATAACATTACTATTATATATTCTAGTCAATTGCAAATGTCTTTTGAGAGATCAAGAACTTCTACAATGATGAACTCTTTAAAATATGTTAATATCACAAATTTCTTTAAGTTTTTACTTAAACAGCAGCTATGTCTATTCCTCCTCTCTGCATATTGAATTTTATTTCACTGTTGGATGGAAAAGGAACCATATTCCAAATGTAATAATCAAAATCTGTTTGTTCTCTCTAGTGTAAAGGAGGAGGTGTTCTGGAGAAATTATTTCTACAGGGTGTCCCTAATCAAACAGTCTGCACAACTCACCGCTCTTGCAGCTCAACAGCAGGCAGTAGGAAAGGAAGAGAGCAAAGGCAGAGAAGAGGACAGTGAACTGAAAGGTATGGGAAGCGTTTGTTTTAACACAGTTCATTAACTTAGTGTCATGCAGTTGCGTAAAATTGGGAGAAAAACTTTCCAAACAATATTAAAATTGAAAACATAAAGAGCAGTCTTTTAAGGGAAGCTTTCAAGCGCACGTATTATACCTGTGGGCATGCACAGCATCAAATGTTCACAATTTTTAGAAGTTTAATTAATTAGCATGTCTAGCAAGTACATACAACAGGAGAACGGTTTCCTTCAATCTGCCCCACTGGAGCCCTTAGCCCTATATCTTGTTAAGGGTTCTTAGCCCTATATCTTGTTATGTCTATGAAGTATCTTACTATTTCAGGCCAGGTGCTGGTGCAAAACAGGATATCTTTGCTAGAAATTCTTTTCCTTGAAAATGAGACCAAATAAAATTCCAAGAATGTGGCATAATACGTGAGAAAGGATAACTACTGTTCTAAAGTGTGAGAAAGTGCTAGAAACTACACAGCTATATATTAAAAATTTACAAAGCTACAAATGTATAAAGAGAGCTGAGAATCTTTAGGCATCAGCACATGCTCACTGTATATACATCAGGTGCCACCACATTTTTATCCTGGATTGTCTATTAAATCAGGGCTTTTCTCACCATACTTGGTGTCTTTGTATAGACTGGGGAAGAGGAGGCTCCTGGTGTTTTTAAGCTGATTTCCAGTTTCAGCCAACTTTGTCAGAAGTGTGGAAATCTCAAGAGGAGAGATGTTGTTCTTGGCTTCTAACAGCTTGTAAGCTGGTGTCAGGTGTGGTTTTTTGACTTGTCAGAAAGGAGATACCTTTGGTTCACTTGATCAGACAACAGGTAGTAGCCAACTCAGCCAGCTGGCAGATAGTTTGCTCTTGTCTTTTGCTCATCACTCACACCAAACAGAAGTTGGTGAGTGATACAGGGTAGAACTACTGTGTTGGTGAAGGCAGAGACACATGCAAGGTGTGGAAAGGCCCACAAATGTATTGTAGAAATAGAAAAAATGGGGACCAGGAGACTACCTGGGATTCAGCCTTGAGATAAAAAAGCTGCTTCAACAAAGATATCTTCAGTTACATTGATCAGTTTTTCCAGATGATTCTTACTGACCCTCTTATGAACCACTGGACTTCTTTGCATGCTAGCAAATTCTGCCAGCAGGAATATTTGCATCCTAAACAATATCAAGCAGTTACTGACAGAAATGCAAAAGATAACCAGTAGCTCATTAAATCTTAGCTTAACCTAGGTACGTTCACCACCCCTGGTAAGACACCTGAAGGATCTTGGCAGACTGGGTAGGCATTGGGCAGAAGGAGAAAGCCTTTGCTGCACCTTGGAGTGATTCTCATATCCCCAGTATCAATGAATTGTCGTCCATGAAATCCACTAATACTTATGTCCTGTTGACGCTGCTGGCCTGACTGATAGCCAGCTGATCACTGCCAAGTTGATATCTTTTTCCTCCCTTTTGAATATAATATTTTTCCATATAGGCATTTTTCCTCTTGAGTCACCTTTCTTACTCTTTTTACAGACCTTTTCACAGGTCTTTGCACAACTTAGTAATTTTCTGCACAATTTGAGCTAAGGTTACTCAGCTGGGCCTTGGCTCCTTGGATGGGTAGCTGAACTTTGGGGTGAAGGGGAGGTTACAGGTGGAATTACAGGGCTGGGCTTCCATGCTGCATGTGAGCCTTTGTTGTCAGTTTGTCTCGTGTTTCTCATAGGTTCTGTTTGGAGTGTGCCTGTGTCAGCCTAGGCAAGGTCCCCAGCTAGAGTGAAAAAAGTAGTTTTCTCTGAGTTAATAGCCAAACAATGCCGACAGGACAGGCTACTCCAGAACCTACTGCAGACCAAGAGGCACCAGTTCCCACTACTTTTATTCAGAACAGTTGTTTACGGTCCCAAAACTATGGCTGTTTTAACTGAAGTGTCTCAACTGTACAGGAGAGATGGCATCTGACTCTATTGAACAGCAAAAATGCTATGTTTGAGTCATCCAGATCATTGGAAATTACCATTTAGTCAAAGTGAAAGTTGCTGGATTCTAGTAAAATTCCCGCTATGAATAAACCAAAGCATATCTTCATTTAAAAAAACAAAAATAACCCACTGTATTTTGGCCTGTTGCAGCTCTTCTGCAGTTCAGACCACCAATGTGGGATGTGCAGATAGATTTACTGTCCTAATGACTGTATGTTCTGTAATGGCAAAGATACATATACCAGCCTGTAGTAAATATGTGTTTTGTTTGACTCAGAAATTGCATAGATTTGGGAAGCTCTGACTCATGTGTGTTATTTTTTAAGTAACCTTTTTGATGGTTGGATTCCCTAATTGGAGGCTAAAACTGCCTGAAGTTATTGCCTGGTAGTAGTTCTTCATAACGTTCAGGGTTTCTCCTTAAAGCTGACTGTCTATGAAATAGAATTGTTAGCCTTCCATTTCTCTGTCTCCTCCTCAGCTGCTCTTTTCAGAAAGTTAAATTAACGTGGGTGATGTGAAAGGAAAAGAGAAGAGACAAACAGAAGACATTCCACATTCTAGTGTAAAGGCTATGTAAGATCTATTACAAAATACCAAGTTCTACCCCTTCCCTAGGTATTAGTAACTCTGTATTTGGAACTAAGTTACCCTGGCATGAGAGCACACCAGCAGTGGAGGAGATGCTGCCAGGCCGGTAGGTCCAGAATGGTGCTAATGGTACATCAGTCACACCTCACTGGGGCACACCACAGTGTAGAGCAGCCGTGTCCCCTCTGCACGGGAGCAGCAGCTGAGGCACCTCTCTTGAACAGCAAAGAGTTACTGCCATTTCCTGCAGCTTCCCCCGAGCAGGGAATGCTGGAGCCTCTTTGGCTGCAGTGTTGGGTGCAGCGAGAGATCCTCTGCAGGATGGGAATTGGAAGGGAGAAGATAGGACAGAGCAGTGAGCATTGAGTAAATGAGCAATAAAAACAGTGACAGCTACCAATTAGGGAATGATTTTAATTAAAATTGGTCTTAATTTTAAAAATTAAGCACAAAAAAATTCAGAAATTGCTGAGTTAGCAGGAAGGGTCCACCTGGCCACCCTGCAGAGAAGCAGAGCTGCAAGCTCAGAACTGCTTTGCATCTGTAAGCAAACAGAACTGCTAAGCAAGCACTCCACCACTACCACAGCCTCCCCTGTATGTTAATTTTTTTTGCAGCCACCTGGCTCTTCGTTGTAACTCCTTTCCCCCAAGAACTGCACAAGGAAGAAAGCTGGCCTGTTTCTTTACCTGCTAGGGAAAAGATGTAACCTTGCCTGTAAACAGTCATTGTCTACCTAGCACCATGCCCTAAATACAGAGTGCACAGTGAGTTTTCATAGAAAATTGGGACCAGCCTCTAGGGTTTGTTTCTCAGTGACTTTCTTTACCTGTATGAAAGGTAAGGCTGCAGAACACTGTTCTCATGTGCACATAGGGGTGTGCATAGTACATGTGCAGTCTGGCTTGCCCCAGAGCTAACTGGCACCCATGTCAGTAGTAGTACCCAGCCAGGGGAGTTTGAGAACTTCTATGATAGACAGTGACTGGACTTCATGACCAAGTCTATGCATTTGTAACTTTAAAGATCTTGGGATGTCATTTTGAGGGTCAGAGGGTTCCTGTCCCTTAAGTTTGGAGTCATAATGAGGAAATGGCTTGCCAAATTTGTCTTAATTAAGAATAGAAAATTGCTTCTCTTTGACTTTGTTTTTGCAAATGGTTCACCTGTGGCTAAATTCACCCTTTAACCACAAGGATTCCTTAAAATACACTATTTCCTTGTATATTTAATAGCTTTGTAAATTAAATGAGATTTTTATATATTTCAATGTAATCTTTTTTCCCCTTGATAGAAACAGTACGGCCGAAAACACCACCTGTTACAATAAAGCCTCAAATAAAATCTCAAGAGGTAAAAATGCTGTTATATTTTATCTGGTATTTAGTATATGAAGCTCTTCCATTAATAAGTAATTATGCATTTATTTGAGTAAGTTCTGCTATGAAATCATAATAATACAGTGTCTGACAATTCTAACCTGCTGCTGTTTTGCTGTGATATTAATTTTTAGCATATAATCTTGAAACTCTTTTTCAGTAGCAGAAACAGTAGTTTAGCTGAAGAATGCTTTCCTTAGTATCCTGCACATTGTGATGTTACTCTCAAGAGTGAAATTTCCAAAATGTTTGGAGTAGAAGGTTAGCATTGTATTGAGATACGAGTAGTACCTTCATAAAAATGTATTTGTGTGCCATGTTCTGTCCAACTCTTCAAGCAGAGGTCAGGCTGAAGTAAAGGAAATCTAAACGATGCATTGCAACAGCAATACTGTTTTATTTCACTTTTGTTTGGTACTGCAAAAACCTTTACCTTAGGCACATAATGACTCTTGTTCATTTCTGGGTTGTAAAATTGGTGCCAGAGAATACTCTTGGCAGAAGCAGAGCTGTGCATTCACTTGCCAATAATACGCAGCAGGCAAAGATTTCCAAAGAACAGTCCTCACTTAATATTACTCTTGTGTAGAAAACTGTTACTGAATTGTGGTCAAATTCTTGATATTTAGGTCCTGTTCTTAACTACTTAGGAGTTTATTATTGTTTCTGAAGATTCCAAAATCAGAATTAAAGTTGTTAAGAGAACACAGACAGCCTAGATTGTCAAACAGATAATTTTCAGTACAACTATCTATCATTTTTGTTTCTACAAAAATACTCTTAAGAAGAAGTAGCCAATAAAGAAAAAACAGTTGTGAGAGTAATGTGTTTGGGTTTTGCCAGCTCTATTTAAAAACAATCACATGAGTGGTAGTATGTAATGATGACTTTTTTTACCTGTCTGGATGAGTTTATACTGAAGTATCTTGTTGCAGGATGAGGAAGAGATTTCCACAAGTCCAGGTGTATCAGAATTTGTGAGTGATGCTTTTGATGCATGTAATCTGAATCAGGAAGATCTAAGAAAAGAAATGGAACAACTAGTGCTAGACAAAAAGAAAGAAGAGACTTCAATAGTAGAAGGTAAAGCTACTATTACCTCTGTTTCTTACATAGAGTAATACTAAGACAGGTTGATTTAAAAGAAAAAAAAATTGTTTAGTAAAGTAGATTTGTGACGGTTTTTTCCAAAGTGTATTAAATAACCTGCAATGAGATATTGCAGAAATTATCGATAATTTTCCCCATGGTCAAACCACATCTTACACAGAATGTTAACTGTGAGTGGTTTAAATCCAAATAATCTAAGAATTTTAGGTCACTCTTTTATGAAACTGAGCGTGGGGTGTTTTTTTGTTTATCTCCTCCTTTCCCTGTCTCCTCTTTCATAGGTTCTTCTGCATATTAATTTTTTCCTTTAATCAACATCCTTGTAGGTAAAGTACAGTATTTGGAAGTCAGGCTCTGTTTTCTTCTTTTGGCACCAGCTAAAGAGGCAACATTTGCACCAGACTATGAGCTTGAAGAGGCCTCTGCCTATAAAGGCTTACAGGCATTTGGAACACTTAAAATTTAACAAATAGTTCTGGGAATTATGAGAAGAAATTAAATTCAGAAAAACTAATATCAGTGTAAAGAGAATAAAAACAGTCTGTGATGATGTGACTGGCTGTACACAATTTGCTGTGCCACACTTGTATATGTAGATGCTTACCACAAAATTTGCAGAATTTGCTTACAGTGTGCTTTGGATTTTGCTGAATCATTGTTTTCTGATTTTTTTTTTTT
>VZRL01006422.1:749857-813534 GCA_013397895.1 Origma solitaria
CACGGCCGAGGTGCGAGGCGGGAGCGGACGGTGGCTCTGCCCGCGGGGATGGCGGGAGAGTTTTCTTAACCTCCGAAATAGTTAAAAAATAAAATGCCTTTTTTATTCCTATTTTCATCTTCTACCGAAACCACATTCAAAGCAGGGCTGTCCTCGGTGATTTTACAGTAATTTCTGGTTGCAGATCCTTGTAGGAAAGGCTTAAAATACCTGTGCTTGTTCACCAACGGCAAAGACTTAAAATATGCTGTAATTTAGCTGCTGTACGTAATATCATCATCTCGGTGTTTTATGTGACAGAACTGCCTTGCTAATCTCGTGTGCTTCTAAAGTATCTCGTCCTGCACCCTTACATAAATTTAAATGGCTTTTTAGTGGTAACTTTTTTCCACTGTGCAAAGGATAACAACATCTCAGAAATAGTAACGTGGTGGTGGTGGTTTGTTTTGGCTGTTAGAGAGGTCTAGGAAGCTGTGGAGCTAGTTTTCTTCACTGAAAAGCACCGTCTCCTGCAATGTGTTTTTTCTGGTTCTTTACTAAGAAGTAACTTGTAAGTAACTTCAGGGTCTGTTATGAAAGCAGATGATGATGATGTTTAAAAAAAAACCCCAAACCAAATCTGCATTGCATATTACTTCAAATACAGTCAAAATGCATTTAATTATTTTAAAGAGGTGAAATGTGGCAGGCAATGTTAAGCAAATTTTACTTTGAACTTTTTTTTGTGAATTAAAAATTGTTCAGCACTCTCTTGCAGATCTCCCTCCCCCTACCTTGGTATTATTTTTAGGCTCCTTGTGACCTGTTTGTGTTGGGAATTCAGAACTTGTCTTCCCTGCTTTTTCCAGAATTGTACTGTGGATGACTGGAAAAATATTAAGTTTATAGTAAAGAGGAAGTGAAACCTCATTGGCGGAAGTGATTCATGTTATATTAAATGTTTTCTTAATTAGCACCTGTCTCAGATGCTTACATTAAAAAAGGTCTCATTAGATGTGCAGCACTTTGTGCTGTGTTTAAATGCACTGAAAGCTTCCATGTAAGCTTTGGGTTCCTGCAGTGATTTTTTTGCTAGAATTACAGGAGGGGTTTCTAATCAATTTTTTAGGTTGCTCAGAGAATCACCGGCAAAAGCAGGTTTAATGTAAAAGTGAAAGCACAACAGAGTTTGTTGGTGAGGTTCACTCTGCTATGTACTATGTGGTTTAAAAATGCAATAAAATCAGTCAGTCTGAAACTAAAATCACCCAAAATGAGCAACGTGGGGGCTGGGGATAGGGAAAGGCTACGGATAAAAAGAAACAAGGGAAACCCTCCCCTTGAGCCACAAGGCTCAGAGTGGATCCCCCTTGCCAAACTTAGCTGCAAACTTGACTGATAGTTTGGGCACAAAGGTTTTAAAAGCACTTAACAGCACTTAATCTACCTCAGGTTAAACAATTTAACAAAAGATTCTGTAGAATTTACTTTCAGTACAACAGTAAGTCACTTACAGGCCTCACTTAAAAATGTAAAGCATGTAAGAATCTCAGAGAGCAACATTCATAGTACATTTGCTATAGCATATTCACACCGGCGCAGACACAGACATGAAGAGTATGGACAAGGTATGTATCTGAAAAATTCCTCTTGGATCCAGGGAAGTACTCACATGGGATGCCTTTCTGTCTTCTCAAGGGGCAAGGAGTTGAGCCCTGAGGAGTTGTGTCAGCCCAGGCTCCGTCACCAGCAGTGGTCCTCCATGAACAGCAAACTTGGGAGTTTGCTGTCTCTGAGAGGTGCCCCCCCAGAGGGAAATGCTGGCCACAGCCTGCTGCCGTCCAGGAGAGCTCAAGGAATCTCACTTAAAACCATTATTTATAGGGTTGGAAGAGAGAGGGCTCTAGTCATAATCATTTTTCATCCTCGCCGCAGTGAAAAGCTGATTGGGTTGGTAACTTTCTTTGAAAGTTCGGTAACAAAAATATTGTTCCACTCGAGTTGTTATTCATGTAAGAAAAACAAGTTTTCAAGGATGTTTGTTAAAAGCCATGAGCTTGTTAGACATCACTAGTTCCTGGGAGCAGACAGTGTTTCTGATAAGCTCCAGATGAGCTTATTCCAGGGTGCAGTTTGTCAAGGCCACAGCCTAATGAATATTCCTGAGATCACAGTGTGGCCTGGGGTGGGGGTGTGAGGGATGCACCACCACTGTTTTCATGTCTTAAGCTAAATGAGGGAAGAGATGGAGGTTTTTTTTTTCCCCTTTGTGGTTGTGTTTGAGGTAAATTAAAAAGCTTTTCTTTAAAGCAGGCGTGTCATCTTTGTCATGAGGCCGCTGAAAGAGCAAAAAAATCCCAGTGTGGTTAAGGGTAACAGGAAAAAGTAAGGACCATAAATAAGCAGGGGTCATGTGAGAATGTTTCTGAACCAATATCGAAGACCAGATCTTGAATTATAAGGCCAGGAATCTTAATGGTGGAATTCTACTAAAAAAGAGTCTGTCTTGACTTTTATGAAGGTAAAACAGAAATTTAGGAAGTAGGTGTTTCTTAAAGAGTCCTGCAGCTGTGTTGGGACTTCTAACCTTGCCGTGCTTTGAAACTAGTGATGAGCAATACTGCAGGTGCCTCAGCCCAATATTTTAAAAGTAGATAAATGAGTGCACAGAACATAGTTTTTAATGTAATGACAGAACAGGGTGAAATGCTTGTTTGAAATGGCTTTCGGATCTCACAGCTAAGATCCTTGTTCAGTAGGGAAGCCACCTCAGAAGCCACTAGATTTTCAGAAAGGTATAATTAGACTGCATGATCATTCAGGTCAGTGAGCACAGTATAGAGAAGTGTTGCATGGAGAAATAACCTTAATAAGCCAGTCTTGTGGTGACAATCATCTGAATAATTGTGTCTGGACCAGTGGATGAAGGTGCACCTGCTATAAAATTCAAACCCAAATTTTGTGACATCCTGAAATGGGGGTTTCATGAAGAAGCTGTAAATAAAATTACTACCAAAAATGACTGATTTTTCAGCAGTTATGTTAAATAAAGTCATCTTGAGTATTTGCACTGAGGAAACGTGTGTTTCATACATGTTTTCAAAATAAACTTTCCCATGTTAGCAGGAAAAAATAAATTGCTGGGATGTAGGAAGCTTAATATTTGTTAGACTTTTTTTGCCCCAATTTTTTTAGTGCAGTGGGTCAGGATAAGGGGTGTAAAGCCTTAATGACCAGTTGAAAATGTAGTCAGCTGAATACTGTTTTTCTGATTATCTCTTTTGGGGTCTGATGTTGAGGAATTGATTATATATTTACTTATGTAGTTAGATTGTCTTTAAAGTTGTGAAAATCTGGTTTATGTACATGTGTTTGTTCCAAAACTTCCAGGATATTCCTTGAAAGTATTAGCAATTCTAGAGGATAAGGTTGTAAGAGTCTTTTCACAGCACAGTCCAGCTGCTACTATGGGCTATGTAGGAGTTGTTTTCATAGATTAATGCTAGTGCTTATGGTTTTTAGGATGATTAGCTAACATGCAGGAGAAAATGAATGCTAGCGCAGCTACTAATTATGGTTTCTTTTATTAAAAGCTACAGAGAAGTGTTTTCAGGTGGTTTAGGGAAAGATTGCGTATGTGTATGCACGGGAGTATGGAATACAGGTAAACGTGGTATTGATAATAAGTATTGTATATTTTAGGTAGCATTGTGTGCTCTAGACTTGTGTCTAAAACAGAACAAAAAATAAGTCAGTTTGTGATACATTTTGGCATGGTGGTAGGACAAGTTCTGTTAGTGCAGCGCATGTTCCTGAAGCAGTACTGTTTGAAGGAGAGCTGGCTTAGGCTCTTGTCATAACCAGGTTCACAAACAGGATATCTGTCTTGTGTGCTGGTCTTTTAGGTATGAAGTAAGGTAGAGTTTTCTTGATGTGAGTCTTTTTTGCTCAAGGTGTAAGTTGAAGGAGCAGAGCAGAAGACCGAATGAAAACTTCAGGGTGAGCAGCAGCAGTGTTGCCAGTAATTTTCCTACAGTCAACCTCAAGTGGTTTGTCCTGTAACTCTCTTTAATAGCTTGAAGATTATATGTTTATTCAGAAATGTCAGCAGCTTGTAATAGCTGGTTTCACAGCTAGATAGGTAGTGAATATCTTATTTTTTAATGGTAGAATTTTTATAAATGTATGATCTTATGAAGTTGCATGTTACCTGTGCAACATACTCTTTTTGCCTCTCTGTAAATCTTTCTAGGCGTCTAATAGTCTGACTCTGGGGTGTCAGATCATGAGCCACCTGTGGTCGAAGATGACTGGAAGCTGAGAGGGCATGGTAGCAGCTAGAAAAGGTAGTGGCGATTTCAGTAGAAGGTCTTTGCTGGGGTAGTTTTGTTTTGTTTTTATTCAGTCAGTACTGAATCAGCGCTATTATACAATGTGCTGTGGGAAGTGCTCTGTTCTGGCTGGAATGTTAAACTGAGGAGTTCACTAGTCTGATGAGCACACATTTGAAAAGATAAGAGGTAAGAGTTGGGGTTGTTCTCACCATTGCCTCAGTAAGGAAGGAGCAATTTCAGTGATTAATGTGGGTTAGTACTTAACATTCTCAATGTGTTGTTTATTATTGCTGTACTCCAGCTTGAAGCTTGATACAGACCGAATCTGAAACTACCTGTAATGAAAGTGTTTTAAGAATAGCATTAAATATAAGAAGACTGTTTAGACTTCTGGCTAATATTTTTAATATCTAAAGTTACAGCTAATGTAGAAAATCCTTTGTTAGTCATAATCAGGGAGTCATCTAGGTATTTGTGCTTGTGGCCCCTGCCAGGCAATAGCAGGCTTCTGGTGTTTTAAATGAAAAAGAAACACTTTTAAATTTAGGTCAAATAAGTTAGAATTTTAATATGTTGTGCCACTACTGTCAGATTTGTTAGAACTTACAGGCTACAACCTGACAGGTAGAGTTTTAACTGAGGAGGGAGTTTTGGGGGGTTTTTTGTGTACACTATCAGATTTTCTAGCTGCTGGTAGAGCCACTTTTTTAAACAGTGTTCTAGCCTGTGGTCAACACTTTGTATTTAAGGTAAGAAAACTGGGTATTTTTACAAAACCTGTCTACTGCTACACTGAGGTTTGATTTTGCAGGGAGCATACTTGTTTGTCAATAAGCTTGGATTTGTTCCATGTTGACTGGAAAGCCAAAAGAAGGTTGACAAGTTCTGTATATTTTCACCATCTTTATAATTTTCAAATAGATTGGAGATGTACAGAACACTTGTACACAAACCTTTTCTTCAATTTCAGTGTTCTGATAGGATATTTCTGCCTTTTCTGTTGGACTTTGGAGAATGAGTCTGAAATTCTAAAAGTCCTTGTGGCTTTTTTGACAAAGAATAGAGAATACTCAGAGTTTAGAAATTATTGTCAGTAAAAAATTGAACTGACACCTAATTTGATTTCAACAAAAAGCTCTGCTGAATTAATGAGGTGGTGGTGCTCACTTCGTGAAACTTCCAGATGCTTTAGAATATGCATGTGAATTGCCAGCTCTGAATTGACGTTTAGGTTACTATGATGGTTTACTAAAAAAGAGATGGGCATTTCATGACTTAATGATCACATGTATGCCCCTTCTAATAGCTGGGTTTTTTCCACAGGAAACAACAGAATTTTCTCAGATAAAAACCAGTGAAAATTTTTCAGTTTACTAGGTTTGAAGCAGTGCTGCTCGCAAACATTGTCTTGTTGATATTCCAGTCCATCAATAGCCAATGTTAACTGCATACCTGTGGTGAGGATATGATATTGTGTGTTTAGTTCCTTGTGCTCTGACTGTGATTAGATTGACTTTTATTTTTTAGAGGCTCTCATGCTTTGGCTTCTTTCCAATCATCCTGCTTGCACTTCTGTTGGCAGGATTGCCTATTGCTGTGCAGTGAACTGGGTTGAGGAACTGATCTGGCTGTAAACTGTGTTAAAACAAGTTGCACAAATGTTACTGCTAGCCCAGAAAAGGCAGATATGAAAAAGGGGAATAAAATGATAGTAAGAGCTGCTTGGGCACTGCTGCTGTTCACTGTATAGCAGGAGCCTGTCAGACCTTCTCAGCTCCTCTTGGAGCTGTTGGCAGTTTTGTGCTCTGCTTTCAGAAACAAACTCCAAAGTCTCTTTATGGATATCAGAAAGTCTTGAAATGCTGTGCCAAACCCAAAACGTTTCAGTTTAAAGCAGACTTACCCTATGTTTTGCCAGACTTCTTGGGTACTAGTATCTGAATCAGAAGTTCCTGTTCTATGCAAAGAAAAAACTGCAAGTTTCAGCTGTTTTGTTGGTACTGCAGGTACTCTTGGTATCATGTTGTGTTAGAATAATCTGATCTTTCTTGTCTTGTCAACTTGATGTGACACAGTGTCTTCAGCTTCTGTATGAGCCATGGGTTTTAGCATCTGTGCCATGGTTTCACCCATTGATACATACAGAGAGGTGAAGTGAGCTGCATTGTTTTCACATGTCTTGTTGTTTTGGGTTTATTTGGCTGACCTTAGAGGGTAAGCCTTTCCTAGAGGACCCGCAGTTTAAGACACGCCAAAGCGAAAAAACCGCACATTTTACAGTTGACTTTTTAGAGGTGTAAAATGTTCTGATTGGTTATTTATTCCAGCAGTTCAATTACTGCATGACCTTTGTAGGCATTTGTCAATATGTTGTCTGACATAGCTGGAGACTAAAACTGCAGTGAGCATATTTGTCCATAAAGCATGTGCATCATTTCCACACTTGTAAAGAGCTGTGCAATGTGAATCTTCCTCAGTAAGTGAAAATTGCTCCTAAATGTCTGTACAGGTTATTTGCAGTTAAAAAACTTATTGTCCTTTGAGAAAGATACTGTGTGAATTCCATCTACTTGAGAATGAATCTATGTTGAGATAAGGTCTAAGGAAAGGGACTTGCTTTAAGAATAGGGAACAACAAAGCTGTTATGCATGAATATTGCAAAAAGTATATATTTGTTTAATGATTTTTAAGTAACTTTTTCAAGTATGCTGAACAAATTTGGAGTTGAAATACATCTCACAATATTATTATTAGTGTTGGCTACATTCCTTTGATGTTGGCTAATTCCTTTTGAAGAGGAAAACAGTCCTGTGCAGAATATAAAACCCAGTGCAAACTCGTGGCTTTAAGAATTAGCACATTTTTTAATAAGAAAACATAAGATAATCTGAAATTAATTTGTGCTTAAACAGCATAACTGTGTATAAACGAGCTCTGTTTTTATAATTCCTTGTGATTTTAAGGAAATTTACTTTCAGTTCACTGAAAATAAATCAGCAAGAATGATCCCTTTACTTTGGCAGTGAGTTCAGCTTTGCTTATTGTGCTTTTAACTATCTGGGCATGTTGTATAGTAGGATTGCAAATGGACAGCAAAAAAACACCCAGCCATGTTCAAGTGTTGTCCTGAGTCCCTGCCTCTGCAGTGTAACCAAATTAGCAAAACAAAAACACACCCAACCAAACACCCTTGAAATTATCATCAGCCTTAAATGTTTCTAGAAATTGAGACTGTTGTTCAGGTGATTGAGAGAGAAGTGTGGAGATGCTTAATAAACTATAGCATTTATTAAACATCTGGGTATTCTGCTGCAAAATCTGACCATATCCCAGCAGTGTTATAAAACAACTGATGATTTTTAACTCTTCGGCTAAGTGACTAAACATTTAGCGTTTTAGGAAGTTTTTAGAGAAAGTTCTGTTTAATTGAGCAGAAAGAATGTATTGTTAAAAATCATAGGTAGTAGGACTCCAAGCCTGAAGCAGTTAATACTCACTTTTTTTGGGATAATTTCATAGATGTGAATTTTACCATTTCAAAAGTGGATGTGCTCCTGGTCCTTTTTATCATTCTTGTTATAACAACCAGTCTTCTCCAGTTAAGAGCTGACAGTTGTATTTGGCATTGTGATTGATGTAGTTCAGGCTCTCGCTCTGTGTCATTGAAACAATGTGTTTATGTCGATTTCCTTAGACTTCTTATCAGAGTTTCTTGCTTGCATTTTACTCTTATTTCTCCATGCTAATGAAGGGTGGAAGTTGTCATTTTAAACACATTTGCTTGACTGTTTACATCCACTTCCTGCTTTCCATTCTGAAGGTGGTTGGTGGTGCCATGGAAGAAGAAGCTGGATCTCGGGAGATGGGAATGAATAACCAGGATCAGCTGGTGAAGAGCAAGTGCACTGAGCTGTCCGATACAGCCTTGCAGTATCCACAGTCCAACTGTTACAGCCTAGGAAACACAGGCTCGCTGCAAGAAGCCGAGTATATCACCAAGAACAGAAAGCACGCGGCCTCCACCTGCTGTTCCCAAGAGTCCCGTGAGGAGACTCCTGGGAGAGAAGAAGCCCGTACTGATCCACCTGATGGCCAGCAAGATCCGGAGAGTGAAAAACACAAAGAGAAAACTTTGGGTGTGTTCTCTTTGGCAAATTGATTTTTAAATGGCTTTAATATTTTTGTAAAATAGCTGTGGATTTGTTCTTTGTCTCAGATTTACTCTGTAGCCAAAAACTTGTCACCCATAACAGGATATTTTGAGAAACTGTGTGTGCACTTCTAGTTGGGAAAGACAGTTCATAATGCATATGTAAGGCTCCTTCAGCTGGCAGTGCTATTTTTACAGGAACTTTAATAATAATAATAACATGGTAATTGCTAATCAACTTTTTCAACTTTCTGGTTTAAATCTGGGGGTGTGGTGTTCAATGCTGCCAGAGCATGGCTGATAATTAAATTCTAAATACTTATTAAGGACATATCTGCCAATATCATCTATTACTGAAACTTAACCTTCTAGATGTCATTTTTCAGATTTTTATTTTTATCTGTGCAATTATAAAACAAAAATATTTTTGTGTTTTAATATTAAGGTAATTTTCGCTATCTTAGTTGTTGAATGGCACATAAGGCAAGGCAATTTTTTTCTTGCCGTGATGAGTTCCCATTTGTCATCAGTTAGAATTATGCAGCTGTCAAACCAGGGAACAACTTAAATCACAGTAATTTCTCATGGATCTGTGTTTTACTTGTAAAGACAGGCGGCTTCTCTGGTATATGGCTTTCCTTCCTCAGTATCATTGTCTTTCATCCATTTCATAGGAAAAGAAGTGTTATTATTAATGCAAGCCTTGAACACACTTTCTACTCCAGAGGAAAAGCTGGCAGCTTTGTGCAAGAAGTATGCTGATCTGGTAAGTAATTTGTAAAGATAGCAGAAGTTGTTCATGTGTTAATATTAACTATGGAATGCAAGAACAACTAATACAGGACAGTTAATTATCTTGAATATTCTACAGTGTTAGTAAAAAAGACACTCAGGCTGACTAAGTATTGCTTCAGCCAGACTTTCATGTAGTCATTTCATTTCTACGTGACTGCTCAAATCCAAAGAAAAAATACGTTTTGATAACTTGGTGTTGAAGCATAATACTAGGATTAACAGAAAAGTTAAGAGTTCTTTTGGGAGTAATTATTTTCCTAGTCACTGATAATGCTTTTGTGCTAGTGTTTTATCATTGTAGGATAAAGAGAAAGAACATACTATCTTACAGAGATGGGCAGGGCAGAATGTTCAGTTATATTTAACTGTTTAGTAATTCTTTGGGGAATGTGGGACTTTGTAAAGATCTAGGTTTAATTTTGCTTTGTGCTTTCAGATCGTGTAAAGGAACAGGTAGGGTTGCATTTCTTCATTAACAAACCAAAAAGAAGGAGTTCATAAAGTGCATTTCTGCCTCAAATAGGCAAAATAATAATTTACTTTCTAAAACAACTGATCAGAAAATTGGGGATTAGAGGAGAGGGGTCATAAGTTTACTTTCCAGAATGTTCTTGGAGATAATAACACTTGACTCATTTGTCTTTAGACAGGGACAGACAGGAATGAAAAGACTGGAAATCCTTTGTGTTTATGCTTTCCCACCATATTTGTAGTTATGAAATAAATGTGAACTAAAGACATGACAAAAGCATAAGTTTTCTGTCTGTAGCTGTCACCTGTATCATATGCAAATATTTCTGAAAATGACATAATGGCTGCACAACATGGCATACTCTTCTGAAATAGTTCTTTTCCTTTGAGATTTACACTGTCTCTGAAACGTTGAGGATGATCTAGCAGGTAGTCTTTTTACTCACAGGGGCAATACTGATTACTGAAGAACAGACTTAGATTAATTCTGTTAAGGAAATCCTGAGTCCTCCATGGAGGTCTGTTATATTTTTGCTTTGTTTTCCTTGCTCTCTCTCACGTGCTCTTGGTTCACATGAGTGCATTTCCTTCAAAACCAGCAGCTTCTCTAAGAAGTCACTTTCATTTAAATGTGAAACAATAATAGTTCCGTATTGTAGCTCAAGGATGGGGAACCCACCTAAAAATGAGCTTTGATATTGTGAGAGAAAAATGCAGTAAGTTAGTTGCTTCTTAGGGGCAGTTGCTCGTGCATGTGATGCCTTTTCTGTTTGAGCAGACAGGTCCCATGTCACCTCACGGTGGTGACGATGATGGCCTGCATGAGGAGCTAGGCCAGCTTGAATCCCTTGATTCTGCAGAAAGAAAAGAGTCTGCCCTATCTTCAATTTGAGTTTTATTATTGAAGGAAAGATCTCAAAACAGTTAGGGAACAGCTGGATCAAATGAATTGTAATTTCCTTTGAGGAGCTTGGCAGTCAGAAGAGATGTGCTCTCCCTCCCAAGAGAGGATCAATTGACTACAGGCAGAGTAAGCATTCCCAGTCGCCATCCTGGAAAACCACTTCCTTTCCCCTTGATGCTCAGAATGGCTGAGGAGCTGGGTGGGAGTTTGGGTGTAAGAATAGCTCTGTTTCAGCTAAATGAGTTTGAGAGATGCCCCTGTTCCACTTAGAATGTTTAGGTTGGATCTGATTGTGTTCCTTTTAAGATGCATTCCTTTCTTCACGATAGTGGTGGAGAACCACTGGCATAGGTGTCAGCTGTAATGCCAGCAGAGGTTTGAACTGTTTATGACAGTGCACCTACAATGCTTTTTTTCTTTTTTTAAAGATTCATCATCTTTAAAGCTCACTGTCAGGTTTTTCAGTCGTGTCTCATGAAAAGGACTATACAATGAAGGTAGGAATGCCTCTCTCCTGGCAAAAGATCTTCCACAATTTTTTTCCATAATTTGGAATCTCAGGAGATCAGCCTATGATGCAGGGAGGTTTGCGTCCTTGGTGATATGTCTCACACTGGCACACTTTTACAGGCCTGAAGTTTCATAGGTACGCAAACAACACAGCCACTTGAAATGGTGCTTTTTGGCCAAGCAAGGAAAGGGCTTTTTATGTTTGGATGTGAAAATACTCCCTTAATATTATTTTCCCTAAACTAGATTAAATACACTATTTACTGTTGTCGTGGAGGTCATTAACTTTATGTTTTCTTCTGTGCTTCAGCATTATTTTGAGCTCTTTCAGAAAACCAGCAGTGTATTATTCTTCTGTCACAGTGATGTTCCTCATTGCCAGCCCTCTTTTCCTGTGATGTCCCAAGGCTGAGGCACTATCTAATACGGAACAGTGTAACACTTAACATTGTTGCCTTCTTTGCAAAGGAACAGACTCTAAGTAATATGGTTTCTCCGGGAGCCCAAAAATTATGTATAATGGAACATAACCTGTGAGATATTAAGCAGGAAACTTCCATTCACTGGATATTCATAGAATAGATTTTGAAATATGTATACGGAGTTTAACTGTGTCATCTACCGTGTAAACAGCCTAAAGGAAATAGAACAAAAAATTTGCTTCAAATGGTTGAGACTGCAGATCTCTTCAGTCATCCAAGTCTGGACTATGTAGTTTTAATAGTAACTGACTTGTCAGGGCTGCTAGTTTTGTCTGTTCTTTTCTGAAATACCATAGCCTTTTACAAACTTTTATCAATTACTGCTTCCCTTGGCAGGAGCTCCTGCTGACAAGGAGCTCTGTACAGTTCTGTGGTTTTTCTTTTTGATAGCAAAACCAAGACCTGTTGGATAAACAGTTGCGTGTACTTTCAAGATAAGAATGGGAAAAGTTGTGACTTGTTGAAAAGCCAGTCTCAGTTGGCTTTTAATTGTATTTGCCACATCATTCTTTCAGAGGGCTACTCTTACCCCTGTAGATGAAAGCAGGCTCATAGCTCGTGGTCAGCGACAGGTCCATGCTGCCTGTTCCTCAAAGGCAAATGTTAAGTTGGAATTTGTAGATTCTCATCTTCTGTCCTTATACATTTAGAATTGTCTGTAGGACGATGGTAACTTCTCTTTAAGATCAACTTGGGATCTTAATGAAATTTTACTTCCTTGTTTTCGTCCAAAATGTTCAAAAGTTTCTTCAGTGTGCTCGTCTAGATGCATAAAGATGGTTTCACCTATGTTTATTTAACAAATTTACTCTCTATAACTGTAGTTGGAGGAGAGCCGGAATGTTCAAAAACAAATGAAGATACTGCAGAAGAAGCAAGCACAAGTTGTGAAGGAGAAAGTCCACTTGCAGAGTGAGCATAGCAAGGCCATTTTGGCACGTAGCAAACTGGAATCTCTCTGTCGGGAGCTTCAGCGTCATAACAAAACTTTGAAGGTTAGTTTATTTACATAAATTGCAGTGCTACTGGTGATGGAAATCTTACAGATCACTGCTTAAAATCAGGACTGCCGCTTTTTTCCTTGTCACTTTTCCCATTACCTGTATGTGTAGGAGATGAGTGGCATTTGGTGTAAGTGTAGCTGATTTTAAGGTAAGGAATACAGGGATAGTTAACTTGCTGATTTTCCCCCTTCCCCCCTCAAACCACTTCATATTACATGCAGTATTTGATCTTGTCATATTTGTTTCTGGGAGCAGTGTTGATGACAGCTGGAAAAAGTAGCACAAGTGAAATAATAACAGCATGAAATGGCAGGGTAACCAAAAAGCTTAATTCTGTCAGAATATAGTCGATGGGAGTGAAATGGGGAGAGAGCCAAGATAAGATAAGAATCTGTGATTGCTATAGGAAATTGCATTATATTATCAATGCTGTTTTTTACATCTGGATAATTCTGACACCTGCGAAGGTATTTATGTAGCATCTTAATACCAGCCTTTGAGTAATGTTAGTAGTGGTAAAGACAAGGGTTTCTAAAAGTTTTGCCATTTCTAGATTCTTTGTTCCACACACTTCACATGGGTAGTCAGCATGGCATCTTATGATTGTGGCTTATATTAGTTCTAGCGCTAGAAATGGAAACTGTGCAGAAGTGAATTACTGCCATTGTTTCTGACTCCAAAAGTTCATGGTTTGACCTGAAGACTTTTAATATTTTATAATGAAATATTTTATGAATATTTATTCATTAAAGGAAGAAAACATGCAACAAGCGCGTGAAGAAGAAGAAAGACGGAAAGAAGCAACTGCACACTTCCAGATCACACTGAATGAAATTCAGGCTCAACTGGAACAGCATGATATACATAATGCCAAGCTCCGTCAGGAAAATATTGAACTGGGGGAAAAGCTGAAGAAACTCATTGAACAGTATGCACTGCGAGAAGAGGTGCTTACACTTCTAATGGGATTTTATTAGTTCCTTGACTGTAAGGGTCAGATATTTATTGAAAGGGGGGCAAAGGCCCTCAGGTTTTACAGCCATTTTGTATATAATTTTTAAAATTATTCTTTTTAATTCACTGCTGAGAAAAATTTAGTAGCTGTTTGGCTCACTGTCTGCCTTTCCTGACTGGTTTTGAATATCAAAGTTCTAAAGCCTTGTAAAAAGTCATTGACAATGAAAGTAATCAAATAGAAATAAATTGTCCAGAGATTGTGGAACCTCTGTCTTTAGAGGTGTTCAGAATTCAGCTGGGCAAAGTATAAGTAACCTGATCAGGCTTTGAAGTTGACCCTAGTTTGAGTGGATTAAATGGCCTCCAAAGGTTACTTCCAACATAAATATGTATTAATAGTTGAAGTTCTTCAGAATTGTAATTTCACATTATAATGGGAGGGAATATAAAAGTTATTCTGTCTTATTTCTTCTGCTTCATTAAGGTTGGGATCCTTTTGGGAAGCTCCTTTGTGTACATAGCTGCCCTTGTTGGTATAGAATCGAAGTAAGCTATCGTGCTTTAAGAACATACTTGGCCTGGTGTCATGGAAGTGTCTCTACTTTAGGGCTAACTGAGCTGTCTTTAGTTGGCACCAGGATGTGAACTAGCTGCTCTAAGCTGCAGTGATGGAAAACAGCCAATTCTCCTTGTCCAAGAGAGAGCTGAGCTGCATGGAGTTCTACAGCTAAGATTAGTTGGCTGGTTCTTAGTTGGCACAGGAGGTTTGGAGTATAATTTCTCAACTGGTTCTGGGTTTCTTTTTTTTGTTTTGTTTTTAATCTGTATCAGTGAGAAAGCTCTCTGTAAGTTAATTCCCTACCTTTTGCAATCATGGAATATTTGTATATATCATGAGACTATATGGGGAAAAGATAGGAAGCTGCCTTGTGCTACTTTATGGGTGGAAGTAAGACTGCAAAATGCAATGACTTGTGGGATTTCATCAGCTAAATTAACTGTTGTTGCAAACTTTGCTCATTTTGAGCTTTTTAATTACGAAGACTAGAGCTTTTAGAAGTAACGCAGTAAGGATTAGAGGTAGATAAACCAACTTTAAAAGCAAGGATGTAGACTGCTTGCTACAGGATTTTTGAAATGTCAGGTGTGAAGTGACTGGCAGTATTGTACCAACTTAATGAAACGGGCACGTGGCTTCCATGAAAGACAAAAAAGGGTAATTACAGCATATGGAGATAAAGGGCAGAAAAAGGCATGTAAAGCAGTCTTTTGCCACTTTCTCTTTTGCATGAAACTTTTAAACACTGTGCATCTCTCCAAACACTACACTTGCCTTCACTGACCAGCAGACTGTCTGTATTTGACTACTATGATTTTCTGCTTTCCTTTAGCATATTGATCAAGTGTTCAAACACAAGGAACTGCAGCAGCAACTTGTGGATGCCAAACTTCAGCAAACTACCCAACTTATTAAAGAAGCAGAGGAAAAACATCAGCGAGAACGGGAATTTGTAAGTGAACTCTACATATGTTAGGAGCAATAAAACCCACCAAACCAGACTTTGCCTGATTTAAAGCAAATACAGCAAATTCAGAGGACCACCTTTTGAAAGTTAGGATGGATCTCAATAAGGAGACTGAGGTTTAAGTTTTGTATATGATGCCTACAATATTAATGTCCATGCTAACAGGCAAGTAATGTTACTGTTTGCATGTTCTCATCAAATATGCTGAATATCATTCAGATTTCTCTTAGTCTGGGAAACATGCTGTGAAACACCAAAGGTACTTTCTTGTGGTCAAGAGATGTAACCTCTGTTTTTATGCTGTAAGAAATAACAAATGCAGAATAAAACACGTTTTTCTGCAGTGTTTGCTCCCCAAACTGCGTGTAATGTTTTATTTGTGTGTTGATAATCACCAGTGTACTTGCAGTCTTCTGAGAAGTTTTCTTCTGCTGGATCTGTAACTTCTAGGCAAAAAAGCTTGTTTTTTCTGTATAATCTTGAAATGACCATCCAGTGTTGGATTCTTCTATTTTTATTAACATAATTTCTGAGTTATAAGCAGATGAAAATTTCTTCTGAGATGAACCTACAAAATGGTGTCAAGTTGAAGTAAAATTGGTTTGAACTAGTCTGCAAAGATAATATTGTGACTGAAATGAAATGAGAAATGAAAGTGGAAAATAAATTTAGGCTACAAACCAGTTATAAATTACATACAGTTTGTTAATGAACTATTCATAATTTAGCAGTTCAAACTTGCTAGAGAAATAGAAGCACTGACTCATGTTACCAGTTAGAAAAATGTCTCAATAAAAATCTGTATGCCATCACATGCTTTAAATTGTATATATGAAAATATAGTGTAGTAATAAAAAAAAGCCTGTGTGAGAAAATGTTGTTGAATAGCCCTTAGGTGTTAATGTTAATGTTTGTTCATTTTTAATCATAGATCAAGTTAAGTCATTTTTGGGAGTACTTTTTTTAATTATGTGGCTTTTTGCATTGTTCTTTAGCTGCTAAAAGAAGCTACGGAGTCCAGACACAAATGTGAACAGATGAAGCAACAGGAAGCTCAGCTGAAGCAGCAGGTACCTTTTTGTAATGGAGAGATCCTCAGTAACAGTTCCAAAAAGAAAATACCAAGAGATTCATGACTGTAGTGGACATAATGCAGCATCTGAAAAAAACTTAATATTCATCAGAGGCTTGTGAAAAGTACTTGGTATTTTTTAAATTAAGTCTTAAATTTAATTCCAGTAGGTAACTCTTCAGTAGTGAAGCATGAAATACAAATTGTAAAGAATTGATATTTTGTGCTTGCTGTTTAATGCATCTGGAGAGTACTGTTCCTAGAAGGTGCTAAACATTGAATTTCTGGAGTTAGTGCCCATTTAAATTAATAGTGCAACTATTAAAAAGACTAGAATGTAGGAAAGCTTAAGAAGAAAAGCTCAGGAAAGCTTGGCTTCTTTGAAAATGTTGTTCTCATGTGACTATAAAGAGTTGTCTGGGGATTTTTACTTAGGCAGATTTAAAATCTGTTTCTTACTGTTTCCATCACCCCCTGTTGTGGAGGATTGGGAGCAAGCAATGCCATGTTTATCCCTCTAGTTACTCAGATTTAGTAACCTGACTGTCTCAGTCCACAGACCCTGGTGTCTTCAGGTTTTTTTTTTTTGCTGTAATGTAAATGCTACAGCAAAATCCTCCCTGAGAGAGGAGAGAGGGTCTCCAGCTTTTGTACTTTGGTTCTGGATCACCTGCAGTCATTGACCACACGTGAGCTTAGCACGAGGCACAGGGAAATGGTCATTTCAGCCAGCACCAGAGCCCTGGGAAGCAGTAGCTGTTCCATTCACTGTGTGTCTGTCACTACTTCAGCTGAGATTTTGTGTGAAGTCTCTGTCCTGGTTTCAGCTGGAATGGAGTAAATTTCTCTTCTCTAGCTAGTACAGTGCTGTGTTTTGGAGTCACTATAACATTGAAAGCACACAGATGTTTTTGGCTGTTGCTAAATTGTGATTATCCTAAATCAAGGGCTCCTTTGTGTCTCGTGCTCTGCTAGTGAGGATGTACACAAGAAAACCCAAAAACCCAGAGGGAGCATAGCTGAGACAGGTGGCCCAAACTGGCCAAAGGAATATTCCAGACCGGAAACATCATGCCCAGTATATAAACGGGGGGAGTTACCTGCAAAGGGGACTGATGTGGGCTTGAGAATGGGGTCTGGCATTGGGCAGCAGGTGGTGAGCAACTGTGTTATGCATCACTTGTTTTTTTCTTTCTATTATCATTATCATCATCATCTATTATTCTTGTGTTTTACTTTGTTTCAATTATTAAACTGTTCTTACCTCAGCCTACAGTTTTGATTCTCCTCCCATCCCACCAAGGTGGGGAGTCAGGGTGAGTGAGCAGCTGTGTGGTGCTTAGTTGCCTGCTGGGCTTAAATCATGACAGTGTCTTTGAAAGGTGTTCCATGTCCTTTTTCCACATTTACTGCACCCAATTCTTTTCTAGGCTTTCCAGGAGTTAGGTTTAAAGTGAGTGTTTATGTGTGTAGTTAGATGTAGTCATGCACATTTCCACTGGACTTGAGCACAGGAATATCCAGATACTTCAGATAGGCTTTTTGCCACACTTACAATTTTATGATTTTCCACACTTTTATGATTTTTTTCCAAGTTGGTTACCCTTTATTTAAAATCATACTGCCTTTTTTTTGTTGTTTTTAATAGTTGTAATGGGTATAGTTAGTGGTTTCTTGGGACCAAGAGATTTTTTTGTCGAATAAGATGAGCTAGAAGGTTCAGTGAAAATAATGGCGAAGAGTCACGATGTACTGCTGACAAGCTAGGCTAATTCCTGTTATGAAATTCCCTTTACTAATAGAGCAAACCACAATATTTCTATGCTCTGAATTGTACTGTGACCAGTGTAAATTGAGAGAACCTACTACTCTTCACTGGGAGTAAGAAGTTACTTTTAAATGGTCATGTATTCTTAGAACATCAAATCACACATTGATTAAGAATAATTTTTTTAAACTATGTCATTAAGCATACTTTGCAGTTCTTTCTTGGTGATTTACCATGTGGTGCAGGGCAAGAAAATTTTCTGTCGTTGAATGTTAATGCTTTTCACTTTTTAAAGTGTAATGCTTTTCACTGTTACATTAATTTCTTTTCAATATTCATTTTTCATGATTTTTGCTCACTGGGCAGATTACATTGGTTGTGAATGTTTATTTTGATCTCTGGAATCAATCCTGTTTATTTTTTCCCAGCCTTGGTTATTAGCTTTGGCTAGTTAAGGTGGAAAGGTAGGTAATTCCTAAGTTTTAATTTCACTAACCAAGTGCTGAATTTCCTGTATATATGTATGTCCACAGATTATTTTTTTCCATAGGGGAAGTAAAAATGAGGTAGTGATGAACTGTGGCATCTTCCAACATTTTATTAAACATAATATTCTTTTTACTTCAGAATATATTGCTGTTCTATAAACACGAATTCTACTTCACATATAATTTGAATAGTACTTTTCAGACAAGGTCTGCATGTTCCTCAAGTGGAAATTGTAGCATAGTTAAAAACTACATAAGGAAGTTGATGTTTCACTGTTTCTAGTTTCATTTTGCCATGTACCTACATGTTTTTGTATTTGTATATCACTCTTCAGATTAATGTTTCTGCCTCTTTTCCAACAGCTTTCTCTTTACATGGATAAGTTTGAAGAATTCCAGACCACCATGGCAAAAAGTAATGAGCTCTTTACAACTTTCAGGCAAGAAATGGAGAAGGTATTTATAGGATTACCTAGTTTCATAACAAGTTATATAGAAATGCATGCTGTTAGTGGGTTGTATTTTAGATTCTATATAAGCATTTGCCTTCTGAAAATATATGGAGTGTTTTGATAATTTAATTGGGCTCATAAGATAGGATGTAAGAATTATGGAAGAGAAATTTCTTTTTTTTCTGCTTTTTTACATCCTTTCATAATACCTAAATTGTAAATTCGGTGTTTTACCAATTACTGATTCTCATTCTCCTTGTCTGTGCTTATGTTTTAAAACTTCTTTTGCTGACGCTTTTTATTACTTATACTTGAAAGTTGATAGTCTCTTTCTTTTAAGACTCAATCTTGTTTTCTTTGAATGCAGAATCTGTATTTGTGGGGTTTATTTTGTGCAGAAGCACTTTTCCAAAATAACCTGTTCAAACTGGACTTGGAAAGGAACACTAAGTCAAATTACTCACATAAAACCACCTATGTTGCAAACAAGACACAAAATTAAATCTTTTATTTATCTTTTGTAGATGACAAAGAAGATTAAGAAACTGGAAAAGGAAACCATTGTGTGGCGTACAAAATGGGAAAACAACAACAAGGCTCTTCTGCAAATGGCTGAAGAGGTAATCACCTTTTAAGCAGCAGTATGGTTCAGCAAGAGTCTGAGTCATAGAGAACTTCATACAGTTTTTCAGTTTTAGAGAATTGGAAATAATAGACTGTAGCCACTTCGTGGATTGTCTGCATTATGTTTTCTGTTATGTGAGATACGGGTCTCCTCAGGTGTGGAAAATGGAAGGCTGCTATGTAAATCTAAGCTAATGGCGAAAAAACAATTGAACCTCATCTTTGCTTACTGTTTAATTGGTGGGATAATGTGTATGAAATCATACAAGCTCCAGGAATTGACTGTATTTCAATATGCTGAGCAAAATTCAACCTGTGCTGTGATAGAAACCTGTTTGTAATACAAAGGACTGACATGAAGGAAGTAACCCCTGTGTGAGGGATCCATTGCTTTCTTGCATTGCTGCTGCTTCTGAGGTCATGAAGTGCCATCACTTACCCATGGTGTGGCAGGAGCTGTGCCGTGCAGCTGTGCCTGCACTGTCCAAGGCCTGGTGCAGGTCTGTGAGGTCTGGCCTTGGCAAACTGTGCTTGGTTGAGTAGGTTCTGCTATAGTGCTGTTTATCTTTCCCTCCCTCCTTAGAAGGAGCTTATAAGGAGAACCATGAGTATGGTACATTCTGGCCTGGATTCTGCTGAGGGGTTGTGGATTTCTTGTTTCTATACCCTTCTCCTCCTCACAGTTGCCATTATTTGGGTTGTAGTTGACTGTGTTGTGGGATTTCGTATTAGGGTCCTGGTTGATCCCCAGTTACAGTTAGCATTAAGTGGTTATGTAATTCTCATTGCTTGTTTTTAAAGGTGTCCATTGCCTCTCCAGCTCATAGTTAGGTGAAGTATTCTGAGGAAATTGGCTCTAGTTCAGCTGGAATTTGGCCTACTGGATTAATCAAGGCTTAATATTCAGGATTAAATAGTAGTGATTCTTTTCATTAATTTAGGGGGTGGAAAATGGTTGTATCACAGAGTTTTTATTTCCTTTGTCCTTCAGAAAACAGTAAGAGATAAAGAATACAAAGGCTTTCAAATAAAACTGGAGCGTTTGGAGAAGCTATGCAGGGCCCTTCAAACAGAAAGGAACGAGCTGAATGAGAAGGTGGAAGTGCTCAAGGAGCAGGTTTCTCTCAGAGAAGCAGATGTGGATCTTGCTGTGCAGGTGTTGCAGTCCTGCACGCTCAACTCCCACGAGGAGCTGGGAACTCCCATTGACACGGAACCAGGAATCCAACCTGATGCGGAATCACGTGTGGCAAATAGCTCCGAAAAGACTGTCTCAACAAGTCCTGTTCCTGGCACTGAATCTGTAGACTAAAACGAAGTGTAAACACTGTATTGAGAGATATATTTTGTGTATAACTTTCTCTGTTGGTGGTAACTATTTGGTTTTGTGGTGAAAATTTTCTTACTTTTTCTACCATATCTGTATTTTCTTAGAACTACTGGACTTATGTGGTACAGGAAGCTGCATAGCAGCTTTAAATAGCTTAAACTATAAATTTTCCACAACTGTGTTGCACATCTGCCTCATTTTTTAAAAGAAAATATTTTTCCATAAAAGGATGCATGTGCGTTTCCTCCCCACAACACAAATCACTGTCATGGAAGACTGTGTACAGATCTAATATCGTTTGGGGAAAATGGTGACAGCAGGTCACTCTTTTGTTTTAAGGAACAGCACTCTGGTTTTGTTCATTGATTTGCCACTCAGTATACTAAAGATTATCAATTTTTCCAGTAAATTTATCTACATAAGGATGTCTAATGGCCAGTAAAAAAGTCAGCTTTCCCCCATATATGTTTTCATATATATGAATGAGAAAGTAAAGGTCCAGAATATAGTAAAAGATACATTTGAAGGGTTTTGTGTACTTTGTGGTATGAAAAAACAGCTTTGAAATACATTAATTTGCAGCTGGTGAAACAGGGTGTACAGCTTTTTGCAGATGTCTCAGGGTTGTGTTGTAAAGGTTAGTTTGGACTATTTGCCCTACCTGTGAACATGTTAAATATAAATGTGTGGGAAAATGTACAGTGACACTCCCAAGTGGGATTTTGCAGCTGTGGAGCCTATTGCACAGGTGTTGGTCATATTCTTCCCTCTTAGCTGCAGTGTGTCTACCACATGGTTATCCTGACCTGAGAAATCCTCTGGATTATCTGAAGGGATGAAAAATAAGACACTTCCTGCTGGAGGTGTAGAAGACAGGAGTCTGGCATATAGACTTCCTCTAATAGCCAGGTATGCGATGTATTTAAGAGTTGGTTAAGATTATGCTGGTTATAATTGAACTGGAAGAGTCAGATACTTTTCCTGAAGTACAGTATGGAATTTCCTGCACGTTCAACCTCAAAGCTGCACCAGTTGGCAGAGTGCCTTCCCAGTTAGGTTATCTTGTAAAGATGGTACTTCACATTTTTACACTAACATACCACAAGCAAAGCCCCGTTGTTAACCTTAAACCGTATTGTATTTTCCTATAAAATTTGATATCCACATTATGACTTCTTTTCTTGAAAGAAACTAGGACCAACGTTTATCTTTTGGCAAGGCAATGTGATATGATTACAAGCTACCCCAACTTTAGTTCCCATGCATTTACTTTCTCGTTTTGGTTGCTGTCATTTTAAGAAATATGAACATGTGTAGCCTTTTCTGGTACTTAAAGTTTTTTGCACTTACTTGGGAGGGGATTTCTGAATCAAGCACATCTCAATGAGCTTCCCACCCCTATTGCCCTTGGCAGTTCAGTGGCTAAATTACTTGAATGTTCAGGCTGCACTGACCTCCTGGTCCTTTTCCTGTAGTAATGTATGTTGAAATAACATAGCTGTCACAGAGAGAAAGGTTATGTAATGCCTAATACATGTGTTTTAGCTCATACCACTAAGAGGAGCTGTGCAAAACTGACATTTCTGAAATGGAGCAAATGGGAAGCTGGCCATCTTTCTCCTAGATCTGTGTGGGTTTGGTGTTTGGGATACAAGCAGGAATGAAAAGAAGGTAGCAATGAGCAGTCGGTCAGGTTAGACTCAGAGCTTTGGAATATTGATCATGCAAACCATATGGCATAAAAATAAGTGGAATGAAATCTTCCAGACTTGCTGTTCAAATTACTTGCTTTATAGAATTAAGCTTGAAAAAACAGGTCTGTGTGAGAACTGGTTTTCAGCTAACACTAAGCATGATGTAGTTTTCCTGAGGAAAAGTGAAAAACTTGGTATCTGGTGCATCATTCCCTTGGCAAGGTAGGACATGCAGTTTTCTATTTTTACAATTATTATTTGGACATTTGTATTTTGAACAATTCTTTCTATAGTGCTTGTTCTACATGGAGGCAAGAGTGAGTTTTTGGACCCTGCTGCAAGAATATTTTAAAGGGCTTTTAGAGACAGGACAGATGTATAGAACAGCAATACAAGTATCTTTGTTACTGGCTAAAATGTAAATGAAGCAAAATGCCCCAAGTGAAAGGCTTTTAAAATGGGGATATCTTCTCTCTTTTGTACCCTCAACATACCCTTATCATAGCAACTTCTCTGGCCAAGGCAAGCTGTACTTTGCTTCCTGAAACCAGTCGGCAGAGTTTCATGCATTACTTAAAAAGTGTTGTTTTAAAAAAAACCAAATTGATGTAAGGGATAAGCTCAGCACTGTCACTGATCTGCCATACTGCAGGCTATTGCACTGCCAGGCTGCAGCCAAAGGGGCTCCAGTAGGGTTTTTAAGTAAACTTGTATTTACTGCCTTTCTCCCACTACTACAAACCATTTAACTTGGGATGTAAACTGATGTAGCCTGAGATGAGTGTGTCTGATTGTCAAAACCGGGACCTGATCGACAGTTTCACCATGATTAAGCTGCAAAAAGCTAAATTGTATGTGATTCAAGACCCAAATACGTGTATATGTACACACATAAGTTAGGGCTGTATCTCTATTGTTTTGTCCTTCCTTTCATTACACCTGGTTACGTTACAGTTCAATTCTCAGGTGTTGCAGAAAATCTACCTCTTTGGACTGTAGATGGAAATAACTGTGAAAAAAGTGATGCAGAAATCTAGTTTGTGCTAAACACACTGCTTTATTTTTACAACCCATGTCTGCTTTCATGAGGATAAGTGATAAATGAACAGGCAGTCTTTGTTTTGCTTTTCAAAAACATTTTGTAGAAATTTTTCACTAATGTGAATCTGAAATTTTATCTACTCAATTCTGTATAGATTAAGTAAATAAGTATGCTTAATATATTGGACTCTGAGTTTTCCTTTAACATCATATTCATGTCTTCTGAATTTGCTGAAACTGTATTTATTTGAAAAGTCAAGAGTGAAAATTAAACTATGTGAAATTTGAGTTGGGGCATGTTGTTGGAGTGAGCTGCCCTGTGCAGGAGCTGTTCTGGGGTCGTGGCAGTGACGTGCACATTCCTGGCGGTACCCGGTGGGAGCAGCCCGGGGCAAGGGGTGAGTGGGTGCTGCACTCTGCTCACCTCACTTGGGGTGTCTTAAGGTGAGGGTCACTTGGACCATGGAGGACAGGAGCTCTGGCTGAACCTGCCCCTGCCTGCTTTGAAATCTGCTCTTGCCTTTTCTCTCCAGAAATTTATCCATCATAGTTCAGTTGGGTGCACTGTGAAAAATAGGGGGATTTATGCTAAAAAATAAAGTTTCCTAGTAAGTTCATCAAATGTTCCCCATTCTGTCATACTAGGTGGGGTCATCTGTTCCTAATGTACACTCCCTCCCAGTTTCCTAATACTGAAAATTGTTCTGTTTGCCTTTTTTGGCATATTCTCTAATATTTGGCAACTGCCCTAAAATGGGATTTGTTTTGGAACTGGGTTGGAGTTCAGTTTTAATTTGCGTCTTGTGTTTCTAGATAGCATTTAGAACTGCTCTACGACAACATACTCTTTTGTCGTCTGTGACTCTTTGAAGGTAGTATTAATTTTTTAATTTAAAAAAAAAAAATAACTTTTTTGAAGATACCATTGTATAAAAGGTGAGCAGCAGAGGTCCTAGCCTTGAGCCTTTTTTAGAGCTGTGCCAAGAATTTTGAAATCCAAGTACACTGTCTGGTCTTAGTTGCTCTCCTTGTACTTCAAAGCATTCCCTCGTATCTGAGACTTGTCTTCTCAAAGGCACTGCCTCTGCTCCTGTGTAAACACCTCTTTCTCTCCTTTCTTCCAGTGCATGCTGATATAGAAATCAAATCTGTTATTACTTCCCTGGATCTTCCCAGTCTTCCTAAGTTCCTTACAAAAACTGGTCAGATTTGCAAGCTTTTGCTGGAGGGAAATGTGGTCGCAGTTAATAGATGGGGATTTTGGCTTTTCCCTTTTTTTGATCAAGTGCTAAGTCTCTCCTGTTCATGCACATGCACACATGTATACACACATTTGAGCTGTACTTCTCTTGTGAAGAGTAGATCTGAGGGGAGAACCTCTTTCACCAGCTGCATTCTGAGCCCTCCAGGCACATGTGTGTGATGTAGTCAGAGGTATTTGGTTTTATGCCTTTAAAAAGTTACTCCTCACAGATACTTTTTGTTCCTTTCTGGGTTTTTTTGGTAGGTTGGTTTGGTTGTTTAGTTTTTTTAATTTTATGTTTTACGTTTAAATTTTGATAATTTTACCTTTTTCTTCTTGTTTAGACATTTCTTTTTGAAGGAGTATTCTGTTTCCTTCTAACAGCCTAACTCAGCCTTATCGAGCTCCGTTAGCTTTTACAGATCTTGCTGACTCCGGCACCCATGTAGCCTGAACTTTTAAGTAATTTAAGAATACTGTTCTGCCCATGAAAACTTTATTTTAATTTCCATTAAAACTGCTTGTTATCTTTTAGTTTTGAGGTTGCACATTGTTTTGGATTTCTTGTTCAGTCAGGGATCTGGGCTGTGCCTGTCTCTTGGACTGGGACACTTGAAGCAGGCCTTTGTGTAATTCCAGACTCTGCCAAGAACACTGCTCCTACAGCTCTACTTCAAGAAAGTAACCTCTTAGAGCCTTTAGAGATTTAAGTACCCTGTTACATCTTAGGCTATATCAAGCTGAGGAAATTAATTCAAGTTACTCATTTTTAAACTTAATCTGAATACAGCCATGTGACAGATACTCCATATTGATGTAGTTTGCTATCACTTCCACCAAATTTATGTCCTGGTGTTAAGGGTCAAAATAACTAACCATCCCAGCTCTGCCAAGTCCAAGATATGATACTGATATTTAATCCACGTAATCTGTTGGAGTTGTTTGGTTGGTTTCTGGCCTTTACACCTGTATTTGTATAAAACCATTTGATCTTGGTCATGCTCCCTATTTCATAAATCCTGCTCATCAAAGCTTTTGCTGGCTTTGTGTATCTGCTGTTTCCTGCAGGGTGGTTACTCTCCTAACCCTTTTCTCCAGGGTATGGCTCTTATGCACTGTTGATGTTTTAAAAGAGAGATCCATTGCCTTTTAAAGGGAAAGAATAGTTGAACTCTCAAAACCTTCTGTTATCCGTGTTTGATCCTGCATGAACTGGGGGAAGCTTTGGGTTTAAAATTCACAGGACAGAAGCTGACGTTGAAAGAATTATGAAGACTACTACACTGAACAACCCAGTGGCTGGAAAGCAACAGGTCAAACTCGGTGTTAACTTTAATACTTGTTCCCTGTAAAGAGTTTACATAGCTTTATTCAACTGTTTCAGTGCTGAAATGAACAGGCATTGCACACACAGGGAAGATAAAAAAGTATAGTTTGGATAGTGGCAATAAAGCATGTGGCTACATAGCAAAAATTACCTGGTATCCAATCCAACAGTTAACATTCTCCAGGGTCTTACAATAAATGAAAATACAGTTCTTCATACACAGTAAAGGAAAACCCCTGAACTTGCTTTTTGCCACACTGAAGCAAAATGCAGGAACGGTACATGCCCTCTCAGATTTGTTGTTGTGTAGTTAGCAGTCTTCCAAAATATTTCAGTATCAGTTACTCTTAACCCCTTGCAGCTCCTCACAGACATTTCTCTCAAGTTTATCTTATGTGGAGTTGGTGATGCAAACCATCCTATTCTTACATAAGAGAGAGAGCAAAAATTCATGATGCACACTAGTAATGGCCCTTGGCCTTACTAGCAATAAAAAGACCCCTCTGCCACCGTGCAAGAGTGCTGCTGCTCTCCAGAAGTAGTGGTGTGGTCTGATGAGAGCCTGGCTGAAGACTTTTATCATTCAACTTCCAGAAAAACATATCTGTTGAAATACAACAGTTGGTTTAAAAAACAGGTTATAGTTTCATTGTCATTCATGTTGTATTTCAGTACAAAGAGGAAAGAATTTAGATTTCCTTGGTATAGGCTGAAAACCTTAGAGAGAAAAAATACTGGAAAATTCCATCAAATACATAGGTGTTGAGATCAAATTAGGAAGTCACCCTGAACTGGCAGTTTTTCACTTTAAATTATCTTCTGTAGTTTTTGTCGAACCCAGTCTTCTGGAAACAGCCAATACAAAAAAGGTAGGTCTCAAACCTCTGTACACAGTTCCCTTGAAAAGAAAGGCCAATGGATGGAAAGTGTAACCATGCTTTGTTTCTCCAGCACATATGAACCTGCAGGAATAACACATCGACCTACTACTCTGTAAGTACTGTGTAAGCACACCTGAAGTAACTCCTATTCAGCTCCTGCTATTCAGTAAGGCAGTAAAAAGACTTCAGTGAATACCCCCAACTGTATTTCACACACAAAGCTGGAATCACCCATTGGAATCACCAATTCTAGGGCTGAGCTGTGCTTTATGTGCTTATGCCAAGCAGTGTACTCTCCTTGAAGTGAGCACTGAAGAGGTACCAGAGCAGGGAGGGGTTATGTCACTGCTCTCTCTGCACCACGAGGAGCCACCACTATGCTCTTGGGGAAGTATTTCTGGTTTTCCTGGAAGCTGGGCCATTGACATCTTCATTTTCTACTTTTCAGGAGCTGCGTGTGTCAGGATGATTGTCTAAAAAATGTAGGGCCTGACCAAAGCCCACCTCAGAATTCAGTGTTTAATGCTTATCATGTGCTGTCACTTGCATTTGCCCAGCAGGGTGAGGGAGAGAAGAGGAAGAAAATCTGGATACAGCTGGAGGAGTTCCAGAGGTGGGTGAGGGGGGAATGAAATCTCTTGCCCCCTCCCTGACACAGGTCAAGGTCCTGCCACCATCCAAGCAATGGCCACCACCAAAGGCCCTCTTCACCTTCCTCCACCTGTTTTATTGCTGAGCATGGCCTGAAGCAAGGAATATCCCTTTGGCCAGCTGGGTCAGAGGTCCCAGCAATGTCCCCACCCCAGCTCATGCCCTTCCCCCAGCCTCCATGGTGGGCAAGCACTGCCCAGCAAGAGCCAAAGCACAGGTGCATTATCAGCACTGTTGCAGCCATAATGCAAACTACAGCCCCCAGCACCACATTACTGCTCTGATGGACACACACTCCATCCCAGCCACAGCCAGCACAGGGAGCTTCAGCTATGCAGCTTGAGCCCAGTGGTCTGCTCAGTTGGTACAGTTCCAGTGGAGAGGAGAGCAAGGCATCCCATTTTCAGTATCAGTCACCACAGTCATCTCTTTTTTTTATCAGCTTGAGCAGAAAGATCAGCAAATCCAGCCATTCACTTAATTAAAGTCTGTCTTAGTAACTAAGCTTTAATTTAAACCCCAGTTAGACACTGGCTTAGATTTGTCTGACTGACAGCTCCCAACATAATCCATTACCTGTCTGTAGATCCATAAAAAATACCGAGAAATTTTGCTTCTACACAGTCAAAATGCTCCAGCTTTTCAGTCAGTCTGGGGTTTAGAAGCAAACTGTGTGCATCTTGTATTTGTTCTGACACTAAGGGATTTTAGACAACTGCTCAAATGCCTTAATTAACAAATGCTATAGGAGGGCTCTAACCAAACACAGGTGACACCAATTCATTGAGAGGGCACTGGCACCTTGGCCCTTAAGACCAGAAAATGATAAAGGACAGTGCTTTTACCACCACCCAACCCCCCCACCCTGCAACACATACACACACACAACCCACCCAAACAAACAAACAAATAAAACCCAACCACTAATCACCCAAATACAAAGATGTTATACTTGAGCTTTACAGGAGATGTACTGGCTATCCCCATGGATTTCCTAAACCTCCTATACCCATTCCCTTTGTGAAGCAGTCAACTAATCTTCCCAGACCTTTAATTGTGGGCTGTTACAAAGTAAAAAATACATAACTTTAGCATCAGGCAGCAATTACATTATATTCAGGCAAGAAGGCATTCAGCTTTACACTAAAACTTTTTTTAATAGATTTTATTTATGCAAAGCCCATCCAAAAGTGGTGTGTAAAAGTGAAAAGCTCTCTTTACATATTAATAAAAAGGGGTGGTTTTTGTACAGTTTCTATATGTGAAGAGTGAGGATTTGACTATTTTATTTACAGGAACCCACGAAGTTTGTTTAAAAATACAGACATAGGTATTAAGTCATTCTTATTTTCTCTAAAGCTAATGGCTGTACAGTATACAACAGCTCAAAGTGCCCACATACCCAAGGGCATCCCCTGACAACTTGATGATACAAGCTTTTTGCTTATTCCAATTAGGAATATTCTTGTTCTGATACAATGCTTCTGCCCCATGGTTGTGGGTTTTTTGGTTTGGATTTTGATTTAGGTTTAGTTTTTGGGGTTTTTTTAGGGGCTTTCTTTTCTGTATACAGTAATCGAATTATATTACTATGTCATTCCCAGTAGTTCCTTGAGGAAGGAAAGTTACATTCCTTGACCCTCCAGTTCAGCTGCTGATATATCAGGTTCTTCATCATTGTAAATGTTTTCTGCCTGAAGACACAAAACATCACATTACAATTGTTTTTAAACAATTTTCTACACTTCATATAAGAAAAAACTCCTTGATAATACCAAGATGGCAGAGCCATCATCCCCTCCTTGAAGGGACTTTCTCCCTGCCCTTTCTCAAAGGGCAGCCAAATTTAAGAATGTGCACACCTTGGCTACATTTTGGCAATTGCCTTCTTGCATTGTTCTATTTCAACAGCAAAAGCAGTAGCCATTTCACCACTGGCTTTATTATGAATGTTTTATTTAGAATTATTTCAACTTCAGTCTAAACACACAAAACAAGAAGAGGTATTTAAAAAAAAGAAGCTAGACCTGTGACACACATTTAAGTCCCTTACAGTTTTTTAACTTCATTTATCGCCAAATTATTTTATTCCACGTTTATAACACAGCTGATCAATTTCCTGTAATGTAAAGTAACATGAACTAACTGGGAAGTTAAAAGGCCTCTTGCTTTACAGCCAACATATGGGATGGAGGGGGGAGGAGTAAGTCTTGGCCAATATTGGATATAAGTTTGCAACTGCTTTATTAAGAATGAATTTTAATATGAACTAGTATCTAAGACTTGGAATCAAGAATTATCTAGCAGTTGCTTTTATTCAAGTCTTACACTGTTTGATTAGAGCAAGAAGTATATGGCACAGACAATTTTCAGTCCTTGAAGGCACAAGCTGCCCTAAGAAGAACAAGCCTTTTCAGTTTCATTTATACAACAAGCTTCAGAGCAACTCAAGAGCTGTTGTGACACTCACCATTTGCCATATCTGCATTATGTTGTCCTCTGATACAGAACAGATTACCCAAGGCTTATTAGGATTCCAACTGAAGTCTGAAATTTTGGCAGTGTGTCCTCCATGAATAAACTGTTAAAAAAAAATCCCCACAAGCTTCAGTAAGCCATTTCAACTCCAGAGAAATCTGTTAAAACCCGGGATTCTAAAATTAAATTCTTCATGCTAACCACTACACAAAGAAACACTTGCTACTAGAGATTCACAACAGACATAAGGAAGGTATGTGTCCAACTGCTTCCCATTCACTGCTTATGGACAAAGATGCAGTTGCTGAGACAACATTTGAGACAACAGTTCCTATTATTATAGCAACAACTGACATCCTCAAAATGGTCTCTCTTCACACAGGGTTGGACTGTGAAATCCAGCCATATTTCATTCTGATTATCTCTAAAAGCACTTACAAAGTCACACAGGAAATGGGGAAACCTTCAGAACTGAACAGAGGAAGCCTACAGAAAGTTAGAGCAAGGGAATGGAAACCAGGGTGGTGAAAAGATTTATGAACGGCTGCAGTTTTAGCAGCACAGTGACAAGACATCTCACTGCCACACAGCATTGTCAGCATACTAAAACCTGAACAAAAGGGTACCAGTAGCTCAGGAGGCCCATCTTCTGCATCCTCTGCAGACTGCTCTTCTCCAATTTTACTGTAAGAAAGTAGTTTATACTTTTTATTACAATGACAATTGCATTCTATAGCAGCTTAACTGAACAGTTCCTGGCCCTTGTTTCCCATATTTGCAATTGTTTTTTCTCACTGTGAAATAACAATAAGCATAAGGTATAAACCATCAACTGTCTGGCACTGTCATTACTGAAATGGAATCTTAGTGTGTGATACACATGGAGGCAAAAATCACTTATTAGTGTGATGCCTAAAGATTTTAGCCTTTTTCATATTTGTAGATTTTTAGGTTTTTAATATAATATTGTAAAATTTCTAGTGCTTTTCCTGCCCTCTCTCACACTTTAAAATAACAAGCTAACCCTAACATATTCTTTAAATTCTGTTTAGTTTTATTCTTAAGAAGAGAATTTCTGAGAAGGACATCTTGTTTTCCACCAGAACTTAGGAGACATAACAAGAAACAGGGCAAAGAAACCCCTGGACCAACTCCAAAGAGGCAGACTCAAGGGTGGGTTACTGGGGCAACTGGTCTCCTACTGGATGTACCTGCTAGATACACTAATTAATTAACCTTTTAAAAATCATAGAAATCCTTTATCATGCCTGCACATAGCCATATTTGTGCACCTGAAAGCTTTCATTAAAGAATTACTTTTTATCTTACCACTTTAACACCATTGCAAGTTTTGTGTTTTGAATCTAGGCAACAAGTGGACAACAGAAAACAATTCTATTAAATGCAAGAAATCCTGATGGAGAAGTAACATTAGATGTACTGTGCTGTTTCTATTTATACACAAAAGACCAGGTCTGAGGTAAGCAAGGAAGGCTAGAGAACAGCACAAATCAAATCTGCCAAATAATGTAGGCCAGGAGCCTCTTCTTTTAACCATCTGTTCAAAAATACTACCAGAAAAAAAATTGCTCTTCACCTTAGATCCCATACATTAAGCCGACGATCAGTACCACTTGAAGCAAGAATGGTTTCATTATGAGGAGACCAGTGAACCTAATCAAAGAAAACAACTTCAGTGGAACAGTTACTGATTTCTAAAGCATTTCTAAAGCATCCTGAATAACCAGCACCATGGTCACTAGTTTTTAACTATACCCTGTAAATCAGTCTCTTTCAGCACAGAGGATATCCAGTAGCTCAGACTGCTTTAAAGTTAGACTTCTCAAACTGAACAGACAACGCTATTTCACTGTCACAGATTTACCATATTTTACGAAATTTCTGTTACTTGCACCTAATTAAATAGGCAGAGTTCCCAAAATTAGGTTTGAACCCAAATTCTCTCTACAGCACATCATTTTAGAGAAATGTTCTACCTGTAACTAAAGGTACTTGTGAACACCCAGGATCATTTTAGAAGTAAGTTGTTGATCACTTGTTTCAAAGTCAAGTAGGGAAAGGCAGAAATAAACTTCATGGTACTGTCTGTAATTCTCAAACACAGCTTAGTGAATTTTGGTTCAACAGATTTATTTGTGTTGGAAGAACACAAATCTACATGCTCTTGTCCAAGTCAGTGCTCTTCTTGGTTTTTTTTCTACAAGGTGAGTAGTTTACCTACCTGAAAAATCTCATCCTTATGAGACTCAAAAGAATGGAGTTTCAGCTTTAAGTTTCGAAGATCCCACAGAGCCACTGTCTGGGAGACACAAATAACAAGAAATTGGTTTTACCACAATGGCTTTCATCTGCACTACTTAGGAATGTAAAGTATACACAAGTAAAAACCTTGTCAGCAGAGCCAGTTGCCAGAATGAACTCGCTGTAAGGATTGAAGGACAGACAGTTGACCTCAGCTGTATGAGCATCTACTGAGTGACTTGGCTTGGACGTGGCATTAGATCTTGTGTCCCAGCTGTGGCAATGAGGGGTTTGGGGAAGGGTTGGGGGCAGGGAGGAAAGAGAGAGAGCAAACAAACTTAAGTTTTTACATAATGTTCTTCTTCACTACACCTTAATCTAAGAGACTACATTACTAAACCCAACTCGGAAACTACAGTTTTCATTCCAAAACCTTCAGTATTTTGCATGTTGTACATGAGCAGCGTGCACCAGGAAGCTGACATACATATTAGTTACATCTTCTTTTAAAGTGATGCGAACACACTAAATGGCATGTAGATTTCAGCGATTCTACACCATCACTGCAGCTGATTGCCATAAAGAGCTAGACAAAATCATTCCAAAATTCAGACTTTTTTTTTTAAATCCAAGTGCTGTGGACTAGGTCCACTGGCGGCCCACAGCAGGCACTATCCAGAAACCTCCTAACTTACATCATAAGCTTCTGATCATCTGCCACAGATCCAAACAGAGACTCGTGGAGCAGGTGCCATGCCACATCTTCCACTACTGCGGAGTGCCCAGTAAAGGTGGCTTTCGCATCAACAGTCTTGCCTTCTTTGGGTCCAGCACTTATATCCCATAAACACACAGTCTGTAAATAAGACACATTTTACTGAAATGCAGACTCTGATTGTATCATCTTTCAAATAAATAATCAATCACACTGTACATATAAACAGAGACAACACTCCTGAAGCAGTTCTTTGGTTTTGAACACTTAGTATGCCATAAATAAGAAAAGAACTAAGTTATTCATCAGTTTTCTGCAGGTTTGAGGCCCAAAGATTACTTAGAAGGTCACAAAAGCAATTTACACATTTAAAGTCCGCAAAGAAATTTGTAAGCTATTAGTTCAATTAATCTTTGAGAGTCTTACTAATTTATGGTCTTAATCCAAGCCAGTTTAAAGGGTTTCTTCCAGCAGATAACTATAAAAACATCCTGTTCTTACATCTAGAAACTTAAAAAGAGCTCATTGTTGATTACAGCCTAAAGCCAACTGACAGCCTTTAGAAATGTAATTACAATATGTGAGAGCTTCCTCACATAATAATACACAGCTGTATTAGGACAGATTTTCTCCAATTTTCTACTACAGCATGAATTAGGAGGAGTTGGGTTTTTTTTAAATAGAGGAAACAATGTGGTTTTTACATGATCATCTGATGCACTGAGAAGATGTCCACTCAAATTTGAGTTCCATGATAAGCCATAGCCTTCCTTCTGATGTCCTCTTAATCTAAGGTCAGGATTACACTCTCCACTTGGGTCTGAAAGTCAGAAAATTCCTTCCATTTAGCATCACTTTGCACAGCAATCCACAGGAGCATCATTTTCACCCAAGAACTTTGTTTCTGTTGCAATGACTATATTTTATACATGAACCTCCTCAGACAGTGCCGCTTTTACCAAGATTCTCTTATGAAAGTGAGCATAACCAGGCAGTTAGTCACTGAAGATATGGGCCTTCTTTTTTGGATTCCAGAGCACAGCAACTCTCTCTCAATCACAGTTAAACACAAGTTTATCCCTCGATGACAAGAGGCATTTTGCTCAGCTCCCAGGAGTCTGACCCACCTGGTTTTGAAGGATGCTTAGAGTAGTCAAACACCAGCACATCAGCAGAGGGTGTTTTTGTCGCAATGATGCAGGGATTCTGCGGCATGTATCGGGCACGGTTCACTTCACCCTCATGGTTAATTTTAATCTCCATCTCAATTTTGCCAGTCACAGATCCAAAGCCACCAAATTCTACAGTTGTCAGAAAAATGTCAGTTTAACACATCAATTATTTTAGATTGCTGAAACAGCATTTCACAGCATCTCCTCTACTCCAAGAAACAGTGGTAGCATCTTGTTATAAGCAAAGACTAGGAAAGACTCACACCATGTAACACAGTAGCATTAACACTTTTGATATCCAGAATCCTCTTTCAGAGCTTTAGTCCCTATTTGAGGTAGATGCATCCCAGTTTTCACAACGACTGAGAGAGCTGGTAGAAATTCTAGTAGGGATTTTAGGGATGTTACCTAAGCTCTTCCGAAACAAATGTTTCCTCTTTTTAGTCCTCTAGATTTAGTGAGGACTGGTAACTATACGTCCACTTTCGTATTTAACAGTAAGTTAGAAAAGCATTATCAGAACAACTGAAAGCATTAATGATACTGCTCACACAGAACTTAAGAATGCTCCATACCCACCTCCTTTCTCACTGTCATACTGCAAAGCATCAAACTGATCATCATTGGGAATCTGGACTCTGGCAACAACCAGGTGGTTCTGTTCATCGGATGTGTGTGTTCCCAAAACCAGCCAGTGCAGAGCATAATCCTTTCCTTCTGGCCTGTTGAGAATAATAAATGTTGGAATAGAATTATGTGCTCAGTTCCAGAAGTTTCATAGCTTGCATCAAGAACCCCCAAGATCCAAACCTCTTCAGGGAGCTAGAAAAGAGACACTCCATAAGAGACCCTTTGCTGCAAAGACTTGCAATAAAGCAAACTGGACTCTGCCACGAGCAAGACAAAGATAAAACCAGCAAGGCTGGAGCAATAATACAAGCCAGTAAACATTGCCACTGTGCCTTGAGAGGGACAGTTACAGTTTGCACAGCAGTTGAAGGTGACACCAATAGCTACTTCTGTCTAATTGCCCTAGAGTCTCCCAGTATTGATTTAGGAAACAATCAATACTCCTTTCCATAAAACATAAATCCAGAGGGGACAAGCGGCAACCTATTTTAGTTACTTCTCTTAGAAGCTTTTACCAGTAACCTTATTTTAACTAGAATCAAATTTCCCTTCTGGTGGTTAAATGCAAGACTTAGTTAAAAGTGAACAGCTGGATGGACGGTGCCATTTATCTCTGAAAGGACAAATTTGAGCAGTCAAAACCTAGCAACCTCTGCATTCTTGAAAGCAACAAACTAATTACATTGCCTGAATTCAAGCAATCAGGAATCATTTGGGTCATCATAAACCACAGGTATTACTACCCCACTTCCAGAGTGTAAGGGGAAAAAAATACAAAACCAAACAAGAAACACACAATGCATATGCACTTACTTGCATCAGGAACAGGTGTCCCATCATGTCAGGTGCCATACAAAGAGGCAGTCCTTGCCTTAAATGGCTTACATATTTTGACACTGGATAATTGGAAATACCAGGTTTTAAACTGAATATTAAGTCAATCTGCAAAATATGAGGCAAGCAGAAGTGTTCCTCATAAGGGCTCCACACCCTCAAATCCCACTTCATTTTCTCCATGCCATGACTAGTTAGCGCACATCTCTCAACATCATCCCCAAACATTCTGGTACACCAAATGAAGTGATCACCTAACCAACACCTAAAACATCCCATATGTAAAGTGGAACTTTAAGGAAGAAAGAGACCATCCTCTGATAATTGCATGAAGCTTACATATCTTTTAAAACCTACCTACATCCACTTATACCAGTCCTTGTCCACCACCTCAGCAGAGCCCTGAGTTGTTACTGCAACAATTTAAGTTCCGTAGTAGTTAGCACATGAACAGATTCTATCTCCACCTTCGTGATTCTTTAAGCTATTAAAGTGAGCCCACTTTTTTTTCAGGGGGATGTGGAAGAATGGGAAACTTAAATATGCAAAGTCAATAAAGAACCAGGGACAAAACCAGGATGTGAAGAACCAGTTTCAGAATATTCTCTTAAACAAGTTCAGACTTAAAAAATATCATGCTTCTACTATACTATAGATACTATAGCTTGGACAGAAGAGTATACATAGTGCACATGAGGAAAAATAGTCTTTATGAATAAGCTAATTTAGCAGATAGATTTCTCTGATCAGAATTAATGAGCACTAGACTTCTTATTTAGAAATAAATTGAAAAAGATTTCTGTGCTCACAGCTCACAACACCTTCTGCTAGGCTAAGCTAGAACGCCATGAAATATCAGCTTGAGACCTTTTTCCTCGATGCTTCTGCACACCCGAAGGGTTTATAAAGCTGTACGCAAAATAAAGTGCTGCAACCTCACGAAGAGAAGTCCAACCCAAATTATTCTCGTCTTGCATGGTTTTTACCCTCAAGTTACTCAGCACACACGGTTAAGAGAAAAGGAGCCCTGCACCTCCCCGGCTTCTGTTCCCTGTGTCCCTCACCTGGTCACATCGGGCAGCCACTGCACCGTGAGGCTGGGCCACTCCAGGGCGTGTGTCATCACCAGGTCGTACAAGAAGGGGGTGTTCTTCTTCCAGATCTTGTACTCCTCACTGATGGCGCGCTCCTCCACCGTGTCCTCCAGCACTGCGGGAAGGGATGAACCGAGGGAGGAGTGGGGTCAAGGGGGAGCAGCCCCGGCCAGAGCTCTGCCGGGGCGGGGACGGGGCAGGAGCGGGGGTCCCGCAGGGCCCTCGGGGGCAGCCGGCGGGATCAGAACTGCAGCCGCTCCCCCGCAGCTCCCACCTCCCGCGGGAGCTCCCCGGGGAGGAATCGCGGAGCGCTCAGCTCCGCTCCGCCATCCCCGGGCACACGCACCCTCCCAGCCCGCCGCCCGACCGGGGACACGGAGCGCGGCTCCTACCGTCCTTGCTCGCCATGTCGGGTGAGACGCGGCGCCGGCAGAGAGCTGAGGAGACAGGAGGGAAAGGAGGGGGCGGCAGGAAGGAAAGGAGGGGGCGGGAAAGGGAGGGAGGGAGCGCGCACAGGAGCCCCGAGAAAGGCGGGCAGGAGCCTCCGATGCCGCAGGGCGACCCAGGCTTTAAGAACCACCGGCCCCTAAAGGACTGCTTGACTGGGGCGGGGCCGCACGGCCGAGGAGGGGCCGGGAGAAGGCGAGGAGGGGCCGAGAGAAGATGAGGAGGGGCCGGGAACAGGCGAGGAGGGGCCGGGAAAGGCGAGGAGGGGCCGGGAAAGGCGAGGAGGGGCCGAGGGAAGGCTGAGGCGGTGCCGGGGAAGGCTGAGGCGGCTGGGCCGCGCTGTGGCCGCGAGGTGGGGCTCTAGGTAAAGCAGCGCCACCGAGGATACCGCTAATAAGTATTTCTTACCGAATCATATTAAAAAAACTGGATATTAATCCCACTTCGCAACTAAAAATGATAGAATCATCGAATGTTAGAGTGTTTTGAGTTGGAAGGGACCTTAAAGATCAGCTCATTCCAACTCCCCTGTTGTGGGAAAGGACGCCTTCCACTAGACCAGGTAAGTAAATCTCTAAGTAAAAATGGTTACAGTGGCCACAGCTGAATAGTTACTGTTTTATCAGCAATGGTGCTGAATATTGCTTAATTTTCTAGAAGAAATGTATGTTTTAACTATTTTTTAGTTGCAGTTATGGCATGGAAGGCACTGAACTGCATTACTGAACCATCAGACACACAGGATCAGTCAGCTTTACCAGAGTTTTAAATTCTATTGCTCTCTAATGGGGTCAGTGATGGTGTCTCATACTCTGACAAGTGGCATGGCTTTGTTTGAGCAGCCACATACAAATCAAACATACGGCCCTAACACTATCCAAATCAAACACACAGCCTTAAGCACTGTGCCTGCCCAGCCTTACTGATCTCTCCTTTCAGCTATCAGTAGACAAAAGATTGTTCAAGGCCAGCTGGATGGAGCTTTGAGCATCCTGGTCTAGTGGAAGGTGTCCCTGCCCATGGCAGAGGTGTTGTAACTACATGAGTTTTAAGGTCCCTTCCAACACAAACCATTCTATGATTCTATGATTTTATTTAACAGCTTTCAATTCAGCTTAAATGAACAGTGCTTGCCTTTACCAGGGTAGATCTTTCTGGCAGCTAATAACACTTTCCAGAATAATAATGGAAATAGTTAAGAATCAGGTTAGATTCTCCCAAATGCCTCTAAAGATTCAGAAGAACTTTCTGTGTCCAAATAGCATGTGTTTTCTTTCCATGTTGCACCTTACAGTCTTAAGATGAATTCTTCCTTCAGTGTTAAACTCACAGAGATGATTCCTGTATCACTAAGACTCATATGCCTGGAGTCCCAGAAGGGAAGGAAATCAACTCTGAAGTGGAGTTCACTGTGCTCAGCTAGAGATGGTGGTAGGAGAGAGAAGGAAACAGCCAAATAATAGCTGGCATTTAATTTTAATTTCCCTTCTGTGAGGACACTCTTCATGGACTGAGCCTTCTAGGGTCTGGACACCAGTTTCTCAAACAAGGAATCCACTTTGGATTATTACTGAAAATATTTATGTCTAGCAAAGGCAGGAGACTCCAAGGCTGGTAACAGTAGCCAAGGGCTGTAGCATGGGAATCAGGGAATAAGATTGAGGAAAGAAGCCAGTTCCTCCAACTGGAAGCTTTCCCTGGTAAACCATTGCTTTTCTGACCACAGTGTTAAAAAACAGAAATCTTTCTGTGAAGTTAAATAACTATATATTTATCTTCTCTTTAACCTGCACAAATTGGAATTAAACCTATGCATGGCTTGCTTATTCAAAATGAGGAGCCCGTTAAATTGCATTGAAGCTCTACAGTAGTCAGATCCATAGGAGTTAACACAGGCACAGGGTCTTGTCCTACCAGATGTGGTACCAGCTTCCCTTTGCACCGCTTTCTCGATGCTTTGGTGTTTGCTGCCAAGTATGTGTCTACTCCAACAAAGTGCTGAGGCCTTCCTAAAACATTTCCAGAGTGAAGACTGAACCGTTCAGAGCCTGTGTGTTGTTACAGAGCGTTGATCACTTAAACTTCAGATAATGGATAAAGGAAATCTCTGTCAGGCTTCCTGGCTTTAAGTGACCTCTGTTAGCCCTCACTGAAGGGTGATTATGTGGCCCCTTGAAAGAAGCATATATGAGAATTTGGGTGGGATGCTCTTTGTGATTTTGCTGTAAACAGCAGTATTTGTGGCCACAGCTTACCTGGAATATGATAGGGAAAATGTGAATTAGTTTTGAAAAATGATGGACAAAATTGTTCTTCAATGATGTCATATAGGGCTTGGCTGAACTATAAATGAAGAATTGCTCCCCAACTCTCCACAAATTTTTGCTGACTCTGTTTAGGATCTGGAAATCAAGTTGGATTGTAATGGCTTCCAGAACTAGTACTAACTAGCTTTGGTGAACAAAACCTGTCACATCTTGATGTTAAAATAGTTGGTAAGTGACCAGCGCAGTTCCCTTCTCCTTTTTAACAATTACACTTGCACACAACCACATTTTCTTTAAATCTGTGCACCAAAAATCCTGTTATTAAGTGCTCTTCTCCCATTGAGATTATAATGGAAGAGACAATTTATAACACTACATCTATCAAAGACAGCACATCATCCACTCTTATGTTGGTTATTTGCAATTCATTGGCATGGTCATATCTGTGACCACACATCTAAAACATATCCTTTGATTCCCACACTTTGTAAGGAAAGCAATTACCCAAGGCTGTTGTTCATCATTTGCAGTATGTGTAAAATGTACCATAAATTAGTTCTGAAGTGAGTGACTTGAATCATAAGCTTTATTTTTATTAAGCTATACTTCTTTCAAACCTAAGCATGAAATACTGCATCTTCATTTCAGTAAAAATCCACCATCTCCTGCATCCTCAATTGTATGTGCTGCATCGTGCTTCTATTTGCCAGATATATTTATGAAGAATTATATGCACTTGTTAATTTTAGCTTGGAGACATGTATGCTGATTAATTATGCTGCAAAGAATTAGCTGGCTTGCTGTTGCTTCTGTCTATTATACCTTATGCAAAGCTGATGGATGTTCTTAGCATAACTCAGCAAATACATGTAGGTATTACTGTGAATGACCATCTCAGTCAGAGAATTGTGTGAAGTAAAACAAGTTTGCACAAAAACTCAAAATTGCCCATTGGAAAAGTAAAATAGCAGCCTCAACAGTCATGATTCTTTAATATATTTACTGTCATTGCATAGTCTCAGTAGCCTGTTTGGAATAAAGCATCATTTTCTTCAAACATGTAGATAAGAAAAGCACAGCTCATTTTAATTGATGCAAACATTCACTTGAATTTCTTGAAATGTGACTGTGTTTATTTTCACCACTGCTCATCCAGTATTTCTTTTTATTTACCCAGCAATTATCATCTCCCCAGTAGCAATCACACCTAACCAATACTCTACTGTCAAAAAAATCTTGAGCTGCAGCCGTGTCTTGGACATGTTCTCTGTGATATGCAGGTTGGGATTTGTCTAATGACAGCAAGTCTCCAATAGTTCGCTTCTAAATAGCCATGGCTGTGTTTTACCCTGATGTGCAACATCTGTGTGCTGCATAGCCATGTGCAAATGGGAGCTTTTATTTTGCATTGAATAAAGTGCATTTATGGGAATGTCAGTACTTAGGGGAAAGCATGACTCACTGGGATTACATCCAGCGTTGTAGACAAATACTCCTCTCACACCTTATAGGTGGCATTGTTCTCACTACTGGGATGCCATAGTGGGAACTCATGAGCTGCAGGGTTTGGATAACAAGCATTATTTGTCACACTTTCAGCTAACTGCTGTAGATTGGTTGTCTTGTATATTCCTTCAGCATTCAAGAATATACAGTGTTTTACCTTTGAAGTAGAATACATTTATGCTGTAAGGTACAAACCAAGCTTGTTCTCATATAACAAGTTCCTCCTTCACCTCCCAAACTAACAGAAACACTGCACTGAGCTAAGACTAACTCAACCTGGCTGAACAGTTTTTTTGTTGCTTGCATGGACATGGAAATATTCCCTCAACAACTGGTCTTGCTGGCCTATTTCTGTGCTCTGCGATATTTGTTTAGTTTTTGATTTTTAAAAAATTCCATGTAGAATAGCAGGTAAATTATTTGAGAAATAGATGTCAACGTTTACATGACTGGCTTGGTACACTTCTATTAATTTTGCACAGAGTACTGGAACTGGTTGAATTACAGAAGAGCAGAGGAATATGTGAATAGTTTTTAACAGGTCATCTTATGAAACAGTGCTGCAATATGTGCGGTTTTGTGTGCTATGTATTTCCAATATGTGTTTTCATTGTATAGTCTGCTGGAGCTCTGCAGCCTCTGGCCTGGACAGGTTATTGCCCATATGTGGAGTTGCAGACCTGTAGGGATATTAAAAGAAATGGCAGAGAATATTTTGCTTGGCAGAAAATACTTTGGCTTTTTGGTAGATGCAGCAGATATGCAAATTTGTACAACAAACAATACATTTTCCTAGAAGTACAAATGCTTAAATTAATGCCAACAGGGAGATTTTCAATAAAATGGGAGGAGAATTCTGACTTCTGAAGCTTCCAGCACTTGGCTTAATGGAGTTCCTTGTTGCTTGTTGCCTTGACCTCCCTCTTTGTCATCTTGGAGGAACTTGGGGGAGCAGGAATTGGGTAGTTCCAAGCCTGTGTCCGGGTCACAGGAATCAGAGGAGACTGTAATCCAGACACTGCTGTTTTCAGTTATATGGAAATGAGTCAAGGCAAACTGCTGCTCTCAATGATGTGCCGAAGCACAGGAAAGTCTCAGCCTTTCATGCCAAAGAAGGTGAAAGGGAGTTGTTTATTATAATCCATTTCCTCTTCGACTTCCACTCTAGGGCTTAAAAGCCTCTGCAAGTATTCAGTGAAGGAAAGCAATCTCCGCTCTTGCCTTCTAATCTTTGGGAATGTCTCCCCCCACCTGAGCTGCCTGGGTTTCTTTTTCAGAGACTTCTCTGAGGTCACCATATGGTTTCTTTCTGTGTTCTTCACTCTTACTCTTTTGAGATTTGAGGCAATTAATAGTGGCATTATCTTCAAGGTTCTGGATATCTCAGAGGTGAATCCATTGAGACAGGAACCATGCCAAGCTGTTTCAGCTCACTGATCCTGTTTCTGTGGTAATGAAGATTTTTGTTTATGCTGTTTGATTTACTCAGTCACTATGGCAAAGCACACTCACGTGCAGTCTTTGGAAGCTCTAGAGGTCTTAATTTTTATATTCTGTCTCCTTTCCAAGGGTTTTAAATACCAAGAACCACAGTCCTGCACAGAGTGTGCATCAATGGACGGGTGTTACGTCAGATATCTGTGCAGCTTTTTACTTTGAGAGGCAGAGGCTGGGTCCAGAGGAACTATGGATTCACAGTGTCTTATGGGCATCATGTAAGGGAAGAAGGAACAGGCAGACAGATCTGCTGAGACCAGGTGGGTGCATGTTTACATTTCTGCTGTCAGTTCTAAAATTGGTGAGTACCCAAGCAAATAAACTTTGCTGCTGTTTATGGTAGTTACTCCCAGTGGTGACTCAGCTAAAGTGGTATAGCCACATGTTCAGAAATGGGAGAAAAAGGGATAGTGGCACTGCCCTATCATGTCAGTACTTAACACATTCTTATATTCCCTGTGGACCAGTTCTACACTGCCAATGCCATTTTGCTATACATTTCTGGGTATGTTTTTATGAACAGTTTCCACCAGTCTAAGACTGTAATGTTAGCTGGTCTCCCCTCTTGCTCCCCACTCTTCTGCTCTACCCAGTGCTAACATTCACAAGGTCAGTGGGGAGCTGAATCAGGTCCCCAGAGTAGCTGACCTTTTTTTTTAAGAGAGTTGGTTTTCAGCCAGATGATCAGGCTGAGCACACTCATTGCATGTCTTCCTGGTTTTAAACCTGGCACCAAGTGGAGGACATGGGCAAGAGCAGGCATGGTTCATTCAGGTTCTGGTTTCAGATTAGTTTGCACCAGTTATGAGACTGCACCATGGGCCATGCAAGTCAATAGTAGTAGCACTTTACTGCTGGTTCACTGCCAAGTCTGGAGTGTTCAGTTCTGTGAACAACCATCTAGGGGTATTGTGTCTCTGCCACTTGTCTGTCTTCTGCAGATGAAGAACCTGAGAAAGAAGGTGAAAACTCCATATGTTTTCATTTGCTGACACAGGTGGCAAGCTTTAAAATTCCAACTTAGTTACTGGTATAAGCAGGATATATAATTAGGACTTCAGTGGGAGACAACTGAGCTAAATACGAGTACAGGAACTCACATTGTCATGGCACACCATTGAGACCTTATTTGACATGGATTTAAAATATTCTTCAAAGAGGTTTTTTAAAGGAAGAGGGTTTTAACAAAATTGCTGGTTTGCTGAGAGGCAGCACAACTGGATCAAATTAAATAAAACCTGAATTTTAAAAGCATCTTGTGATTTGAGATGCTGCAGAGAGCCTTTTTAAAAGGTATCTGAGACTAAGCATCCATCAACTGAGGAAATCCCTAGCACTAGGGGCTTTAGAAAAATCTAAGCTTTCATATTTGAACTCTTTCTCCATACAGCTGGAAATCTAATGTAAACAGGGCCTAAGCAACTTGGCCAAAGTAATTTAGGGAATCAGAACTGCTGACTGCCAATACTAGCTCAGGTTTCTAGCCCCATGCCCAGAATGCTAACATTTGGCTTTATTGTTTTGCGTTTTTCCATGATTCTGTGCTGTGAGGTGCAGAGGGGGAACAGTAGAGCAGTGATAACTGTTAACACTCCCTGTTTCTTAGGAAGGACGTGTTTTTTGCTGAAGCGCAGGGAGACAAGTAACTACATGATAACATATTTCTATGTGAAAAGTCATTTTTGGCTCTTTCATGCTTTAAAAACCGTTGCACATGGGAGGTTAAGGAGGGCGTGAATAATCTCATTTTTTGTTTGGAGGAGTGACGCAGATGCAGTAGGTTGCATGTCAGAATGTCTCTGTTTTTTGTTATGTGTTACTGTAACATCTTCATGCCACAGGCACAGGGCAGCACCTCATTCTGTCAGCGCTCTGCAGACACCAAAGGGAGATGCCAGTTATTGACCTGAAGATCTGTCTTTCTCTTGGATTCTGAGACTAAGACAGTTGGATACAGGAAGACGGGGCTGTGCAAGGTGGCAATTACTGGTGAGCAAAATAAGCAGTTCTCATGTTTGCAACCTCCCTGGCAGCAAAGAAAATACAGAAAGAGAATTGAAATTTGAATTTGAAAGAGACACAATGTGGCTTTGTGAGTACTTATGGGAGAGTTGTGACTGGGTGAAACAAGCAAGTAGGAAAAACGGGATGGATAAATTTTCAGATAAGACAGAGTTGTTGTTTTTTTTTTAATTGGTTGCCCCCAAAGGAGTTGTTTCAGAACCCTGACTACAAGTCTTCTAGGGTTAACATTAATATTTTAGTTTGGACCAGGAGTGAACTTTGAAGCAAACCTTGTGATTGTCCCCACTTAGTGCACTTTGGTTTACACTGCAGACTGGTCACAGAGCACTGGTCACTGGATCCTTCTTGAGAGGAACTAAGTCAGAAATGTGTTCCACCTGCCAATGAGAGGGTCAGATGTACAGAACCAGACCAAAGAGAATCTAAAATAATTAACACCCCCACCAAACATATTTAGCATGGAGTCAAGGTCCTCAAAAACAACTGTTTTACTCTACAGGTTCACTTCTATTCCATGGTACTATTTGCTAGTGTTAGATGTAAAGCACCTTGTTTCTTTGATATTTTTTGTTGAAAGTAGTACAGCTTTTTCATAGACTTTCAAGTGCTCTTAGCTTGTATTTCTTGAACGTGTTGATATCTGATCATCTGTAATGCTTCAGTGGCATTTGCTTAGGTAGCATTATATGCTCTGCTTAGTATTTGCTGTGAAGTTGCACCTCTTTCAGAACAAAGTTTCTGGATTCACGCTAAGCATCTTGTAAGCTACAATGATGTACTGAAGGTAAATCTCAAATGCCTATTCAGCATTTTGGCAGTGGCACATATGGAAACACATAAGATAGTGAAGGTCAGAAATTCTGTCTCAGGGGATTTTGACTTGAAATGTGAGAGTTTTAAAAAACATGTTACAGGTTTTAACAGAACATTTGGAAACACTTTTCCCTCTTTCCCATGTGTGGCCGTGGAGTCATTCATCAGTCTCTTCTCTCCACTTACTTGGCTCAGCAGTAGAAATATCTAGGGGCAGTATACTGTTGATCTTGTATGTGTTTTATTAAGGCCTAGCACGCTTTCAGATCCCACAGAACAGTTCAGAACTGGTAACATGTGGAACACAAAGAGTTGAGGTGGTGGGCTGAAATGTGGAAACATTCCCCAGTCTCCATACACTTAGACAAAGGGGAGAGAAGAATCTACCACAGGTTGTTACGGGGTAATGTAGCACATTCTCACAATCAACCACAGGGAAAAGGAGGGCCCCAGCGAGGTGAAACCTGGTTCTTCCCTCAGACTTTTCCTTGGTCTGGTACAGCTACCCACAGCCTCTCCTGTTGTGAGGCATTTGTGTCTCTTAAGGCTTAAGTAGGAGATGGTGGTCAGAGAGAGTGGTCTCAGATGAATCCCAGTTTCGTTGGGACTGAACTGCTACAAAATTAAGGGCAATAAATTTTCCCCCTCTTTCACCACAAATTCCAGGTTCATTTATTCAACAAAGCTTTTGCAATACAATACAAATTAGTAGCAACATGGGCATTTAGTAGCAAGAGGAATAAAAAGTAATGTCAAAATTGAAAGCACAGAACCCTCCTCCTAAGAAGGGATAAAAGAATACTAAACCCCTTATTACAAGAGTCAGGTCACACTTTTAGTTCATTCTTAAGAGTCAAAAGTGTGCCAGGAAGACAACAAAGCTATTTTAATATAACAGAATCCTCAAAATACATGATAGTTAAGTAGTATATTTCTAAGTAACTGATAATGGCATTTGTGTGTTGTTCACATAACAACACAAAATTAAATCTGTGTAAATACCTGTTCTGAGTGGGGTAGGGCAGCATATAATAATATGCCATGATGCCTGGGTTTTTTTCAGACATCAGCTTGCCCCTCTTTTTTCTGGTGTAACAGTAGCTTACAGGAAGCCTAAAGAAATGCCATAGTGCTACTGTCTCAGAGGAAAGCGAGCAATCAGCTGCTGCCAGTGAAATCTTGCAAGTGTTGGGAAACAGAGCTGGTTTGGGAGTTGGTACCATCCAGGAGGTCGAAGTATTATTCAGGATTCTCATTTATTTGTGTTTAGAATGCAGCAGGACCTTGACAATGCCTGCTAGGTGATCTTTTAGTGTAAGACACAGACTACCAATGGGTCTTCTACCCTTTCTGCTAACAGGATCATGTTTGAACACTTCCGAAATTTTTAATAGCAGAGAGAACTTGTGTAAAAAGAGGACAAAAACCAAACATTTTTTGGCTCAAGTATTGCTGCAAGCTAAGAGGAAAGCAAAAGAAGAGACTCCACGAAAATTAATGAATATACTGCATAGCAACTAACATTTGCTTTATTGCATAGAGTAATGCAGAAATATGCAGAGGGTTTACAGCATTCTGCAAACTAATTTTCTCATGGGAAAGTGAGGGCTCGAAGCACTGTATATCTGTGCTATAACCTGGGTGAAGCTGTGTCTAACTAAGCTCTACACCAGCAAGTGCTGTGGAGTTTTGTGGGCTATTGTGGGCTATTGTGGAGTATTGTGGCAAGCTATTGGCTACATTTCTAGATTTTTTTGAACATAAGAAATACCTGGGTTTGTGTCTGTGTGCACATTGGTTTCCACCAAAATTGTCCTTCTCTCCCCAAAGTGAAGGAGGTATGGAAAGAGCAAGCAAAGGGATGTGGAAAAAATACATCTCTCATAGCTAAAATATGCTGTTTCTTGTGATGTCCTGTTTGTTTGCTGAAGAGTGAACTGTGACATAATTTCTGGGCCATTTTGCTCTACACAGCTCTATGATAATATCATCTGCACTGACCACACCGATTCAGGATATTGATTTGCATGAGTTTAACAGAGTTACCAGAGCCAGCTCCTTCTCTGCATAAGCAATCATGCCATACATCTTCACATGAACTTGTCCAATTTCACTTTCAGAACCATTAACTAAGTTTGACTTGCTAAATATATTGGAAAACTCCATTTTCCCACAATTACCCAAACTTGAAATTGCTGAAGGAAGCGTTGTGAGAACAGAATCAGAATTTCTGATCCATTCAGCTCAAGACAACAGCAAGTCCACAGCAAAGTATTACACAACTGGAGATACACAGTCCTTGTAGGTCGTTAGTGCACCAAAAGACAGTACAAGAGCTTAGGCAGGCAGAATGTGATTTTAATTTACAATTCCCTAAGTAAATTGATTCTGCCCACTCACACGCTCATGCCCACATACTTGCAAGCACTAAGACACGTGCATGCCTGACCAGTTTTTCCAGGATCCCCTGTATGTCATGGAAGGCAACAGCAAATAGATTTCAGGTCCTCACTATGTCTCTTGGGTTCCTCTTTGTTGGTGATGACAAATGGGTTTGGACAGGTTTTTAAACTCCATGGTCCTCAACTGTTATTATGGGACAATATTTTTGCTGAACAACCTTGTTTACTTTATCCTCCATAAATATTCAACAAGATTGCTGCCTGTTTTGTTTGCTTCTTCATTTCACATATCTTTATGACTATGATCTTTCTCAATGCTGAGATAAGAATGGCTCTTTCACTGTGCTGCAGCTTTGCTGCTTTGCTCCGTCATTTCTTTTGGTGCTGTTGTGGATTTCCGTCCAGACCAATTCTAGTATTTCTGTTGCATAGCTTTGTACACCGAAATGGCAAAAATAGTTTTTCCATCTTCTGCTGAAAGAAAGTTGCAATATATCTGAGCATACTTGACTGAGGATCTGAGGCTATGGCCCCAGAAAACTTTTAAGCTTCATGCTAGATTTGCTCTCAAGCGCATTACCTCAAGGGACATCATTTGAGTGTAACTTATTATCACTCTGCAGTTCAGTCAACTGAACATCTTTTCACATGCCTGGATACTTGCCTTTGACTCAAGGCTACTACTTCTGTTTTCTAACCAGTGTTCCTCCCAATATCCCAAAGAAGAAGGTGGATGAATGACTCACAGCTTATATGAAGATACAAAGCTTATATGAAAGAGTAATACTTTTTATTGTCAAAACTGAACTTCCCCACTCTCCGCAGCCAAGCATTTGAACTGAGTTCTTACAGCAGGTCACTCAGGGTACAAAAACATTTTAATGATGACTAATGTAAACCTTGCAAATACATATTCCAAGCTGTTTCCTCTTGCTGCAGCTATTCAAGGGTGCAGATGTGCTGTGTCAGGTCAGCTGCAGAATGAAATTGAACCTTTCATACATTTTCCCAAGTTCTCAATTTTTAGTGCACACTATGAAATTTCAATAGTGACCTTTTAAAATCTATACTTCGTTATTTTCTCCTGACATTAGATGCACTAGGGTTTGACACTTTTTCAGTTATTACATGTTATTGACCATTTCAAACTGGCATTCATTGTCTCTGAAAATAAAGAGAATACAGTTCAGATTGCAATAAATTTTAGTCACAAGACAGAAATTGCCAATATAAGAGATTTACCTCTGAAAGATAGCCTGATGGAAAGTATTTTGTCATCTGGAATATGGAATTTGTTATCCTGGCTTGAATCAGTCTAGTGGAGCTCTGTCTCAACAAATGCATCTAGCCAAATAATGAAGGACTTTGGAGCCAAAGGGAGTAGTTTTTCTTTTATGACTTTTAGAAAGGTTTGGTTTATTTGATTAGATTTATTTAAGTGGGTTGCAATCAGTTAGTAGTCACTAAAATTACACAGCATTTAAAAAACATTTGTGCAGTAACTAACTTAGTGATCAGCTGCAGAGTTTAACTGCATTTATTGCCTTTGGTTTTGCAAAATTGTAGCTTAGGTCTTAGATACACATTCAGTAAAGAAATAGCTGCAACGGTAGAAATTGTTATTGACCAGCTCTTTGTTGTTGTCCTTCTGCCAGAGGTGAACACAACCATATTTTCCATGTCCTCCCTTGTGGAATCAGTAAAGCAAAATGGTCCTTCAACCACTTTGTTGTGAAATTTAGTGGTTTAATAACAGAACCCAAATTACTGTGAGAAGCAGTTGATGCTGAGCTTCTAGATTTCATAGGATATTGGCTTAGAATCACATAAATATTACTTGTAAAAGGTTTGGAAAATGTAACTGGGTCTGGGCAGTGAGGAGAGTAAGTAAGGATTGGCAGCATCTTAAATCACTGCAACTGTTTCTGAAATGAAAAAGCACACAAGCCTTGGAATTCTAATCTGCCATCACAGTAATTTCTGTACCACAGCTTTTTGTCATCCTTTACAAACCCCTTGGAAGTGCTGATAAGAGGGTTCAGAATAGATATGATACTCACTTACATCTGTTCCAGAAGTGTGGCCATTAGTCATTCAGGAGATAGTTCAGGGAAAAGTTTCTCTTTCCCACCATATGGAAAAGGAGATACTATTTGATTTTTGCTTTGAAAAGCAGCTTTCAAAATACTGGGTTAGAAATTCTGCATGAAGAATGAAGGGCCAGAAGTTCACCGATTCTAAAGTTTAACTGTTGTTATGTTTTTGTCCCATAAATTGTCAATTGTCCTCAATGAGAGGTAAAAGAATGTATAAAGTCCTCCCTAGGATTTAGAAGAGTGTAGTTGGTAGCATGCTAGGGCCATGAAACATCACAGAAATGTAGCTAGGAGCAAAAAGGTACCAGACCAAATAAGCTTGGAGGTTCAGTGAAAAAATGAGGTGCTCTGTTTCCCATTCATGACTGTATATGCACAGCATAAAGGCCACAGAAAACTGAGGAGGAAAACTCTGAAAAGACTAGCAGTTATCTTCCACTGTATTTTTAGCACAGGATCATAGCCAGACAGCTATGATCACTCAGCAGCCTCCCATAGAGTTCCTTGGTTCAGCCAGACAATCTGAAAGCCCAAGTAATGACTTTGCACTTGTGCTTGTACCAAGCAAGCTGCAGGAGGCTTTCCATCCTTTCTTAGCACAGTTAGTGGTACTAAGAACTGTATTTGTCAACAGCTTTGTATTGCTCTCGGTATCATGCTCTCAGTTATCCTTGCTCCTGAGGTTTCTACTGGCAGCACTGTCCATGCTAATGCTGCTCACAGCACTGCAGCTGAATCATTGTGAGCAAAATTCTTTACAGTGCACCAGACTCAAGCTGACTCAGAATAGCAGTGATACACTGTCATCAAAAAGTACCTGCAAGTAGAAGAGCTCTCATTAAAGCTGGTCAAAAGCTTCCCAGTGGGATCAGCTCTGCTTCTTGTATCTAGCTGGGGTAGACAGTAGATTTCACTTTTTAATACAGTAGTTTTGTCCCGAAGGCTGCAGCTATTTGCAATATTCAAAAGTACACACCGAGGGTGGAAATGTGAAAAAATACTTTAGTGTGAGATTTGTAGTGATAGTCAGAGTATTCACCTTTCCTTCACCAGCTGTGGGATCACGGTCAGGACGCAGAGCTCATGGCCTCTCTACCCTCAGGCAAAGACAGAGGTATAACCTCAGTAAATGCACTGAAGGTAGCTGGAGACTAGCTAAAAAGTCTATGGGAAATGATACACATAGGTTACTAAAGGCTCCAAAGTCTGTGTAAGAATCCAGGTAAGCATTTGTGGCTGGCCACACTGAGATGCTGCAGCATCTCTCTCCAAACCATCTGCCCATAAATCCACTCTGGAGTGTCCCTGCAGGCTGCAGTCATACACTGACTGCAGTATGGACACATCCTCAGTACTTCTAGTGGTTAAGCTCTCTACATGTGCATCAGGGGTGACTGGAAATCAGAAAGTATTTGTTAACATGGATTTTACATCCTCTTCCCAGGGGACTCTACTGACACAAGATTCTTCTCAAATGATATGTGGAATAACAATGCCTTTTTCTGCATTAGTGTATTCAACTTTGCTAGTGACATTCCTAATTCTGTAGTAGAAGTTGTGCACACATGGAATCCCTCTGAAGAACTGGCCTGCAAATTCTTGCTCTGTTTTACTCCAGACTCATTTGCAGTTTCCCTGGTTGGGAGGAGGTAGTTCACTGTTATTTCTAGAACAGCTGCCCAAAACATTTTAAATACCTTGATATGGCTTCCTCCACATATCTCCCCTCTTGAGACACCCTGGCTGAAGGTCTGTGCCTCCTCTGCTGGTAATTCAGGATCTTCTTCGCTGTAAGCCCTGTCCCAGCTTTTCTGTCTGTGCATTTTATTAAATACAACGTTTACTACCTGATTAAGACATTTGCCTGCTCACTCACACTTGCCAACAGTAACATTACATGCTATATGAGCTTTAGGGGCTTGCTTGAAAGCTAAAGTGTTTCTGGATCTGAGCAGGCAGGTATTTGGGAGGAGAGCTGCAGCCTCTTACCTTGCTTCAGATCCCTGCAGCCTTCTCTACCTCCAGAGAAGGACTCCACACTTCCATCCACATCCTGTGCTAGCCAGAGCCAAATTGGCACTCCTGTTCTGCAGCAATTAACTAAAGTGGCATCTCTTATGATGCTTCCAGCGAGACAGCACAAGGATGTTGAGTGCCTGCAGTTTATTCTCTGCCTCGGGTGTGTGTGTGGGTTAGAATGCCAAGGATCTGGCTGAATCCTAACAAAACCATGCTCCAGCAGGTGCTTGCAACCCATGGATAAGGTGCAGAACCACCCTGGGACACTGGCTCTGCTGAGCCAGCTCTGGGGGGAACCCCAGACACCCCTCAGGAGGGTGTCCAGCACCACCTCATACTAAAAAATGAATAAAACACCCTGTATGCTGCAGAATGCAATTTTAGTCATATGTGTAAACAGGCATAATCTGCTCTTTTTCACTGACCACAAGCATTTGGAATCTACATACCTGCTAAATTTTTTTACTTTGTATTTTTTTCCAGAGTATTGAACTCAAGTGATTTTTTTATTGAAATTATTTAAAGCATAATGATAAAAAAAACTTTAAAAAAATTATACTGACATGAAATTCCACCTTGCTGCCAACCATCATTCTCAGGGGTCTCAAATGGAAACAACTTTGCCTTCCTCCCAAAACCCTCTCACTGCCCTTGACAGGAGGCAATTTTATTTAATGAAGACACCCATGCTTCAGTACAAAGGTGTCAAGTGAATTATTCATGAGGTCCTTTGTCTCCAAAGTATTCCAGCTGCTTCATCTCATTGTAAAATTGTAAAAGAAAATTAAAGTTTTTTGTGGAAGTGCAGCTGTTGCTTTGAAAAGCATCTGTTTACCAACTATTACTGGGAGGCAGTAACATCCTCAGCTTTTGCTGTTAAGTGGCAGAAGTAAAAGGCCAACAGAACTGGGCAAAAAGATACACTGGAGAGAAATTAGCATAACTGATAACATCAGCACTGTGAGGAAATCAATAATCAGATATTTTTAGGTGCTTCATGTTCTGCAATTAATATCTTGAGCAATATTGAAAAAAAGGAAGCAGCTGAGCTTTTTTCCCCTCTGTATTCCCCTTTTTTAAAACATATGATTGTTCTTTACTGTAAGGAATTTTGTTACAAACCAGCCCTGTCATTAGTGCAGTACATTGATAGGTATCTTTACTTGTGAGGAAATCAATATAGTCAGCACGCCCATACATAAACACAACAGTCTTCATTTCATCTGATTTCAAGAGCTGAGATCCACATGGGCTGATTCAGTTACAGAGTAAAATTCCCTGCAGCAACTGTGGTCCTTATTCTTGCCTCGTTGGCCACATAGTTATTTAAATTTGCACAGATGAGCAAAAGTGTTGCAAAAGAAAAGATAATTCTTTTTCTTGGTGATATTTTAGTACTGTGGGAGTAGAAGTAAGCTGTATTTAGAAATATGGTTAAAAAATCACTATACCCTTAGAAGTCAGACCAGACTGCATATATCTGTGCCTATACATATTTGTACAGAGTAAGGCCACATCTACCAAATTGCAAATAATCTGGTATATGCCATCACTATTTAGCAAATATGGCTGAAAATTAAGGAATTTATTTTCACTTTTCAGCCTCTGTGCCCATAAAAGGCCAGAAATAACATTGTGTAGTCTTCTTGCCTGTGACATTTCCTACAGGTGGGGCACTTTATTTCTTAATTTTTTTTTTAAGATGTTTTATCTAGAACAATCCTAATACAATGATATCTATCATCAGATGTAATTTTCAGTTTTCAAACCAAAGTACCATTTAAAAATGTGATCACAATCTTAAAGGTTCAAACATAAAGATAAGAAAATATATATTCATAAAAAATTACTCTCTTCAGTGCGGAAGTAGAATTCAATTGCTCCTAATTAATTCTGGTTTTGCTGAGATTGGTATCTGATTTAATATTGCTGCCTTGCCAACTGGATGCTACTTTCTTCCTCCTGAGCATGAAGATTTTTCTCAGTTGTAATTTAATTGATAATATAGGATTTGGCTAATATCTGCTGTGGCAGCTATAGTACTTTTTGTCCCTGCAGTATAGAATGCTGAATTTCACAGATGATCCACAGAAGCTACAAGCAAGTGCTTTTTGAATTTGAGCAATACACATCTGCCCAGGACGGAACTTCAGGAAAGGAAGGAGGGGTCAACAAGCTGATTTTTTTCCATCAGTAACTACTGGACTGCAGAAAGCAAGAAAAAACCCTGAAAGTTCTGCAAAGGAAGAAAAAAATGTTTCAATAATGTTGTGAGATTGCCGTGCACTGTCTTGAGTGACTGCTGCAAATAAAACCTAATGCTGACATCTTTAAGAAGGGAGCAACTTTTTTGACTAAAGCTTACTGCCAAAATTGTGAAGGTAGAGACAGACCAAAAATAGTGCTCCTACTGAGGAAGTCTGGGGGCACCCAAGTATCCAGAAAAGAGAGAAATGTGGGAAAGCTACACTTCAGAAATTTTGCTTCTCAGAATTCTTGGGTTTTTTGGGGGTTGGTTGGTTTGATTTGATTTTCTATTTTCTTTTTTTTTTTTTAACATTAGGAATGCTGATAACTAAATTACTTTCCATTTTCATATCTCTGCTGAGTTTTCTCAGGATAAGATAATAGGATTTTTCTGAATCTATAGGATCATAGATTACTAGAGCTGACATTAAAAAAAAATCCATGAAGGAGAATGTGTCCTTCTTGCAGACTTCAGCAGCTATAATATTTCTTACACGGTTTTGATTTGTAACTACTCCAAGCAGCAGACTCTCTGAACATCTGTTCACTGAATGTCCCAGAAAGACTGGTTTTCTATTGCAAATTTCAAGCATCTCTGATATTACCCTGCAATACCATCATCTTTGCTCTCCTTGCTGAAATGTTTTTAATGTGGATATCTTAGGAGAAACATTCTTGTCTGAAAGATGATGATTGCCTATATATATGTTTTTTAATTCCTATACAATTTTTAAATATTGAAGAATTTTGCGAAACTCATACAAAGTCATCCTGCTTAGCTATTCTCTTTAGCTTTCCCTTTTGTTTGTATTTAATTTTCTTTCTATGGCATTTCTTATAACTGGAAAAGTTGTTTGACTTTTTTGATGATGACTTTTCATTTATATGCCTGCTCAGGATGCACTGTTCCATGAAAGCCTCAATGACAATTCACTAAAATAGAAAATCATATTGAGATCAGGCCTCATCTGACATGCTCATTTATTACGAATCTATTACAGCACTATCTGTCTTATAGTAAATTTTTAGACCACTAACCAGCACTTGCTTAACTTAGCAGCTGTGTAGCCCTGTGTAAGTTCAGTATTCTTTCATGGATTTCAAAGATAAGCACGTACAAAAAGATCTTGCCCTCAGGGTACAGGATTACCTGACTGTGTTTAAGTACCAAGAGCTAGCACAAGAAAAACTCAGTAATGCTACAAAGCACAGTTAAGTTTCCCTCCCCCTCCCCAATCCCATACTCTGGTTTTGACTATAGATATTCATACTTTATGAAATTATTAATATTGCTTTATTGCAATATTGCAAGTTAATAAATATGGCATTGTCATCATGAGCCTTTCTAGAAATGAGCAGACTCTTCTGTAACTATATTAGGACATACATTTCATAAAAGTGTATCTTATCTACCTTGAAAGACCAAAAAAAAATTGTAAAAAAATCCAACAACCCTCTCCCCAAACCAAACCAACCAACTAAAAAAAGGTAAACTCCCCAAAAACCAAAACCAGAATATCTGAACAATTCTTACTCTTTCAAATCAACTACACTGCAAGTATGCTCATTAATTTATAATCAACACATTGGAAATGTTTCTCCGTTAAAATATCCATCATTTTGGAGAAGGCAATACTTGCCAAATGTTTATTATTTAAACTAAGTGCAAAGTACAACAGTGGTGAGAAATACAGCTGTTCAAAAATGCTTGTCTGCTTGCTAAGAAAGAGGGTACGTATTCACTACAAACCCAGGGATTCCAGGAGCAAGGGCTTTGCTTTTGAGCCAACCTAGTTTGAAATGCTTCACCTGTGGCTTCAGCAGATCCTGTGAGGTTTCCACAAGGCTACAAACATGGACAATTTTAATAGCTTGATATGCAAAAGCAAAACCACCAGACATCCCCAGAAGTTTTAATGTAGAATGGCAATCTTTTGCAAAACCTTTTGTCTCTGGCTGTACTTTTTCAGGACAGACTAAACCTGAGTTTCACTGCAGTGTTCCTGCACCTGAACTGAGGGGATTGAAGTATCAGTTATGAGCAGAATTGGAATGGTATTGTAGGAAATATTTGTAAACATCTAACTGACCAAGCATGAGAGAGTAGCTACACATCCCGTGACTCAATTCCAATTGTTTTTCTAATATTAGGGGCAGGAGCAGTTGATGTACCACACCCAGAGTAGTAAACAGGAAAGGCTGCATCTATTGCTTTGTCCCTCAGTGCTGTGTGACAGAGGGAGACACAGGATATGTTCAGGCAGATCCATGCATGCAAACCTGAGCTCTTCAGTGCTATGCTCAGACAGGAGACAGGTTGCACCAGTGGAGAGAACTTAAACTCTGCCTATGCAGAGATGTCTTTTTTTTTTTTTTTTAAATTTGCTCCCCTTCACCCTTTCAGAACATCTCCATGCCCAACAATCTCACAAGAAATTGCCTGTATCTCACAGGAGATTGCCTGTATCTCACAAGGCTGCAGTATGATTGGAAAATGTTTTCTTCGTACCACTACTAAAGAATGTCTGCAGGGTTGCACAGCAAATGTAGCAGAGGTAGGAGCAGTACCACACTTTTCTGAGTCTCACTAAGATACACTCCTCAGTCACAAGACCAATTTATCTTTCTTGCACACACCTTTCTTCACCATGATGAGATTTAATATCTCATCTCTGTACTGAATAATAATGTATCAGCTGACAGCTGCCTGCAATTCTTACACTGAATAAATGGCAGATGTATATAAATGACAAAGCAAATAGTATCTAACAATATTTAGTCTTTGCCAGGCAAATACTGGCAATAAGAACACATGTAACTAAAAATAAAACTTTTTTTTACAGTAATTTGACATGATATTGGCTCAATAACACAAAAAGCATATATGCACAGGCTAGCCTTTATTTTAGGCCTGATTCTATTCCTATTTTAAATTCTGGCTTTAGATACCTCAATATCAAATCTTTGAAGGACTTTAAACATATTGAGTTGCAAAGAATAGAAGCCATTTCTTTTCTCACATTGCTGTAAATGAAGAACCCCTTCGGAGAAGCTGGGCCAGAGCGAGGAAGCAAGCTGGCAGTACTCTGAGGAGTGGGTCAGCCAGCCCTATTCCCTCCTGGAGTCTGCAAGCAGGAAACATTGCTTGAAGAGGGATTTGGGGAGAGCATCTTGCTCTATGCTGCAAGAGGCTCCCAGGGGAAAGCTGTTCCTGGGACCATGCCATAAACCATTCGTGTTCTGTCTTCACTGTCGCCCAGGACAAGCTGTGTAATCCATGTGGGACCTCTTGTGTTCAACTCTGCAGCTCTGCCTTCTACATGACAGAGAGGCAACGAATTACCTCTGCGGTACCCTCCCCTGCTTGCTGCCTGCTGACCATGGACAGCTGGTGATGTTTGGGCTGGTAGTGACATTGCCATGGTCTGTGTTATTTTTCCTAGGTACCTCCCGTTTGTGGCCTCAGGGGCTCTGATTGTCCGAGGCTGTCCGTGCCATCAGAGGGCTTTTCTAGAAAATGAGAAGACCTTCTCCTGTGCTGCTGAGAAACAAAGCCGGATCCAAACTAAGACCACTCAGGTCTCTCAGGTTTCTTATCTTTGGAAACAATATCTGTTGTGAACTTAGAGGGTGGGAGAAGGGAAAGGAGGTTCCCACATGACAGCATGAGAATGGCTGAGCAGCCAGGCTGTGGCTGGCACATCTCGGAGCTATTCCACCAGCCCGTCCATGCTCCTGAGCCCTGCCCTGCTGCCCTGCGCCATGCACAGCTGCCCAGCTCCGACAAGCCCCACTTTGTGAGAGGCTGTGAAGAGCTAGCGAGGTCGGAGCATGGTGCTGTGGGTGAGGGAGATGCAGCTCTGGCTGTTGGGGAATATGAACCCGCTGTGTTTTTCTCTGTCCTTGCATGTGGGATTTGAGAGTTGGAGGTTGCTATCACATTGCAGGACTGACTGCTGTTACAGTGCCTTTTGCATAAAGAGCCACACAGTAACAGTACAGCCCTTCTCAGGCTGATGCTGAATGCAAAGCTTTGTCATGTGCAGGTTACAAGCTTTACAGCACAGTGCACGCTCCTGCTGAAAGTGACTGCCACAATACTTTCCGCAGCTGCAATGGCATTGTTGTAGCTGGTTTTAGTCTGGGAAAATGAGTCATAAATAGAATTTATTGTTGGTTTATTTCCACTGTCTGTACTAACAGCAGAAGCCAGAGTGAATGGCAGCTGACTTGTTTGTGGTTTATATTGAGTTAATGAACTAACTAGAGGACAAGGTGGACCACTTGCTATGTTCAAATGTAACCAGGAAAACAGCATAAGGGCATACTATCTGCATGAAAGGGAACTTATTTAGGTCAAAACTAGATAGGAAACTTGAGACTGCAGTAGCAGCACTGAAAGCCCTTTATGGTCAATAGGTGATCTCATAACTGAGCACTTATTAGAAGTTGTTTCCAAGTGTGAAGGCAAAACTTTTGAGAGGAAAATTAGCTGCAGGACACACAGATGAGTAAAAGTACAGTGATTTTTTTACTTGATATTTCTTCAAATGGAAAATAAGCATTTTGCTTTGTATTAATGGCTTCATTGTAGTGATTAATGTCTCTGTGCCTTTCTGTGATTATTTTTCACTTAAGAGTGTGGTTACCAGTAACAGATCGTTAAAGAAACAAGCAATGGTATATCAGCTGCATCACAAAGCACCAAGAAATCTTCTTTAATTATCATCTGTGCTCTTATAATAGCCCCTTCTGCCTAACGTGTTTCTCTCCTTGTCCATGAGAATAGAGTTAACTTTCAGGATATACTGCAACATTTGTAGATATACTTCTACATTTTAACTTGTGTCTGTGGGAGAAGGCATTCATAAGTCCCTCTTTCATTTTATTTATTTACTTATTTTTAAATTTTTTTTTCTGTGTGGGACTTCCAGGATCATGTAGATTTTCCCCAGCAGCATTTCTTGGTTCAGGCTTCCAAGTGTCTGATAATATGACCTTTAGGAAGCATCGCCCTGCAATAAAGTAAGGTTTGGTGTGTTCTGGATGAAACCTGGTGTTTGAATAGTTGCTAAAGGCTTTGTGAGTTTCCTAAGTTAAAGAACAAATGATAGAGGAACAACATGTTCTAGTGCTTGGTTTGTTGAGTGACCTTTTGCATCTGTGGAATACAAAAGTCAGTGGATAACATTTCAAAACTAAAAGAAAAACAAACACACACCTAAATTGTTTTTCAATTTCACATGAAGCCATTATTTTAAAAGAAATAATGATGGAAATCAATGGAAATGAGGCTATACTTTCCTGGAAAGTTACCTAAAAAGCAGTGTACTTTTTTTGCCTTTGCTCTTACAAAGATGTGTGCATGGGCTTTGCCTTCTGCCACTAAAGCTCACACTACATACATAAATCTTCATAGAAGGACTTTATAAAAAGACTCTCAAAACACAACTAGTTGTGATATCGTTTTAAGTTACAAAACTTTCCTGGAACCAAGAAACATTACATACCAGTAAATCAAAACAATTCAAGTATTTATTGTTTGCTAGAAAAAATAATGTCAGTTATGTAAACTAGATTGAAATTTGACTTATGAGAGTATGGCTTAGATCTGTGTGTGGTCCTCTTTCCCTCCTTCCCTCCTTTTCCCCTTGCCTCCCTTAGCCTCCTCTCTCCTCCCAACTAATTAATATATGGATATTTCTCAAATATTTTATGACACAAACCCTAATTCTCAATTATGCCCTCAGTTGCTTACAGAAAAAAACCCAAACCAACCTGCCAGGAATCACATCTTCCACAATGTGCAGTTTATGATACCATCTAATTTTTTAAAACAATGAATTTGTCAGAGTAGAAAACAGTTGCTATTTCTCAGGTTTTTTTTGTGCATTAAAGGTGTTAACAAGTTGGAGAACAGGGAATCAAATTTTACAGTTCATTAAGCATTTCTCTTTTTTTTCCTTAGAAATGGCATATCTTCATGTAAGCAACAATGCAAATAAGAATAAGAGTATTTGTATGCTGAATCTGTACACTAAACAGCAAGCTTGTCAATTATATTCCAAACATGTCTGATACCATGGTCAGGAAATGCGTCCCACCAGTTGCTTGTCATCAAAGTCTTCTTTGATTTTGCAAAGAAAGTAAATAAAATGAATTGTTATGAGGAACAATGGGTGAGATTCACTTGAGCTAGTTTGGGAAAAGCTAAATCACAGTTTTCCAGCCAACCATTTGCATGTGTTTCCAAGGCTTTATTTGGTGATATGTGGAGTGTTTCCACTGTCAATGGAAAGCAGCTGCCAGCCAGATCTCCAGCCTTTTGGGCCTGGACAAGTCTGACATGAGCTTAACCCTAAGACTGGTGAAATAACTCATAAATTTGAGTGACTAGTGTTTGGTTGTACTGCTCAAATGAAAATTCCCAGGATCTCCTAAACACTAAAATATTGGGAGGAATTTTTTTGCTGGAGGTTATGTATTATGTCATATTATACATGATAATTTATACTAATTTATATCCTGAACAAAAATAAACTTATCATACATATTACTGTTATTTCCATTAGCATCTTTGGAAGTAGTATTTATTCTGTTTGGTTTTGTTTTTTGCTATGATCTTGGTCTGCCTCCCACACGTGATCACACAATTGTTTGCAGGACTGCTGCTGGCTGACTTCAGAGTAACTAATTGCATTTCTAGTTGGGTGGGGAGGGAAGGAGGACCACACACAGATCTAAGCCATAGTTTGATAAGTCAGATTTCAATTCCATTTACATTACTGACTTTATTTTTCCCAGCAAAAAATAAATACTTGAATTGTTCAGATTGACTGATATGAAGCATTTCTTATTTGTAGGGAAGCTTTGTAACCTGTAATGACATCACAATTTTCATATAAACAGGAAGGTTGAATCTCTCTTCCTATCATATTTGTATGGCTTTTGTTATCATGAAGTGCCTGTTAGTCTGAACTAATGTACCCTCACAAGAACTTTAAATTGCACAAAGGCCGTAAATGTCATTGCACAAGGCGCACTGGACGTACAGAAAGTGGCTCTGGCACATGGGCTGGATTAAAGCTCCCTGTTAGCAGTGGGTGCAGCAGAGTAAGTCAGTGTGGTTGGCACTGCTGAGTGCAGAACACCTGCAGGGAACAGGCAGACACCTGAGCACCCCCTGTATTCCCTAAAGGCAGACACGGGTGGTCAGCTGACACCTGTTACACCTACAAGCTCACACTTACTTTGCAGACATAGGAGGCGTGGATGTCCCTGCCTCCTTCCTCAGCTTGTGGTGCTTCACTTCTTTCACATCTCGGAGACAACATGTTGGAGATTACAATGCTGGAGTAGATGGGTTGTGAACACAGCAACTGTGTAATTTCTGATGAGAGTGGGCTGTATGGAGAGAGGAATGCAAGTTTTAAAGGTCAAGGAAGAAGAGAAAATTGTCCAAAGGAGAAAAAAAAAAAGCAGCTGTGTGTGTTGGCAGTAAGAGGTGTGGCTGGTGAGACAGACTATTGTGTTCTGGACAGTGTGTGTTTCCAAAATCTTCCTGCCAGGGTCCACCTTAGAAAAACTTTGAAGAATTGACTGATAGATCAACAAAGATCAAATGGTGTCTGCTGGAGTGTGGGCAAAGGGCATATTTTTTGTGATGAGACATTAGCATCACAAGTATTGAGCTGGTCAGTTATCAATGAGCATCTTCAGGCACAGGAAAATGCACAATTAGCACATATTATTCATGGTGTTTTCTTTTGCTTGATAACATCTCTCCTGTTCAAGTTCAGCTGGAAGCCAGCTGTTCTTCCATAAGCTAGTTTGAAGATTTTTTATCATAAGAGTCATATAATTAAATATGGCAATAGTTAGGTATGGCCCTACATTCTCTCCACATGGCTGGCACCATTTCCTCAGAGCAGTACCTTGTACCTGGCCGAAGATACAGAAAAAGGCCAGTGACATCTTAGGACTCTCCAGGTGAAGAACCTTGCAGTCAAGGGGTCATTCACTCTCTGTTCTGCAGAGCCTTCTCAAGAGAACTTACTTTTTTTTTTTTTGAGCTGCTACAGTTACTTGTCACTTTACCTTGGGCTACAAGACTCAGCTGCTAAAATAGTCTTGGTCTCCTTCATAACAATATGTTTAAAAATGAGAAAATACCATGATGATCTTCTGCCCTAAAAGAGAAAAGATTTCTCCGTAAGACTCCATCCTTAAACACAAGTATCAATTATTCACTTGCTTATAACTGCATCTGACAACCCATTCAGCATTCCACACATTGAGAAGGCAGGAAGAGATCTTCATTTTGGATTAGGGGAATTAAGAGTTTGCATGTTTTGTGCAAGTGAGAAGGAGGCACAGATGCCTGGTGTGAAGATGATAAAGTAGCTTAAAACAAGATTTTAAAAAGAGATAACAGTGTTTCATTAACAAGGACAGAGGTGATGAACTACTAATTCTTTGTTGTTGTTGTTTTGGCTTTACAGACCATAAACGGAACTATTTTCTAGTAAAAGTATTACGTAAAATTATTACATTTGGGGTTTATATTTTTCTTCAGAATTAATAGTAAAGAAGCATATAATAATTAAGCCACATTGACTTTCCAAATGTTTTGCATTCAGGAACACAGGTAACAACACTAGCCCAACGTTGCTAACGGTACAGGACTGAGAGCAAACAGCAGGTAGCCTGATTTCTCCTGGGCCAGGCTATGTCTCTGCACCAAAGCTGCTGTGAAGGGAACTTGTTGGCTCTTCTGTGGGTCACAGATATTTGCAAGGATCACCTTCAGGCTTATTAGCTTATTCCTTTAAATTCCCCGAAGAACTGATGGGAAGAAAGGCTGCAGAAAACAGGATGAGACATACAACCAACCTCGTGGCTGCGATGTACCCAGCCCTCCCACCTCGATCATGACGTGCCTGACTTTTAGGGTGTTGATTGACCTGTAAAGAGAACATTTACAGTGTCACTGCTGCTGAGCAATCTCATCTCCATGAGGAAGGAGCTCTTTGCCCTTCACGGTAAAGCAAAGACTATGGAGAACATGGTGAAACACTTCTCTCTCATGCCGTTGTAGCTAATCGATTAGGACTCACTGCAGGGTATCAAATGATGGCATTTCTTTTCTGTGGTGCCCACGTGGCACCTTCAGCAGCAGGTGGTACTTTGAAAACGCTACTGGTGAGGGATGCCCCGTCCCTGGCAGTGTTCAAGGCCAGGCTGGATGGGGCATTGAGCAACCTGCTCTAGCGGGAGGAGTCCCTGCCCACGGCAGGGGGGTTGGAACGAGATGTTCTATAAGGTCTCTTCCAACCCAAGCCGTTCTGTGATTCTGCGATCTGGGGAGAAACCCGCGTGCGGCTGAGCGCCCTGAGCGCCGTCCCGCAGCGGGGCAGGAGCTGCAGCCGGGAGCGCAGGCCGGCGCTGGCGGCGGAGGGGCCGCGGGGAGGGCAGAGGCGGGGCGGGCGG